>JAOPSE010000047.1:11220252-11380169 GCA_029449295.1 Zea luxurians | reverse complement strand
CCCTACATAGGCTCATCAAAAGACTGGACCCGTGGGGAGTCCAAAAGGGTTTTCGCGGGGGAGGCAGGCTTCGGCCCCGTGGACCAGGGAATACGGGGTTCCTTGGTGGCCCGTCTAGTTGTTGTCACCAAAGTCATAATCTCTAGTGAAAACATCCTTCAGGCGGTGTTGGGGACTTGTTCTCAAATGCTATTAATCAAGAACAAGGCAACACAAAAAATGTTAAATATCAAATGCTCTCTTCGTCCGCTGAAACATTATCTCCCCAGGGATTTAATGAACTTCGGACGAAGACCATGAAAATAATATTACGAGCTTGATCCGAGAAAAAAGTCTCTTAGGCTTCAGGAAGCCGAAGGTCCAAAAAACACCTTCCCTGAGCTCGTTGTCGAGAAACGATACAGTTTTCGAGCGCGTAGTAGTCCCACCATGCGGGTTCACTATTTTGATCTTTGCGGCCCACCGCGCAGCGGGTGCGAGCAACTGTTTGCCTGGTGTAAAAATCCTGACAATTCACCTTCTTACCTGCAGCACTATAAACAGACAGGTAGGTGTGAATTACCACAATATTCATTGCTATTGCACTGTTTTGCTGTCAAAAATTTAACCATAGCCGAAGCTTGACTTTCGCATTCAAACGAAGCTCCAGTTCGGTGCCTGCTTCGTCAGAAGAAGAGCTTCGGAAGAAAGGTTATTAATTTTCAAGAAATTTTCAAGAAATTCAAAATCAAATGGCCAGAGTGCATTCTACTGCTAGAGTTGAGCACGAAGGAGACGAAGCCGAAGCTGCTGAGACTGTTCCGATTTCTGAAGCGATGAGGCGTTCTGGGCTGGCTCCATCAGAAGACACACCTGCTGCCGAAGCAACACAATCTGATGTTGAAGAAGTTGGTTCCGAAGATGAGTATAGCTTCGGGATGCCAAGCAAACCTAGTCATTTGGACTTTGGAAAGTCCACCATCTCTGAAGCTGATCTTCCAAAAATGGTGAAGCTAGGCTACTTCAGCGAAGCAAAAAAGAAGCTGGTTCGTTTTGGCGGAGAGGAAACTACTCCGAAACCGGAAAAGAATGAGGTGGTAGTTTCAAGAGCTTCTTCAAAGCAGGATTAAGATTTCCTTTGAATGGGATGATTGTTGATGTGTTGAAGAAGTTTGGGATTTACCTTCATCAGCTGACCCCTAACGCTATTGTTGGTTAAGTGTTTATATCTGGGCCCTTCGTAGCCAGGGAGTGGAACTGTTCGGCGAAGGTTTCTGCCGAGTCCATGAACTACACTATCAGACTAAAGCCAGAGGACATGGGTTACATGAAAATTTTGGATGTTACAACTTTGCTTATCGTAAAACTTTGAAGTTTCCAGTGATAAGCTACCGAAGCAAATGGCCAGCCGGCTGGAAATCTGAGTGGTTTTATGTTAAAGTTGATAAAGATGAAGATAAATTGGTCCAGAGTCCACTAGAGCTAACTTCCGGAGAAACGAGGCCCTGATGCAACATGATAAGTGGAAGCCCGAGCCAATTTCTTTGGGTGAATTTCGAATAATTTCAGAACATATTGGCACTAGGGACTTGATGCAGGAATTTTTGGCTTTTAAAGTGTTCCCAACGATGAGGGATTGGGAGATGCCGAAGCTGGAGGGGGAAAAGAAAAAGGGCGAACTTGTTCGATTACCCTATTACTACAAGTTTAAGAAAAACTTTAAAGAACCCTGCCAGGAATGGTTAGACACAATCGATATTATGCGCAACGATATCCTTGGAAATTATTCTAAGAAGGAAGATCAGTTGATGACAGCAGCCTTCGGTAGTCGCCCGAAGCGAAGGTTGAATCGGGTGCTAGATGCCTTAAACTTTGACTATCCTGATTACGAGCAATTGGGCGGAGATGTCCGGAGGCCCGAAGAGAAAAAGAATTGCCAGCGCCCTTGACGAAGAAAGCACCAGATTGGCCAAAAGGATAAAGGAAATTTCTGAAAAGGTGAGCTCTGAGCCGAAGGTAGCTGCTTCAAGAAAAAGGAAAACTGCATCTCCAGAACCAAAAACTTTGGTCCAAGAGGAGGAAACTCCTGTGACACCTTCTGCTGCCGAAGTAGAAGAGATCCTGAAGGTAATGACTGAACCCTTGCCTGTCAAGCTAAGTCCGCTGGTGCCGCAAACTGACGAAGTTTTTTCAGAAGGACAAACAAGCTTCGGTAGCAGAAAGCCCTGTAAAGCCGAAAAAACGAAGAATTATCCAAGTAACAGATGTGATTCATCAGACACCGCCACCGGCAATGGAGTCAAAAATTGTTTTTGCCGAGACCGCCGAAGCCGAAGCCGCCGCTACCGGGGCCGAAACCACTGAATTTGCAACCGCCGGAGCCGAAGCTACCGGAACCGAAGCTACCGACGCTGAGGCCAGGACCACCGAAGATTCAAACCTGGAAACCACACTTGAAGTTATTGACAATATACTTCTGAAAAATGGCTGAAGAAGAAGCTGTTGTGGCTTGCAGTGAGCACGACTACTGAAAAAGGAAAAGATCAGGTTGAAGAAATTTTGGAGGGAGGAAATTTTAACTTTCAAGATTTACTTGGACAAGAATTAACAGGTGCTGAAAAGAAGAGCTGAAAAAATATGCCATATCATGTGGATATAAACCAGGGTCTATGCTATTTGGTGGGGTCAACGAAGGAAGCTAAGATGCCTTCGGAATCGTACTGAGGCCAAAATTGTTAGAACCTTCTCCAAAAGCGTTGGCCTGCCGAAGATAGAGGCGGACCTCTGCAGGTACCAGCGACACCAAATCGCCGGTAGCCTGTTTTATGCTAATTTTTAAGGTAAAAAATATTATTACGATTTTATTGTTATTATTATTTTAGGTCATTTTCTGACGAAGGTTGCTTTGGCAGAGTATACTAATTAAGTAAAGTACTAAAAATGCAACAAGATCTTGAAGAGGAGAAGAACAAAGCTATCATTAAAGATTAGAAGAAAAGCTGAAAATTACGAAGCTGTTCTGAAAAAGAAAGACTTCACCATTCAAGACCTTGAAATCATAGCTAAAGAACACGAAGGTGCCTTAGAAAAGAAAGACTTTGTTATTCAATCTATGGAAGGCTCCTTGGCTGAGGTCCAAGCCGAAAAATGACAGTTTAAGAATGAATTACTCAACAGTCAAAAAAATATGAGCAAGAAAAGAAGGACCTTGAAACAAGTCTTAAGACTGAGATCGAGAAAATTCAAATTTGCAAAAATCATTGAAGGAACTTCAAGAGAGATGCCTAAATTTCGGCAGCCGATGCGTGCAGCGGCTGAAGGATGTGTTTTCACTCTATCGGAGCCAGTTCTAAAAAATTTACACCTTCAGCTGAAAACCTGCCCAGCACGTTGGAATATATTGAAGGCGAGGTTGACGCTCTTGACGAAGTTATCGCTGGGCAATGCTGACTTCTGCGCCCTGGTAGCTTCTCGAGGCACAGCTACCGCTTTTCTGAAGGCTGGCTGTACGCATGGAAAAATTGTAAATAGACCAAACTTCAGCTTATCAGTATCAGATTTGAGTGATATCCCAAGCCTAGCCCGAAGCATCGGAAATAGATTTATGACCCAGATTTGGGTAAAATGGCGGGCGAAAAATGGCTGGTGACGAAGCTCGAAGTCACCTTAAAGCCGGTAAGAAACTTATATTTGTTACTTTTACCTTCTCCTTGAAATTGCACCTTTCTTATTGTGTTCTTTGATATGTGCAGGATGACGAAGCTGAAGTATAACGAAGCTGAAGTATGGCGGCCTGAAGCTTAATAGCTGCTATAATAAACTTTCCTGCAAAAAATTCTAGAGAAATCTTTGTAATATAGTTATGAAAAAACTTATGTAAATTTGTACATACCTTGTAATATATCGTAACTCCTTTATCCGTGTACAATCTGCTTTGCTATGGGCGAAACTTCTCTTTTGAGACGAAGGCGAAAAAACACCTTCCCTTCTTTTCGTACACAACGAAGCATGAAAACTTCCTCTTTCTCTGCGAAGTTTTTCCTGATTGCCGAAGCATCTGTCTTTTTTGTGCAGTATGATGATGATTCTATATGTCTAAATGAATGTTTATGAATGCAAATGAACATGATGTAATGTATCGTGCAAATGAATATCGGAACACATATCAAAAACCATAATCAAAGCCCTTCATCCCCTTGGGAATGATTCAAATCTTTTTGTCGTTTTACTTTTCGGCTTCAACCGTTTACTTTTCGGTGTATCAGCGTTGACTTTTCGCTGTAAGCCTCCCTTAGGAGCTTCTTCGCCTTTTACTTTCAGCGGAATCAGCGTTTATTTTTCGCTGTAAGCCTCCCTTAGGAGCTTCTTCGCCTTTTACTTTCGGCGGAATCAGCGTTTATTTTTCGCTGTAAGCTCTGCATTCCCTTAGGAACGACTTTTGAGCTTTTCCCTATTTTCTTTTCTTTTTCCTTTGCATTTACATTTACATTTTTGGGGGATACCACTATTATAGAATTGAAATAAGGAAAATTACATGTTGTGGCCCCAATAAAAACCTTTCTCCCCCTTTGGAAAGGAAAAGGGTGCCACAAAAAAGAATAGAAAAAATTACATCAAGCTAAATATAATATCGCCGAAGCTCATCCGCATTCCATGACCTAGGAATGTCGTTGTCGTCCATATCCTTCAATCTATAGGAACCGGGTCTTGACGAAGATACTACCAAAAAAGGTCCTTCCCACTTCAGCTGTAATTTGCCTACTGTCTCAGGGTTGGCTACTCTTCGAAGCACCAAGTGTCCCTGGTTCAATGTTCTTCAGCCTAACCTTTCTGTCATGCCATTTTATTGTTTCAGCTTGATATGTTGTTGATGTTTTCCACAGCTTGAAGCCTGATCCCCTCTATAGCATCTTTTTCCACAGAGTAATCAGCTTCATCTTCACCCTCTGCCGAAGCTATTGTTCTTATTGATCCTGCTTTGGCCTCTTCCGGGGTTATTGCTTCGTCACCAAACAATAGTTTGAATGGCGTGAAGCCTGTTGATCTTGACACTGTTGTGTTATGGCTCCACACCACTTGATTAATTCTTTTGCCACTTTCCCCTGGGCTGATTGAAGATTGACTTCATTATTCCTGTCATTATGATCCCATTAGCTCTTTCGACAAGTCCGTTTGACTCCGGATGTCGAACTGATGCAAAATGGATCTTCATGCCAATTTGATCACAAAATTCTCTGAAAGCTTCAGAATCAAACTGTGTTCCATTGTCCATAGTGATAGCCTTCGGCACTCCGAAGCGACAAACAATGTTTTGCCAGAAAAACTTTTGGACAGTAACCGAAGTTATTGTGGCTAAAGGCTTTGCCTCAATCCACTTAGAAAAATATTCCACTGCCACTACAACATATCTTAAATTTCCTTGTGCCGGTGGTAACGGACCTAACAAATCAAGGCCCCACCTTTGTAACGGCCAAGTGGGTTGTATTAACTGAGTTAGAGACGAAGGTTGTTTTTGATCTCTTGCACATTTTTGACAACCTTCACACTTTTGGACTAGTTCCGCTGCATCCGAAGCTACTTTTGGCCAATAAAATCCTTGGCGAAAGACTTTTCCCAGCAAAGGCCTAGATCTAATGTGAGATCCACACAAGCCTCCATGAATTTCCTTCATCAATTCTATGCCTTCGGTTCTGGATAAACACTTGAGCAACAGGGAACAGACCCCACGCTTGTATAGATCCCCTTCTATTATGACATATGGTCGAGCTCTTGCTTCTATCCTCCTGTTATAAGCTTCGTCATCTGAAAGAAAAATTACCCTGTAGGAAAGAGATGATTTCAGTTCTCCAATCTTCACTATAGACAGGGGATATGTTGAGGACCGCTCTTTCAAGAAGCTCGACCGAAGGTGCTTTTATTATTTCGAAAAATACTTCCGAAGATAAAGGCAACCTCTGTGCTGCTGACTTGGCTAACAGATCAGCATATTCATTTTCTCCACGAGGAATATTTTTAACAGAAAATCCTTCAAAGGAAGCCTCAATCCTTCGGACTGTATCTAAATATTTTTCAAGCTTCGGATCTCTTGCCTTATAGCTCTTGTCAATATGACCAGAAATAACTTGAGAATCAGTTTTAAGAATGGCCCTTCTGATTCCCATTGCCTTTAACTTCTGAAGACCCAAAAGCAGAGCTTCGTACTCAGCAAATATTGTTTGTGCAACTGAAATCAAGTCTTGCCGCATAACAAGTTTTAACTTTGGAAGGTGAAACCAGCACAGCAGCTGCTCCTGCTCCGAAGGTTCCCCAAGACCCATCGCAAAACACTGTCCATGCTTCGGCATCTTTATTCATTTCTTCCTCCTGAGCCCCTGGCGTCCAGTCAGCAATGAAGTCTGCCAACGCTTGGGACTGAATCGAAGATCTATGCACATAATCAATACAAAATTATTGAGCTCTGCAGCCCATTTTCCAATCCTTCCAGTAGCTTCTCGGTTTCTCATAATATCCTTCAACGGTTGTGAAGAAGGGACAATTATATTGTATGCTTAGAAATAATGCCGAAGCTTTCTAGAAGCCATCAAAACAGCATATAGCACCTTCTCCAATTCTGTATAATTTTTCTTTGATAAACTAAGAACTTCAGAAACAAAATATATTGGAGCTTACTTCTTGGTTTGCCCTTCAAGCTTCTCTTGGACAAGTGCCGCACTTACCGCTGAGTGCGAAGCTGCCACATATAACAACAGAGGAGCCCCTGGCGTTGGTGGAGTTAACGCTGTTAGGTCTATCAAATACTGCTTCAGCTCTTCGAAGGCTTTCTGCTGGACCGGTCCCCATTGAAAGACTTCGGCTGTCTTCAGCACTTCGAAGAATGGTAAATTTCTCTCTGCTGATCTAGATATGAATCTGTTGAGAGATCCCAGTCTTCCTGTCAGTCTTTGGGCCCCCTTCTTTGTACTGGGTGGTTCCATTCGAAGGATAGCTTCGATTTTATTTGGATTAGCCTCAATCCCTTTTATTGAAACTAGGCAGCCAAGAAATTTCCCTTTCTTCACTCCGAAGACACATTTTTCTGGATTCAACTTTAAACTGGCCTGTCTGAAATTAGCGAAGGTTTCCTGGAGGTCAGTGATGTGGTTCTCTTGCTTCGTGCTTTTTACAATGATATCATCAACATAAGTTAGCACATTCCTGCCTATCTGAGAATGGAGAACCTTCACTGTCATTCTGCTGAAGCTTCCTCCAGCATTTTTGAGCCCCTCAGGCATCCGAAGGTAACAATATGTTCCACTAGGAGTTATGAAGCTGGTCTTCGGCTCATCCTCCTTCTTCATCCAGATTTGATGATAGCCTGAATAACAATCCAACAGACTCATAAGCTCTGATGAAGCTGCTGCATCAACTAAGGAATCTATCCTCGGTAATGGAAACTCGTCCTTCGGACAGGCCTTGTTAAGATCAGTAAAATCGATACACATCCTCCATTTACCATTGGCCTTTTTTACCATGACAGTGTTAGCCAGCCATTCTGGGTATTTTACCTCTCTGATAACTCTAGCACTGAGAAGTCTTTTCACTTCATTTCGAGCACCTTCAGCCTTGTCATCAGACATCTTCCGAAGCCTCTGTTTTCTGGGTCTAAAGGATGGATCAACATTAAGCGAATGCTCAATAACATCCCTGTTAACTCCGCAAAGATCATTGGCCGACCATGCAAAGACATCTTTGTTGTTGAACAAGAATCTTATCAAGGTTTTCTCTTGTTCCTCAGACAATTGAGATCCTAGCAACACCTTCTGCTCTGCGATATCTTCGCATAAAAGCATGGGTTTCGGCTGATCGGCCGAAGCAGCCTTCTCCCTTCTATGCTTGTACTGCTCACAAGCTTCGGCTTCATCTATGTTATGGATTGCTTTTGAGTCTGTCCAATTTCCTTCGGCCCTTCTAGCAGCTTCCTGACTTCCATGAATAGCAATGGGCCCTTGGTCCGAAGGTATCTTCATGCAAAGATAAGCTGGATGAAGAATTGCTTCGAAGGCATTGAGAGTACCACGACCAATGATTGCATTGTAAGGGTATTCCATGTCAACAATATCAAATACAACTTGTTTAGTCCTTGTGTTATTAATGAATCCGAAGGTTACTGGTATTGTAATTTTTCCAAGTGCCACGATCTACCTTCCTCCGAAGCCACAAAGGGGATGTGTGGCATCATGGATTTTGTCTTCAGGCTCTTGCATTTGTCTGAAGGCCTTAGCAAATATGATATCAGTTGCACTGCCTGTATCAACCAAAACATTATGGACCAGAAATCCTTTGATCACACAAGAGATAACCATAGCATCGTTGTGTGGGTAATCCTTGAGTTGAAGATCTTCTTGAGAGAAGGTAATTGGAATGTGAGACCATCTTGATTTGATGAAGGGTCCTTGCACCCCGACATGCTGTACCCTTCTCCGTGCTTCCTTCTTCTGCTTCTTGTTGGCTGGCTCTGAGCATGAACCGCCTGTTATGGGGAGTACCAGCTTCGGAGCCGAAGCAGCTCCAGCTTGGTCGTTGAACGAAGCCATCAGCTCAAAAAAAGTGGAAGTGAGTTCACCGGAGGTGGGCGCCAATGTTGGGGACTTGTTCTCAAATGCTATTAATCAAGAACAAGGCAACACAAAAAATGTTAAATATCAAATGCTCTTCGTCCGCTGAAACATTATCTCCCCAGGGATTTAATGAACTTCGGACGAAGACCATGAAAATAATATTACGAAGGTTTCACCTTCGTAACTAAACTTACAAAGATAACATAAAGTAATGTAAAATGTAAAACATCAAAGATAAATATGTCAGAAATAAATGGCATCATTCACATGTTTTATTATATGGATATAAGATGTTTGAATTCAATGTTTAAAGGTACGTGTATACCTTCGCCTTGACAAGTAGTAATTCCCGGGTGATGCACTTGCAATTACAAGAATGTGTGAACAGTAAAGAAATACTGTTCACTATTTATAGGCACAGGACGCAGCCTGTGAAGAATTACAATCATGCCCCTCATAAAAGTTTACAACGTTGATTCAGACCCTTGAGGACTAAAAGGTCATTCTATCTTTAAGTCGGTTCGATCTCCCATCTTCGGACATGCTGTAATACCGAAGCTCCATGAATAGTACCTTCGGCATCACGTTCAAGCAGCTTCAGCCGAAGCTGTTTTCTTTCCGCAGGACCTTCGGCGATGAAGCATGGTCCCAACAGGCGGCTTTGCCGAGTGCTTTTTATCGGGCACTCGGCAAAGCCGACTTTGCCGAGCGCCGCACTCGGCAAAGTCCTACCGAGCATAGGACACTCGGCACAGCCAAGCACTCGGCAAAGACTACTTTGCCGAGAGTCAAACACTCGGCAAAGATGGCTCTCGGCAAAGGGCCGTTAGCGGCCGTCTACAGCTGACGGTCGTCAGTCTTTGCCGAGTGCCAAATATTGGGCACTCGGCAAAGGACGCTTTGCCGAGTGTCTTCTCTAGACACTCGGCAAAGTATATTTTTATTTTTTTTATTTTGTCTCCCAAACTTTTTGTGGTATGTTCCTACACTATGTAGACCTATATGTATCATTTGTGGACAATTATAACAGAGTTTTCAATCGTTAGTAGATTTAGTTCGTTTATTTGAATTTCTTCGGAAAATTCATATTTGAATTGCAGGTCACTCGAAACTTGGGAAACCGTGCATGCAAAAATGATATTCATGTTACTTAGCATAAGTTACGACTAATTCCAGGAGCGGACCGGAAACTTCAAGCAACATGCTCACTAAACATGGCCGTTAACTTGCCATCCACATGTTTAAAAATTGTATAAAACACAAACAAAGTCAGAAAATCATGAAACTTGTCCACGTGTCATGATATCATATGTACAGGCTGTGATAAAAAATTGAAAAATTTTGAGAAAACTATGACGCGCTATGTGTACAAATCTAAGAGATCCAAATTAAAACTCTATGATTTCATGTGTAGTTCTCTTAGGTTTCTACACATAGTGTCTCACAACTTTCTCCAAACATTCTCAATTTTTTATCACAGCCTGTACATATGATATCATGACACGTGGACAAGTTTCATGATTTTCTGACTTTGTTTGTGTTTTATACAATTTTTAAACATGTGGATGGCAAGTTCACAGCCATGTTTAGTGAGCATGTTGCTCAAAGTTTCCGGTCCGCTCTTGGAATCGGTCGTAACTTATGCTAAGTAACATGAATATCATTTTTGCATGCACGGTTTCCCAAGTTTCGAGTGACCTGCAGTTCAAATATGAATTTTTCGAAGAAATTCAAATAAACGAACTAAATCTAATAGTTATAAAAAAAACACATTTATAATTGTACCAAAATGGTACTAGTAGGTCTAAATAGTGTAGGAACACACCACAAAAAGTTTGGTTGCCAAATATAAAAAAAATAAAGTATACTTTGCCGAGTGTTGCACAGTTAGCACTCGGCAAAGGAGGCTTTGCCGAGTGCCTGCCCTTTGACACTCGGCAAAGTATAAAGAACAGAACTTTGCCGAGTGCTATAGCCGAGTGCCCGTGATCCGGCACTCGGCAAAGTTTATTTTAAATTTTAAAAAAAATCTTTGCCGAGTGCCAGATCGTGGGCACTCGGCAAAGAAAGTGACTTAACCGGCCGCAGGGCCGGCTTTCTTCTTCCTTCTCCTTTCCTTCTCCTTTCGCTTCTCCCTCTGCCTCACCGCCGCCACGTCCGCAGCCCGCCCCACGCTCCGGCAAGCCACCGACGCCTCCCCACGCCTCACCGCCGGCCGCGCCCGGCCGCCCGCGCCCCACCGCCGCCCGCCCACGCGCCACCGCCCGCGTGCCTCACCGCCTCACCGCCGCCCACCGCGCCGCCGTCCGCCCACGCGCCGCCGTCCGCCCACCGTCGGCGCCTCCGCCGTCCTCGCCTCCGGTACATAACAAGGTGACGAAGTGCGACCTAGACTAATGATGTGCATTAGTGCTCCCACTTTCCCAAAAGATCTGTGGCCATGTATAGAGTTTGGTACTTGAGCCTGGTGCGAAGTTGAAAGTAGACTTTGGTAAAGTGATTTTTGGCCACTAAACGCTCGAAGAATAAAACAGTGATAGAAAATTTCTACACATGGCCTCACCTCTATGAACGCTTCACACAAGTATATTGATGATATGGTATGGGTGGGTGTAATTTATTTGGTGGATGTAAGGAAGATCATAGGTGTAGGGATGATTTGGTTGGACGGGTTTCTTCTAGTTTCCACTACAAATAAACAGTAAAAATTAATATTAGTTGGTGATGGTGGATATGGATGTCGATTAAATGTGATTGTCGGGCATCGTACCGTTGATATATGTGTGGATGTCAGCCATTGTGTTGTCAGTTTTATTTGCAGGTTTTAGAAACCTCCCTGTGTAGGGGAGGTGCTGCCGAATTTTTTTATTGACAAGCTTGTTTTTTGCAGAGGTCTTCCTAGCCGTTGTGGGTCTGCCTGCACCGCGTCGAGTCGCCACTGCACCAACCGCCACAGCCCCGCTAGCCTGACTCCACCGTCAACCTAGGTATAACCTCAATTTCTGCATCATGGTCGTAGATCACGTAACCCAGTTAGTCGTCTCCCGTTTGAAAGAGATACGGTGTAGATATGCAGATCTTTGCATATCTACAAATGTATCTGTTTTGAATTGTCCACGTTTTTTGGACAGCCCGCGGTTGCGTAGATGGTATTAGTTTCCATGCTCTACTCCGGTCCGAGACAGAGTTTCGGCGTCACCTCCCTGTTGTTCTCCGGACATCACACTCTCCCTGCCAGGACGTGTATCCGGAGAATAGCGGGGAGGTGCTGCCGAAATTCTATCTCGGATAGGAGTAGAGCATGGAAACTAACTCCATCTACGCAACCGCGGGTGGGATTAGGACCTATCCTCACCTATTAGAAGGTAGGAATGTAGTGTACATGCATTACATGTCTATATTAAACTATACTCGGTTATATATGTTAGAGGATGGAGGACCGTGAGTGGATGTACACGGGCCACGTTCGACGTAATGATGTCACCTCTGAATGGATTAGGAAGACCGATGCTTTCGTGGAACAGGCATTTGGCGAAGCCGCTAAAGGAGCTAGTCTAGTCCCTTGTCCGTGCAGCAAATGTGCCAACAGGAAAAGGAAAACAAAGAAGGCCATGGTAGAACATATTTGGAAGAATGGATTTACGCCAGACTATACTCGGTGGATCTTCCATGGTGAAGCGCATCGCACAAGAGAGGAGGTGGTGAGACAACGCGTCGAGGATTACGATGCTGATGCCGGGGTAGCGGACATGTTGAACGACTATCACGAGGCACAGTTCGCCGAAGGACGTATGGAGGACGAGCCAGAGGCGACGCAAAGGCATTCTACGACATGTTTGACGCGGCACAGAAACCCCTTCACGGCAAGACAAAGGTTTCTCAACTGGATGCCATTGCGCGTATAATGGCGTTCAAGTCGCAGTATAGCATGAGTCGAGACGCCTTCGATGGTTTGTTGACAGTTATTGGCAGCCTGCTTCCGGAGGATCACGTTCTGCCAAAGAGCATGTACGAGGCACAGAAACTCCTTCGTGCACTCAAGATGACGTATGAGCAGATGCATGCTTGTCCGAAGGGCTGCATCCTATTTAGGAAAGAACACACTGAGGCAAAGTATTGTCTGAAGTGTAAATCGTCTAGGTTCATGGAGGTAGACTCTGGTGATGGACAGAAGAGGCAGCTCGACATCCCCGTGACAATCCTACGCCACCTTCCATTCATACCGAGGATCCAACATCTATACATGATAGAGGAATCCGCGAAACAGATGACATGTCACAAAAAAGGCAAACGATACAATCCTGACAAGATGGTTCACGCATCCGATGGTGAAGCATGGACCCACTTTGATGCCATTCACCATGAGAAAGCCAAAGAGGCTCGTAATGTTTGTGTTGCGCTGGCCACGGATGGGTTCAATCCCTATGGAATGACTGTTGCCCCATACACATGTTGGCCCGTGTTTGTTATCCCCATCAATCTCCCCCCCCCCCCGGCGTATGCTTTCAAAGACAGAACATATTCGTGTCGTTGATAATTCCTAGACACCCGAGGAATAAAATGGGCGTGTACATGGAGCCTTTGATTGATGAATTGGTCCGTGCTTGGGAGGAAGGGGTATGGACGTACGACCGAGCTATGAAGACAAACTTCAAAATGCATGTTTGGTACCAGTACTCCATGCATGACTTTCCGGCGTATGAGCTATTTTGCGCCTGGTGTGTTCACGGTAAGTTCCCATGCCCAGTTTGCAAGGAAGCTCTTAGGTTCATTTGGTTGAAGAAGGGTGGCAAATATTCGTCATTCGATAAACATCGACAATTTCTCCCTCCTGACCATGCATTCCGACTAGACATCAAGAACTTTACGAAAGGTGTCGTGGTGACAGACCGCCCACCTGCAATGATGACTGGTGCCAAAGTTCGCCAACAGATAGATGGTCTCGTGGCCAACCCAGAAGGTGGTTTTGTGGGATATGGTGAGCAACATATGTGGACACATAAGTCGGGCTTGACTCGGCTCCCCTATTATGATGACCTGCTCCTTCCACACAACATTGACGTGATGCACACTGAAAAGAATGTCGCCGAGGCACTTTGGGCAACAATTATGGAGATTCCTGATAAGTCAAAGGATAACGTAAAGGCAAGAGTGGATCTGGCAGAGTTATGTGATAGACCAAACCAAGAGATGAAGCCGCCTAGTGGTGGAAAGACATGGAGAAGGCCTAAGGCCGATTTCGTCCTGAGCAGGGCCCAGAGGAAGGAAGTACTACAGTGGATCAAGATGTTAATGTTCCCTGATGGGTATGCAGCTAACCTTAGTAGGGGGTGAACTTATCTACTCTGCGAGTCTTAGGGATGAAGAGTCATGACTTCCACATATGGATTGACAGAATTCTTCCGGCGATGGTTCGAGGCTATGTCCCTGAGCAGGTCTGGCTAGCGCTTGCAGAGTTGAGCTATTTCTTTCGCCAGCTTTGTGCAAAAGAGTTAGCTTGGACCATGATTGTAGACTTGGAAAGGATGGCACCCGTGTTACTGTGTAAGTTGGAGAAGATCTTTCCACCCGGCTTCTTCAATCTGATGCACCCGTGTACGTGCTTAGTTTGTCATTTGAATTTGCTCTTACGTGCGAATAATATAACAATCTAGCGTGTTTGAACTTGCAGGGCCAAAGAGAGCCATCTATGAGTGCCGAGTTGAGACAAGTAGCCAATGGCTTTGCCTATAGGGTCAGGAAATTTTCTGGGTATGACGTCAATGGATACCGTTTTCGCACAACAAGCTACGACCAAAGTCGGCCCAATCGAAAAACCACGTGTTCTGGAGTCTTTACGCCCGGGCTTGATGAGGTCGAGTATTATGGAAGAATTGAAGAAATATATGAACTCAATTTTCATGGTTCCAAACTTCTTACTCCAGTGATATTCAAATGTCATTGGTTTGACCCTGAAGTTACGAGACGGACACATTCTAATCTTGGGCTAGTCGAAATTCGACAGGATTCCACCTTACCAGGAGACGATGTCTATATTGTGACCCAACAGGCCACACAAGTGTATTATCTTCCATATGCGTGCCAAACGAAACAACATCTTAAGGGTTGGGATGTTGTGTATAAGGTATCACCGCACGGTAAATTACCTGTTCCAAACGATGAAGATTATAACTTAGACCCAGACACATATGACGGAGAGTTCTTCCAAGAAGATGGGCTAGAAGGGCGATTTGAGATAGACTTAACCGAAGCGATCGGAATGGAAGTAGATATTGAAATGGTTGTTGATGAGGAGGATGATGAGGTGCAAAATGAGAATGACTTAGAAATGCTTGAAGGCAATGCCAATGACGAAATTGCGCCTTCAGATGGTGTTGACTATGAAATGGTTGATAGTGATGATGACACTTATGATCCGGCTAACCCGGGCACATATGAAGATTATTTTTAATCGATGTAATGCTATATTTCATTTATTTTGCATATGTTTCTAAATACATATTTTTTTATCTGTGCTTAATTGCTTACTCTTATTTGCAGGTTGTTGGACAAAGATGGTGGGCGGTGGGACGAGGACGAGGAGGGGGAGGGGGAGGAGGAGCACCCGTAGGACGAAGGAGGAGGCGCAGCAGGACGACGCCGTACAACAGCAGGTGGAGCAGCAAGCCGCTGTCGATGCGGCGCAGCAGGACGATGACGACGACGCCGCTCAGCAGGACGTCTCAGGTTCTTGCTCCTCAGGTTCGAGGAGCATCTACCTGCGAGGTCCCGCGAGTCTCCCTCAGCGACCCATACTTCGTGACAGACGTCCACTGATACGACCCGATGGAGAGAGGTAGGTAACTTTAGATGTTGTTGCTGCTTTTTCATATTATATGTTCAAATTAATAATAGAAACTAATACTTTATCTTAATCACTTGGACAGATCTTGGATGGTTTTGGAGACTGCAGGGGGTCACGGCCGCAACCCCAATGGCATCCTCGGCCTTCTATGCAGGGAACACTTCCCTGGACTTGTCGAGTACGCCGGAGTGACGAGCCCAGCATACACCTTCGACCACTACGCCGTCGCCCCCGATGCAGTAGATCGGGACGGCAGACAATTCAACAACAAGGCGGAGCGGGTGAAGCAAGAGCTGTGGGTAAGTCTTCCTCGCACTATATTGTTTAATAAGTCGCATTTGTTGCATATTCTTGAAATAATGTATGGATACATCGTCTTTGTATGTAGGATTTCTTCAGATGCGAGGCTGGATACGAGGCTGGGGCGGATGTGGTGGCTACCATGAGCTGTAAGAAGCTCGTCGTGGACATGCACTACGAGACGCGCATCCAGGCCATCGTCACTTACCACGGCTCCATCCTTGGGGAGAAGGTGAGCAAGAAGGATGCCCGAACCATGTCGTTGACTCCGGACCAGTACTTGCAGGTAAATACAAAACTTTATTATTGGTACTAAATATGCTTAATTTTATCTTCTGATATGTCGTATACTTGTATTTTTTTAGATGATTCCTTATTGGTGCGCCGCGCATCCTGAGTGCTGGGAGCAGATGGTGCAGAGGTGGTGCTCGGCTGAGTGGGACGAGGCGCACAACGCTAGCCGGGGAACGACGTTTGATGATGCAAGGTCCCTCCCACCATCAAGGCAGCCGCAGCCTGGGCAAATACGCGGAAGCATGGGTACGCGCTCTTTTTTATTTAGGTATATAACTTTCGATTAGACATGATTTCTAACCATCTCGTTGGTTTTTCTCGCAGTCGGTGGCACATGGTGGCGCGCCTTGCTCCACGTTCTCGGCATATGCTATGGCCCACAAGGGGAAGGCGACGTCCGACGTCACCTACAACCCGGATGACGGGTCCGAGGCGTACACCAACCCCACCGTCCACAGCCGCCTCAGTGAGTACACCGCCATGGCCAAGGAGGTCCATGGGCCAGATTACGATCCGAGGACCGAGGACATCGACGGAGATGTCCTCATGAGGGTCGGAGGAGGCAAGAGGCATGGGCGGTACTGGATTGCCGATGGGGCAATCGACTCGTCCTCCACTCCCACTCTCTCTCAAGTGCGAGCAAGGAGCACGAGCGCGAGCCCAGCCATACGACCTCGGCAGGACAGCTCACAGCATCGTATCCAGCAACTCCAGGTTATTCCTTATCTATTCATCGTTCATTGATTATTATATATCTTCTCTTTGCATTATCGTAACATTAGGGCAAAATATTACAGACTCAGCTAGATGATGAGAGGATGCAACGTGAGGAGTTGGAGAAGAGGATGGCGGAGATGTTCGCGTACATTCAGAGCCTTGGCGCCGCACAGGGTCATGCTCCACCACCTCCGTTGTTCCCTGCAGCTGACCCTGCTGAGTTCGCTACTCCTGTGAGTATCAAAATTTTAGTACTACATGATATATATTCATATGTTCTCACACATGCAATCTCTTCTCTGTGCAGGGTCAATCGGCAGCGTCGAACAACCCTCACGCTTCGTCCAGCCCTTCGTCGAACCAGTCCAGATGCCCACCTCGTTGATGACCTGTTTTGTGATGATCCAGACTTATATTCGTGAGTGTTGGTGATGTTAGTTATACTTGGTCTTGTGAGATACTTAGTGAGACTTATGTGCTGTGAAACCTGATTTATGTGGTGATATTTGTGATATATATGGTGTTGATGATAAATGTGTTGATTCTGTGATGCGAATGATATATAATGTGCTGTGAATGATATATATCTTTTGTTTGTTTGGATGGAACAGCAAAAAACAAATAAAAAAGGGACTTCCTGGTCACTTTGCCGAGTGTAACACTCGGCAAAGGGTATCTTTGCCGAGTGCTATGACCATGGCACTCGGCAAAGGAGGACACCTGGGAACCGGTAAAGCCTTCTTTGCCGAGTGTTGTGGTCAAGACACTCGGCAAAGAAGCTACCTTTGCCGAGTGCCGCCCAGCACACTCGGCAAAGGGACTGGCAAAGGGGCCCACCGGAGGACTCTTTGCCGAGAGCCAGACCAGTAGACACTCAGCAAAGAAGCCTCCTTTGCCGAGTGCCTACGATGGCTCTCGGCACAGGGACTAGCGGTGGGGCCCACTGGAGCCGTCTTTGCCGAGGGCCATGATAGCAGACACTCGGCAAAATTGGCCTCTTTGCCGAGTGCCAAAGAAGACACTTGGCAAAGGATCCGTCACCGTCACTTGGCGTCGTGACGGTGACTTTTCTTTGCCGAGTACCAAATGGCACTCGGGAAATAGTGCCCGACAAAAAGTACTCGGCAAAGAGGCCGTTGTCGATGTACAGTTCGTCGAGCGTTCTTTGCCGAGTGTTACACTCGGGAAAGCTTTTGCCGAGTGTAAAATAGTCTTTGCCGAGTGTCTGAGACACTCGGCAAAGGAGCTGTGTCCGGTAGTGCATGGTTGTAGCCCTCGCTCCTCTTTAGGACATGTGAGTAGAATTCAAGTCATATATTATTTTTGCATCAAACACATTTACATTTTGGAGTATATCGATATCTTTATAAAAGCAACTGACATCTATTATCATATTATTTAAATTTGATATTTAATCAAAATATGATTTAAATAACACAGTTAAGGAAGTTTACTTTCTGATGTTTTTTATAAAGCCCATACACTTGTTCTCTGGTCTTAGGTACATAGTTTCAAAGGCGTTTGATGCATGGGATGAGAAATTAACAACACCAATGCACACTTATTAATATACACCACAAATAAGTCTTTGTTGTATTTTTTATGATGATCACACTTAGAACTTTCTTTCTACCATTTTGTCTTGTAGGTTATAGTTAATATCTTTCATACTCTCTGATGTTATGGTTTTATTTAAGTGTGGTGTGGAAGATGTTTGTTGTTTTTTAGGGTGTTGGAACTGCTGCAAATACATTAATGTTGTAGATGTTGTTATATTTTCTTTCATATGGATTTGACTGAAATTATATATGTTTGACTCAACAGAGAGTTCAAATGACTCATGATTTATAAGAGGTAGTTTGACATAGCTACTTTATTTGTTAACTGAAAAAGTTAAATAGTCTAAACACCTTGGTAGAGCAATGCATAAGTGGCTAGTATCTAAATACAACCTCCATTTTTATTATTTGTCGATGGGTTGTTCAACTTTATATTAGAAAACGATAAATAAAAAAGATCAAAGGAAGTATTACACATAGCTTAAAATCAAAAGATCCGCTATTTGAATTTATAAATACATAAGCAAGAAATACATTGCGCGCCAAAAACGTATATAGAATTATACAAGGCGTCCAGATGTTGTCTGGACAACTTGAATGCTTGTCACACCCTACCGTTGGTGGCAAACCAAATCACGATATAAACATCACAACTCTTTTGTACTCTAGCTCATAGAGGATTACAACATTGAAGTGGTGGTGAAGTCTGACTTGGGGTTGGGGCCAAGAGAAGACCCAAAATAAATTCTGACTTGGTGGTGTAAGCTGCGTTTTCCTCTGTTGCTATTGGCTATAATAGAGCCAGAGCTGTATACGATCCGTCCGTTAGATGGTGTTTCTACTTTGTGAAGTTCCTCTGCTGCGAAAGTTCCAACACGGGATCCCGAAGTGTAAGTTTCTAGAGGCATCCCTTTAGGAAAACACATAGGAGTACATTTACCTACCTGAATGATTGACCTGTTAGCTGAAAAACCAATAAAATACTACTTGAGATTCCATTGCCGGTTGCATGTAGATTATAAATGTATGCTATTGGTCGTATGGAAGAGATACTTATGTGCTACACTTTATTGTAGAGTGATCTAAAGAACGATTTATAAATTAGAGAGTAGAAACATAGAATATGGAATCAACTTGTATCTCGCTCCATGATATATACGTACACCAGACCTTCCCGATTTGTTTGGAGGCACCGAGAAGGATGAGGTGTCAAAACCCTATCTTGTCTTGTGTTAGGTGTAACTAGTTGATTGCCCGTGCGTTGTGACGGCTCATAACAATAGCCACGTAAACTATCTACAGAAAAAACTTAAGATTTTTTATTGCAACGGCTCACAATAATATTATGTCATCCTCGGCGGCACGCACGAAAAAAGGCCAAGAGCAAGACCGACTCGCCCCGTACCCGCGTCGACGAGCATCGGTCGGCTCGTGACTACGACCGTGGGCGGGGGCAGCAGGTTGGGAAGGAAGAACAGGGCGAAGGCTAGAAAGACGAATGAGACGTCCGACGACAGCGAAAACGATGGTGCGCATATGCTATGAAACGTACTCGTGGACATGCAATAGCCACTGCGCGGGTCGGTGTTAGGGCTGGTGTCGGACGAATACGGGAAGGAGACGCCTGCTCTCACACCCTCTACCGAGAATGGGGTGACGCGAAGGCGAAGGCATGAGGGAGAGAGAAAAGAAGCAGGAAGGCGAACGAGGTGGCGGCAACTGAGGCGAGGATCATTATTATCGTGTGGAGGTATAGATGGCCAAATGAGTCGTGTTTGACGGGCTGGCCTGAGGCACGACCCATTTAATAGTGCCTGGGTTCAGCCCGGCACAAATGTCGTGCCGTGCTTGGGCCGTAGCCTCGACTCGTAGTGCTGACCCGGTCCGACACGATTATATATTTTTATTTTACAAAAAATCGTATATACATATGTACAATTTATATTCAATATTAAAAATACCTGAGCATGATGTTCTACTGGTTAGACAACTTCATCCAGTGTCTTCTGTCCTTCTTTCATCAGGGTATGGGTTTGAACCCCATCTTCTGCACCGCTTTTTAACATTTTACGCTGATTTAACCAAATGGCCCGATGGGCTAATAGGCCGACCCGGCACGGTCAGCAGGCTAGCGTGCCGTGTCTATGCCGAGCTACGGGCGTCGGATATAGTGGGTCTATGACGGGTTGTCATTTGGAACATGGAGGTTTGTTGCACGGAGGGGTGGACGGGCATCGGATTAATTTAGAGTACGTATGAGTTGTTATTTATAAAAAGATAACGCGGAACGGTCCTTGAAACTAATGCTTTAATATAGTAGAGATAATGTTACCTGTGCGCTACAGCAGATCGGATTTATTGTGAGCCTATCACATCATATTTATAATTTGACACGGCGCAGCATAGCGGAACGCGTGCGGCGCCGATCAAAGACGACCCGCGCGAAATACTGCCGGTCTCAAGGTAATCAAATCGCTGCCGTGCCCAAGATAGGAACAGACCAGATGGATGGGTCCTTCGTGCCAGCTCTTGTGTGCACGCGATTTCCCAGCCCGGAATCCAGCATTCCAGCAGGGTGGGGTGGGAGTGGGAGGGAAGGGACGTCCAAACCGTGGGGCTGGCCGCTGCCCCGCGCGCAGGGCCGCAGGGGTAGCAGCAGGTGCAGGGCGCGCCGTAGCCCGTAGCCGTAGCCGTAGCCGCCACTCGCCACCGCTCCTCTTCAAGGCGTCCCAAGACGAGGCCACGAGTCCCCCCTCCCGCTCCGGGTCCCATATCGCCTCGCCCCTATAACTCTGGACGCCACCATCTCAAGCCCACCACACCGACCACAAAGACGAGGGCGACTTCGCCTCACCACGCGCGCGAGGCGTGCATGGCCGCGACGGCGTGCGCCTACGCCTACCAGGGGGCCCGCCCGCCGCAGGTTCTGCTGCCGGCCACGTTCATCGACGTCGACGGCGCCGTCCAGCAGTTCGCCCCGCCGCCGCCGCCCCCGCTGCCACGACCGTCCTTCCTGTCGCACCACCTCGACATCTGCACCGAGGGCCTCGGCTCAGAGAGCTCCGGCGACATCGATCTCACCGACGACGTCGACGACAACGACAACGCCAACGCCTGCGTCGACGTCGGGCAGGCACCGTCGTGCAAGAGGCAGCATCGTGACGGAGGCGACGAGGAACCGGGGAGGGCGAGGAACGCCAGGCCAGCGTTCCCGCCGCCGATCTCGCTGATCGGGGCCGGCGGGAAGCCGTGGCTCTACCTCCGGCCGCTGCGGGAGGACGGCCGTCTCGTGCTGAGGGAGGTCAGGATACCGTCGCGGGAGCTGCTCCAGGCGCGCCGGGAGGACGGCCGGTTCAAGCTCCAGTTCGCCCAGCCCCAGCCGGACGACAGGTGCCAGTAGGCCGAGGAGGGCCAAGATCCAGCAGATGCAACTTGCGCCAGACAAAACGGAGAGAAAACACGACAGGGCAACGAGAAGTGTAGTTCAGGGTTTTAGACTACGGCTCCAACCAATTCCACACGCCTACTGTTTGTTTTTGGCCCCTTGCAGAGAGATGTAAATACAGCGGAATTTATGTTCAATGCCGCCTCAGGGCTTGTTCGTTTTGGAGTGGATTGAGGGGGATTGGAGGGGATTAAATCCCCTCCTATACAATTAATCCCCTCCAATCCCCCTCAATCCACTCCAAAACGAACAAGCCCTCAGTGTTTAATCACACAGTCCATTGCCAGGGTTTTGCAGTAAGCTAGTGAAGCAGTTCAGTGACTCTAGTGGCTGGAATCAATAAGGAAAAGCACTCAGGTCCAGAACCCTAAACCAAGTACCAAAAAAAAAGAACCTTAAACAAGTACAAAAACCAATACTATGCTTATTTGCGTGGCACTTGTACCCTACTGGAAACCTGGCATCACATTTTTCCTGCTGCAGAGCACTTAAGGGTTTCACAGACGACAGAGTTCACAAGAATCCTGAGCTTTTTGATGGAAAAGGTACATGTCACATGCCAAAGGTAGTGGATGGTTGACGGTTAAAGGCCATCGACCATCGTGAATGGCATTTGGAATCAAATATGCTGATTCCGCACCTTCTGCCAGGTATGAGTATGACCTTCCCACTTTGATAGACCAATGCTACCATAAATCAAAGTTTAACGAGGAACCATTGATGCAGTCATGAACTGGAGCTCTAAATTCTCCCCCGACATAGAATGACATTGCATGAAAATTATTTATTTTGCTGAATGTGAAATGGCGAACACGCGCAGATGGCTTGTACAAATGCAGGCATGGCATCGTTGGACAAGGTAAAAAAGGAGAAAAAAAAAATCTAACATTGATGTGGAGCTGGAGCCTGCCTGTGCCATAACAATATTACGCGCGAGACCGGGGCTTATGATTGTTTCTCGCCATCCAACGTCAGTAGCACTTTGTATAGTTCAGGGCGCCGGTCCCTGAATATCCCCCAACCATGCCTAATCGACTTGATCTCATCCAAGTCAAACTCTGCCACCAGCACTTCCTCGTCTTTGTCGTTAGCAAGCTTCACTATTTCTCCGGTTGGTCCTGCAGAGAATTCAATTGAAGTCATGTTTCTGACCTTTAACCTTCTATCTACCAGTATAAAGATATACACGAGCTAGATTACCTGCAATGAAGGAATTCCCGTAGAAGGTTATCGAGCTCTTGCCATGCTCAGTGTCAACAGTTTCTCTGCCAATCCGGTTGGAAGCAACAAGAGGGACCTGGATAATTCAAGCTGAAATCATAACGCGACCAGAGAAGTGGATGTTTTACCAGTATCACTTAGAGGAACAACAAAGAAACATCTTTGTGGTTCCTCAATTAAGGTCATAGCGCATTATGAACTTGTACAATACAACAAACAGTACCAAGTTGGCACCAGCATGGCCTTGCATAACCCGCTTCCAATGTTCACGGGAATCCAGGTTACAATCCTGGGGTTCGGATCCAATTGCAGTGGGATAAAACAGTATTTCAGCCCCCAGAAGTGCCATTGCTCTTGCACACTCTGGAAACCACTGATCCCAGCAGATACCTACAAGGTCAAGAATGATGACATTAGAGTTATGATCGATATTTAGTATTAATTACTATTAGTGCTACTGTACTTAAACTAAATAAGAGCCTATAACACTGCAGAACATAAATAACTTACCAACACCAATGGTGGCATACTTGGTTTTGAAAGCCTGCGTCAATAGCAGTAAATGCATTTAAGTGAACTTTTGCTTATATCAATGACAAATAAAAGTCACATCGTATACATCTATATTTTTTGCCAGGAATATATATAAAGTTATAGAACAGGAATCACCTTAAAGCCAGTGTCACCGGGGTTGAAATAAAACTTCTCTTGATAACCTGACAAACAGAAGCGGCTTTCTAGATGAGATAACCCAATGTATGGCAGAACAGGAAAAGCCTATTGACCTTACCTGGTCCATCTGGAATGTGTGATTTGCGATAGAGTCCAAGGTCCGCGCCATCAGCATCGATAATAGCCACCGAATTATAATGTGCATTGTTTGCTTCTTCGAAAAAACTGACAGGTATGACAACTTCCAGCTCCTTTGCAAGCTGTTGCATCCTATGGACCATGAGGGGCAAAGCTGCCTAAATGCGAAAGAAATAGAATACATGCTTTTATTGACTGCTGACAGGAACAAGCATGTCTACCTTATAATAGTTGGATTGCCTTTGTAAGGCTTAGCGCGCCGAAAGAAATCCAGTCTTTGAGCTTGGCAGAAATAGTGCCCCTCAAACAATTCCTAGGACATTTAAGAAATATGAGGGAGAGATAGAATGAAAAATTTAGGGAAAACAGAAACGAGAATATCTGTCCAAACTCCTATGCCCTTTCTGCTTTCAGTTTTGAAAAGAAGCATTGCAATTAAAATCTTGATGATCCATAGCTATCACATAAATTTACCTGAACAAGTACAATCTTTGCACCTTTCTTGTGTGCTTCTCTAATCAACCTGTAAAACAAGTGATCAGTCCCTAAGTTTTCATGATTTTTCAGAGATGTAATTTAAATCTGGGTGCATGTGGGTGTGTGCTGAGTGCTGTACATCCAACTTTCTTTTTTAATGCAATGACATGTAGCTCTCCAGCATGTTTAAGCAAAAAAAAAAAAAAAAAAAAAAACAGAGTGATAGCTAAAACTGAAAAACATGTATTCCCTGTCATTTTAAGTAAAATAATTCCAATGGTGGATGTCTAAATCTCCTAGGGTAGTCAGAATATATTTCTAATTCTAAATATTGTAAAAGTTCTAAAACTGCTGAATTTTGAACACACAAGAGGATGTAATACTGACCAAAAGAAGTTCTAAAACTTGTGACTTAATGACTGACGGGCTATCCAGCAGAGAATGGCAGTGAAAGTAAATGAACGCCACATTGACACTAATGGAAAGTACTAGATCAAAAGAAACAAAAAAAAATTAGAATATCCACCGAGCTCATAACAATAAATAGTTTCGTGACAAAAAGATGCACTCAAGTAAAGCTACGACTCAAAATATGCTACATGTATGGAAATGAAGTAGCAAAGGGAAGTAACAGAAAGTCAGAAACAGAGTAAGTTCAAGAAATTCCATCCAGCAAGATAAACCATACTGTTGTTATGATGCACCAACATGGGGTGCAAGAAATTTGCCATTGCAAATGAAGTGAATACAAGACAATTTTCGGAATTTGGAGTTTTGTTTTTCACCAAAATATATAATCAAAACAAAGTATAGTGCATCCAACTGGGTTTCCTACAAAGCTTTCCTAGAAAAGTGGCACAAGAGTTAAAACTGCAGAGGGTGGAAAACTGACACATCAAGCGTATCGTTGCTAATTTACCAAGATGTGCTTCGTTTTGAAAACTTGGCTAAATTGTAGACAGGAACCAAGTCTGCAGTGCTTTTCGGTGGAGACCATACAACTACAGAAACAGGCTTGGAGACAGACTTTTACTTTACTGTACTAGAATATAGGAGAGCTTGTACCATAAGTAACCCAAATCCCAACAGCTGAACAAGCAGAAACATAGTACCGTTTAACTTGTTATTGGGATTCCCCAAGAAGCCGTCAGAAATGCATAAATGAGGATTAAGTAGCTGATACAAATGGTTACGTAAGACTGTATTGAAGGATTAATACATGAATGCATATTTTAATTGTATTAACCAAAAGCACAGCATCTCAAGCTACATAACCGAATCCAAACACCAAAGCAGATGCCTCAATAATTCACTGCAAGAGTAAAGTAGCTGACAGAAAAAAAAAAAAGAATGGAGCTGAGAATAAAGTAGCCGACAGGATTGTCCGATCCAATGTGTAGGTACACGGAAGTTATGATACAAGATCGTTATAGTTTTATCAGAGGTGATTTTGTACTATTTTTTTTATAGCGGATTCGAATTACATGTAGAAGATAATAATAATAGGGGCCGTACGTGATAGCTACTAGCTATACTACGAAATCGGTTATCAGGATAGATACTTGATGGTAAAAATAAAGACACAAAAGTCAATGAGAGGAACTCCTTGTGGCACCGGTACTGAAAGCAAACTCGAGCGTGCAAATCAAGCGCTAGGAGTTCGGCTTCTCGGGGGAGGGAATCAGGTGCGGTGTTAACATAGGGATGTAGGCGGGCGGGCAATAGCATACCTCTCGGCGGTGGCGACGTTCTCCGCCTCGACGTCGGTGCAGGCGAACTGCACGGCGGCGACCGCCACCTTCCTCCCCGCGGCCGCAGCCATCCTCCTCTCCTCTCCTCCCCTCTCCTCCCCTCCGCGCGCCTTCCCACTTCACCTACCCCTCACCTGACCTGACCTGGGGAAAATATCCTATGCAATCACTTATCCTGATGCAAGCATGCAATCAAGCAATCTGGTGCATCCGATCTAGATCTAATGGTAACTGTTATTTTACATTTAACCCCTTCCGCCTGAAACCTGGTGTCTATTTTACATTTAACCACTTCCATATGAAACCGTTGGATCTAGACTGGATGCTCTGGATAGTTTGATTGCACGCTTGCACCAAAATGAGTGATTGCACAGGATATGTCCTCACTGACCTGAGTTGGGAGTTGCGACTTGCGATTGCTGTGGTCTCAAGCAAGCAGACAAATTCGCGATTTACCCCTCCCTCCCTCTCCTATTCTTTTTCTGAAAACACCCTGCTCCAACACTAAACCCAATACAATTTCTACAACCTGATTCTTCACTTGCTGAATGGGGAGGGAGCAGATGTGAGCAATCTTATCAGCAGGACGGCGGGGAGAGGTGACAACTGAGTCTCGAGTGTGTGCACAGAGTAAGAAAATGGCAGGGGGGTTTCAGAAAAAGAATATGAGAGGATGGGAGGGGAGAGGTAAATCGGAAAATAGACATATACCGTTGGATTGACACATAAGACTATCTCCAGCAACGTCCTCTTATACATCCTCTATATCTATCCTTTACAGTCTTCTCTTAAAGATTTCATCTCCTATATCTACTTTCTCTCCAACAACGTCCTCTAAATCACGTCCTCTATATGTAAATACCTATATTAAAGACATTTTTTTATTTTTTAATTTTTGTACATACGTATTTGTCATACTCTCAAATGTATTTTACATATTTTAGTTTTATTAAACCGGTTGTTTAAAGTATTCAAATAGATAGAGAACCGTTTAGAGAAACTCTACATATAGAGGATCCAGAAACGTTCTCTAAATTTAGAGGACCGTTTAAAGGACGTTGCTGGAGGGAGTAGAGGACGTCCTCGTCCTCTAAATTTAGGGTACAGGACCCTTGAGAGGGTCTTGTTGGAGCTAGCCTAAGGCTGTGTGCAGCGGTACACGCTAGCCATCCCCCTCCCCTTGTATGCCGGCTGTAGGGGGCACCCCACAGCCGCAGGGGTGCCCCTACAGCGCCCCCTACGCGTCGGCTCCCTTCTCTCTACCCTCAGATCTAGCGTGTCACTGTTCATCACCCTAAACACTGTGTTGTGGGTCCACGAATAATTGTTAGTAGATAAAAAATTGATAGTTGATATAGGAAATGATATTTTATAGTTGTAGTGGGGTATAGGGGAGTATTTAGGGGGAACCGCTGGAGATAAAAAAATAGGGGGAAAATAGGGGGGAAAAGTGATACAGGGGGAAAAATTTATGGGTAACAGTTGCGGATAGGCTAATGGACGTGGATGGCTGCTTTCACGTCTTGCACAAATGCATATAGCAGGGGAGGTCGCCGAGAAATAAAACCGTCAGTTGTAAGGAGAAAAAAGGCGCCGCCCTGGGGCCTACCGTTGTTGTTGTTGACTTGTCTTGGTATAAGCCGGTCCTTCTTTGATGGGCCACAGGGCCAGTGCTATGCAAGGCTTTGATGGGCTTGATTGGGCCAGAAAAGAACCAGAAACAGGAAAGAATACAAGCGTAGTGCTGTGCCTGTGCTTCCGTCGCGGTTTCACAAAACCGTGTTCGCTATCGGACTCGGCTCATCCTTATCCTCTGATCCTCTCACGTCGGAATCTGGCAGGTTCGGAGCATCGGCCTGACACTGACAGACCCTCCCTCCTATATACTATAGTACAAGATAGAGATAAGGAGAACCGATCCGGTTTAAAAGATCCGCTACTAGTGTCACCGGCAACGTGTCGACGCGGTCGTGTGTGTTCCTGCTTCCTGGTGCGGAAGCGACCGGATCGAGGATGGCTACAAGAAGGACCGTGGCGGCGAGCGTTACTGCCCACCAGCCTGCGTGGGCGGCCGTGGCGAGGAGGATGGAGGGCGTGTCGCGCTACTTCAGCGACAAGGCCTCCGGCACTGGCAGGCTGCTCAGCGAGGAGGAGCGCGCCGCCGAGAACGTCTACATACAGGTGACCGCTGACTGACTGACTGATTATGTGTGGTCGTTTCGCGTTTCGTTCTGCTAGAGACTGAGTCGATCGAATTGGGGATTCGTTTGAGTAAAGCAGAAGATGGAGCGGGAGAAGCTGGAGAAACTGAGGAGGAAGGAGGACAAGGCCAAGGCCGAGGCGGCCAAGAGGGCCGCCGCCGCCGCCAGAGGCGACACGAAGGTAAATATATAGGCGTGCGTAATCCTCCATTCTGTCTAGAACGTTGCTGGATTATTATGATATTCGTGTTCGTCACTTATGTACGTGCCCTTGTCAATTTTTTTTTTCAGAATGGTGAGGAGGCTCATCCGAGCTGATCATCGCCAAATCGGACCGGTGCTCCCGTGAATCGTGTGATGCTGTACTACTTATGACACGTAGATGCAAATAGACGCCGTCGTACTACTCTGCATGGAGAGGAATGTTTGCTCTCTTTTGCAACTCTGCTCGTCGTGTCGTGTGTGATCCCATCCCTGTCACGGTTGTGAACTTCGCTTGTCGCGACGGTTTTGCCTTGTCCCTTGTCGGTGCAAATGGAGTGGAGGCTTCCTTGAGCCTCTTTCATGTACATAGGTTGTCAATAATAATGAATAAATGTAGTCCCCTTGTCAAAAACAAAAAAAAAGGTCCCAGAAGAGTGGATATCTCGCTTTGGCTTGAGTCCCAACTTTTTTTTTAAAAGTTTATACTATCAACAATGTGTTTAAACTGCAAACCTTTTAATTTAAAAATATATTAAAACGCTGTTTGTCAGCTTTACTCGGTCAATATTATTACCGACTAAACATTGCTCAGTTATCATCATCGGTAATTGCCGAATGTTGGCTGAAGCTCCACATAGACGAACTGCATTTATATGTTTATATTTAACTATATTAATATTTTATATATCAAACATAAACACATTGTTGTGTATATAAACTATCAACAATGTCTTTAAACTGCAAAGTTTTAATTTAAAAATGTATTAAAGCGTTATTTTTTGTCCAGAATAAAGCTTTACTCAGGTGTTGTTTTAATGTACTAAAGCTAATAGTTAGTTGGCTAAAAATATGCTAGTTAAATTAGCTAGCTAACAAGTAGCTATTTATTAACAATAACTAATAGCTAACCTATTAGCTAGTGTGTTTAGGTGTCTCTAATTAATTTTAGCTACTAACTATTAGTTCTAGTGCATTTAAACACCCTTTACTAAACATTGCTCAGTTATCATCTAAATGTTGGGTGAAGCTAAAGAGACGAATAATCGCATATATATGTTTATAATTAACTATATTAATATTTTATACATCAAACGTAAACATAAACACATATGACTGACTTAATTATAAACCCTCACATGCACAATTTAATATTTAATAATATATGGAAAATAATAGTATATGAAAAACGTCATTCTCATGCAGAGCATGTCGATACGAACCTGCAAAAGAACGACAAGAGCTACCTCGTGATGGTGGTTGTTTTTTTTTATATATGCTTGAGATGGCTACAAAAGATCAACGGGATTATACGGTTTTTAAAACTTCGTCTTTCGATCTATATATGCAGCTAGGGAACGCGGTGGCGAACATAAGTTTGTAGTTTTACTGAACTAGAAGAGCACTAATATCTATTACATCAAAGATACAAATTATAGATAGACTTCATAATGTATTCGATGCTAATTTGAAGTCGTGACTTTTATTCTTCTTTTCAATAATTTCAGTAAAAATTTAACATAATTTGACTTACGATAAATTTAGATCCCTTATTTTTACGACGGAGGTTAATAAAGTAGGTAGTATTGCGTACCCACTCAGCTAGATCCAGACCTGGTGTCTTTGTTAACCTCCGTCGAGCCTGTAATGCAAGTCCAGTCCATTCCTCGACCACAGAATGCACTGCTCGACTGGAGTGATTTGTTTTGAATCAGCCTGGTGCCTTGTGCATGTAATCGTGTGTTTTGCTGCCTTTTGGACAAATGGTGGTATCCACATAGAGGATACGGAACTGACGATTAGGAAAACTCAATCTTAAAATTTAGACGTCTTTTAATTCAATTATATTTAACATAAAAGCAAACAGCAAATGGGTCCATAGCTCAGTGGTAGAGCAATCGACTGCAGATCGATAGGTCTCCGGTTCGAACCCGGATGGGCCCTCATTTGTTTTACTCTTTTTTTTGGATGCCAAACCTTCGATGGTTTAGCGCCTCAGGAGCTAAAGCAGAAGAGTTTTTAGTTACTTTTAGCCTCTAATAAAGAGGAGCTAAATTTTAGTTAGTTTGATTTATCTCCTGAAACCAAACATACCCTAATCACTCATCTTTTGTAGAGCAATATAAATGCCAACACTGATTGCTCAAATATAATAACTCATTGCAACATGAATGCAATTTCTTAGCTCAAATCATGACTAAACAAACCATTACAATCATTCATGCCGGTTCACACTATTATTTGGTAGTCCGAGTTTGTAGAACAGATCGAACTGAAGTTTACTACACCATTTTTCGGATTTTCGATCTTGTCATAGAGCTGAACCGTGCGACCACTCAATTGATGTAGTGGTCTGGGATTGAGCCTGTAACTCCCCTCCAAGTCCAAAGGGGCCATCAGATCAGCAGCCTGTTCCTTGGTCATTTCTCTTACGTACAAGTAAAAGAATCCTTAACTTCTAGATTGTATACTGAATGGAGTAAACAAGACTTGTCCTTCACAATGTTTTCAGCACATGTGAGAATCCATAAATGGCGCAAGGGACAATGTTTGGCACAAGAAGGAAGCTGCCACGGATGCCCCAAAAGGCAGCGTCGGATCCCACGGAGAAAGAGGATCCATCCTCAAGAGGAAGATCAAGAGAAGTTTAAGTGGGGACATGTATTTGGATCTGATATCAAATTGTTACAAACACAAATATTTAGCAAGATAGATCTGCTACTCACCCTCTTGTAGAAGGCCCTTGAGTAAACTTAGATCTATTATTCTTGCTTGCCTTTTAAGGCCCTGTTTGGAACCCCTAGAGCTAATAGTTAAGCTAACAAATTGTTAGTTGGATTAAGCTAGCTAATCAACTACTTGTTAGCTAACAATTAGCTAGGAGTGTTTGCAAACCTCTAAAGCTAATTTTAGCAGCTAATTATTAACTCTAGATGTTCCAAACAGAGGCTAATAACATCCTACACATCCTTATATAGAGTGGTAACCTTAACTTAATAGCCAGAAACTCTAACAAATCCAATTTGGTTGGTACCATTCACGTGCTACAGTACCTACCACATGAACAATACTTGTGTCCGACCTGGCACTGCGCCGTAGGCCTAACCGCCTAATGCCCATAATAGTGTACAGCAACTAGGATCTTATGGCGTAGTCCACAACTCGCGCGCACACAGACAGGATGGCTTTTGATGGAGAACGACGAGAGGTGAATCTCCCCAACCGTTGGCATAGACTCTGAATGTGCCACCTACGGAGAAACAACATGCTCTGTTCGCGGGACAGTGTTGCACATGGATCACAATTATACAAGGCTAAGAGTTTTATCCAAACAAGCAGTAAAGATACATTGGAGAGTTGCATACTGACAAGTGATTTTATGGAAATCCTTATCAACACCTATTCTTTGGGTGAAAAAATTCCCACATCAATGTCAAAAGCATAAAACACATGAATGAAGAAAAGTGAAGGCACAAATTATTACTATATGACATAAAAGACTTAACATTAGGTTATCTCTAGCATCCTTACTTATCTCACCTCTTATTTCAAGCTCCACTCTTTAAACAGTGCAAGAAGCATTACAAAAAAATGCAAAATAATATTTTGTACAACCATATACACAATCTGCTGGCCAAAACCTTATAGATGTTTTCAAGTCCTTGTTATAGATTCAAAACCATATGGCATGGATCTTATTATAGACCAACCTTGTGTACTAGTACTAAAATATCACAAAAATGAGAAAATAAAATAAACTTAGATCTTATTATCAACAAAAATTGTTGTGCAATTAAGCTTCCCGTGTAATCATCATGCAGTCAAACAATCAAAAGTCATGAAAAACATCTTTAAAAATTATGTATACTTTATTATTTATTCTCCCAATACACCAAAATTTAAAATCTAGTTGATCCAGTATTAAGAGATGTAAATAGAGAAAATTCTATCATTTTTTAATCCTTCGTATTGGATAAAGTTTTCTATTTTTTATCTCTTAACATACAATAAACTAGAACTTCGATTTTGATATACTTTGAAATATTGATAGAGTAAATGATAAAGTACGTCTATAATCTTTTGAGAGTTTTTTTGGGTACTTTTAGTAGTTTCATTATATTGTGATTGCACGAGGAGCTCGATTGCAGGGCCGGGCCTATGGGTGTGCGACCTGTGTGACCGTACAGGGCCTCAAAAAATTGTCTAGCGGGAGAAGGGCCATGTATAAGACCAGAGCACTAGAGTGTCAGAGCCGCTCTTAAGTTTGCCTATGTCTTTGTGCGATGATTTTGACGTATGACGCTTTCTATTCTTGAATTTGAGCCCCGTTTCATATTCTCACTCTATCTATCTGAAGAACGCCAGCAGACTCGTCCAATTTCATTCACGATTCATCCAACGAAAATGAAGTAATCAGTGAGCAAGGCAACAATAGCAACTAACCACTCTGTTTTCAGATCTGAGATTCAATAAAGAAGGCGACAGGCGGAGACCTGCATAGGAGTGCATGTATTTATTTTTTTTCTCAATCTAATTGTAATGTACTATCATTGCCTCAAAAAATTGTAATGTACTATTGTACTAATTAAATCCTTGGTATGAAAATCACGCTCTTGATGATGTTTGAGGATTCTAGAATATCGATTTGGCGTACTCAAGAGTGAAGTGTTGGAGAAGATTGAATATGGACATATTATGGAAGATTTTATTTCAAAGAAGAACGAGTTATTCAAATTTACCTATTCTGTTACAATGTATGCCATTTCAGGTTTTAGATAGTTATTATTCGCTTTTTCTAAAAACATATAAGTTATACTTTAGAGTTAGCACAGGGCATCAAATATCTCCTGCCCGACCCTGCTCGAACGCACAACATTTTTTGCTCTTATTATTTAATTTCCAATATAATAATATATGCATGCGATAATTAACATGTCTACATATATACAGAAGATGCCAGGGACGATGGGCATTTGCATACACTCTCAAATGCTAATAATTTATTTGTTAATCTAGGACATCATAAGGCTATATCGTTCCTCTCAACCTCCAATGCTATTTCATTTCTCCTTGTGAATGGAAGTGTGAAAGGTGGATTGTACTGCAGATTGAGAAAATCTAGAATCAGGCACTGAAAAGCATTCCTCTAATAAGCTTGGTAAAACTACAGCTCATAAACCTTAACCATTTCAGAATCTTTACCTGTGCGACTTCCACCACTGAATCATCTTTCACTCTAAATGTGGTATCTTTACGGAGAGATTCGCGCAATTTAAATTCCCTCTGGTTTATATCATCATCAGTAACCAAACCTGTACGGACACAAAGGAGTGCGGAATATGACAATGGTACCATGGTCGACAAAGATTGCACGACAGTATCAATATGACTTCATAACTGACCATATCCAATGAACCAACAAAGAATGAAGAGAAATGGTTCATTTAACAGAGAGCTAAGCGTCTCAATATTGTAGCATCAGAATATTAAAAACAAATGAGATGCTTATTGTTGTGAAAACTTTCTCCAGCCAATAAAATTTGGAGTTAAAAGAGTTCTTATATGCTTTTATTATATTGTGAACAAAAAAGAATTTGTAATGGGTACTCTGTAAGACAAATGGTAAATACATAGAGCTCATTAATCATTTCAAAATAACAACTTGAGAAAATCTGGTTTGATCTGTGTCATCATGAAAGTAATTCTATATTAGAGATCGTGTTGGTGTTTTGAATTGGAAGGAACACAAAAACTCCTATCGTTCTATACTATTTCCTGACTAAAAACAAAAGGCATGTGGTTAGTGATAAAAAACGGTACGCTCCATACAAATGTTTCAGTAGATTAATTATCTATCATTACGATTTCTGCAGCAAAAAGGATCTTGAGTAATCAACAGAAGAAAAGGCACAAAAAATTGATACATAGTATTTCTGTTTTTTTTTTCATTACAACTACTGAAAAAAGATTTAAAATTTTGTACGTATAAATTATGTACTTGACTCTGAATATATAGCTTCTGAATCACATACAGCTATGAAATGGGTATGAAAGAAGTACAATATTATGGACCTGAAAAGGCTGCAACGGCAACTATTTTGCTGGGCACCTCCTTGATAGTCACAGAAGGATCTTTTGGGCGAGGCAAATTGGAACCATACTTTGCTGGCATCACAAATGACATTTTCCATTTATTTGTACCAGCTGACTGCAGGTGACAACGCACAAAAAGGACAGGTAAAACTTCATAACTTTCCAGATAATGAAGTAACCTGAATGGCGAAACAAGGACAGCTCAAAACAATGGCACAAGTGAAAGCCAAACTGCACCTTTTTTGTTATCACTGGGGTCGTCATGTCCATTGATTGGCCGTTTGACTCACCCTTCCGAGTAAAAACAGGTGTTGTCATTTCCATTTGCTCAGAGGCAGTATTCTGAAGCAAGAATGCCAATGATGAAGTCAATTAACATCAGACCATGACTATCCAATGAAACAACAAGGGAATGGACGTCTGGACCGTGGTAGAAACGTGGCAAATACCTTACCGAATAAATATGATGCCAGCACGTTGAACGACTGAGATGATCCGTTGAAATCGAACCCAGATCTTCCGGGCATCGCCGTTTCAGCAACGAAGTATGACTGATGAGAGTTCACAACAGAAGACACTATCATTCAATGAACCTCATAGTACTATCATATTCTAATGGGTTCAATTTCCACACACGCACAAATTTCTTTAACCAATGGTCGAAAAACGACCACATATTAGAACAATTACCTCCACTTCTCTGATCTCGTACTCTGCCTCGCGCTTCAGTACGTGAAACGGAACTGTCTCGAGATCAGGCACTGCAAAAAAAAAAGTACATGAATCTAACTCAGAAATCGTGGCCTAAAATCCTGAGGATTCTACGATTTGGGGGTACAAGCTGCTGCTATTCATTTATTACCGACCGGACATGAGGGCCTCCTCGAGGGTGCGGGGCTCGAAGCGGCCGGACGGGAAGGCGTACTTGGCGGCCTCATCGGCGAGCTCGGCGAAGCGGCGCTGCGAGGCGGAGAGCGCATGCGAGGCCAAGGCCAGCACCAGCGACGCGCGGGCCTCCGCTCCGCTCACACGAGTGCCCGCGGCCACGACGACCGTCCGCCGCGGGCGGACGTCTCGGGGAGGCTGGCCTGGGGCTCGAAGCGGCCGTGGGGAAGCGGAGCACAGCGGCGACGGCGCCATTTGATTTCCAGCTCGGAACGGTGATCGCGAGGCGCGAGTGGTGCGGTGCGGGTTGGCGATTGCCTCGCAGTGGGGTGCCGTGTGGCGCTCGTCCGTGGGAGAAGGCGGTTGCGTTCTGGTGTTCGTTCTATTGCGGCAGATTTTTTACATTGCGGCTTGGTTGTGGCCTCGGGCTCGGGGACCGGAGCGCGTCAGCGCGAGGCGATTTTTGCTGCCTCTGGCTCTGTGAAATCCCAAACATATTTTGGAAGTTCGTGCCAACCATTGGGCCGTATTTGTCATTCTCTATAAATACAGCAGCTGATTGGTTGGCTGTATGCCCGCGGAGCGCGCGTGTTCGGTTTGATGTTCCAGGCATGTAGGCTGGTCTCATGTAACATCAGAGGGTGTATACAGGCTGAGCGCATATGGGCCTCCGCTTACGAGCTCGTCCTGGCTGTCCGATTGCAGTCGCACGAAGTTTGAGATAACCTTTTTCTATACTTCTATATCTATACTCTATACTATACTTAAAGCACCAGTTTTAACGGTCGTCATGCGTCATTTTTTTTACAAATAACCACTCACAGTTATTTTAAATTAATCCGCTGTACGTATATAGATGCCAAACGACGCTCGACACGGGCTAGATGTACGCGGGCCACAACTATGACAGAGGCACGTCATGCTGACCTGCAAACTGTGTCAGGCCAGCCTGTTAGCCCGTCGATCCATTTAATTAAATCAGCGTAACGACGCCCGACACGGGCTAGATGCACGCGGGCCACAACTATGGCACAGGCACGTCATGCCGGCCTGCTAACTGTGTCGGGTGCAGGAGGTGGGGTTCGAACCAATGCCCTGATGGAAGAAGGGCGGGAGACACTGGGTGAAACTGTCTAACCAGTAGAACATCACGCTAAGATGTTTTTAATATTGAATATAAATTGTATATAGGTATATACGTTTTTTTGTAAAATAAAAAATAATCGTGTCGGTCCGGGCCAGCACTACGGGCTGAGGCTACAGCCCAAGCACGGCACAACGTTCTTGGCTCTTGCAAACATTAGGTCGTTTATGAGACCATATTGGCGCAATGGACTACATGGTGTTTTTGAGGTTGCTGAATTGGATGGAGCATCAATGATTTGTCATACTAACAACAAAATAAAAGGTCATTTGTTGGTTTTAAACGTTAGTAATTGCTACGAAGTAGCATAATTTATATAGAGCGCATCCAATTTTTATTGATGCCTGACTTTAGCAATCACTTCATATTTTGATATATCTTTTTTATAAGTTTGACTTCATGGGACTTATTTTAGAAACTTGATCTCACAAACTTTCTCTTATTTGGTCTCTGTATGATGGAATTATGTCATTTTATAATCTCTGTTCATTCAGTCAATCGTTGTGAACTCTCTTCTAATCGCTCACTTCATTGGTCGTGTTGTACCAAGACATATTTGTATAGAGTAAACAATAACATCAGTTAGCTAAATAAAAAATATATTATATAGAGAGCGGAGACAATCAATAAAAAATCTTGAATTTTTTTGATAGATAATTTACGTGGGTATTGTTGTAAGCCGTCGCAACGTACGGGCAATCGACTAGTTGAAAGGGAAATGTGCCCTTGGGCCATTTCTAAGTATTTTGGTGATTTAGTGCTCAACACAGGTGCCTAATTGTAAAATGGAACAAGGTGCAAATCATGAAGTAAAGGTATGTTTCTAAGCCTTAGTACATTGGTTTTGTGGACTAACATGTTTGTCTAAGTGTTAGAAACAGCAAGAAGAAAAAGAGAAAAGGGGAGAGAATGACTTGGCTGTGTGCAGCCAAGTCCCTGCTCGGTCTGGAGCACCGGACTGTCCGGTGTGCACCGGACAGTGTCCGGTGCGCCAGGCCTCCTCGGCGCGAACTGGCCGCTCTCGGGAATTCGCCGACGGCGTACGGCTATAATTCACCGGACTGTCCGGTGTGCACCGGACTGTCCGGTGAGCCAACGGTCGGCCAGGGCCAACGGTCGGCCGCGCAATCCGCGCGAGACACGTGGCCGAGCCAACGGTCGGGAAGGAACACCGGACTGTCCGGTGTGCACCGGACATGTCCGGTGCGCCAACTAAGCGCAGATCTGAAGCAGCCAGCAACGGTCAGAAGTGCTGTTTTTGGAAACAAATCGGGCACCGGACAGTGTCCGGTGTGCACCGGACTGTCCGGTGCGCCACGAGACAGAAGGCAAAGATGGCCTTCCAGATTTGTTCCCAACGGCTCCTAGCTGCCTTGGGGCTATAAAAGGGACCCCTTGGCGCATGGAGGAAGTACCCAAGCATTCCTTGAGCACTCTTGATCACTCACACATCAATCTTGCGCACCTGTTTGAAATTCTAGTGATTTGAGCTCTGTTCTAGTGTGTTAGCCTCTTGAGCTCAAGTCTGGGTTTTGTGTGTGCGTATTCGCTGTGATCTTTGTGTTGTGTGTGAGTTGCTAATCCCTCCCTTACTCCGTGATTCTTTGTGAACATCTTTTGTAAGGGCGAGAGGCTCCAAGTTGTGGAGATTCCTCGCAAACGGGATTGAGATAAGAACAACAAAACACCGTGGTATTCAAGTGGGTCTTTGGACCGCTTGAGAGGGGTTGATTGCAACCTTCGTCCGTTGGGACGCCACAACGTGGAAGTAGGCAAGCATTGGCTTGGCCGAACCACGGGATAAACCACCGTGTCCCTCTGTGCTTGATTCTTGTGGTATTGTGTTTTGTTGAAGACTTCACCTTAGCCACTTGGCATTAACTGTGCTAACGCTTAACAAGTTTTTGTGGCTTAAGTTTGAAGTTTTTACAGGATCACCTATTCACCCCCCCCCTCTAGGTGCTCTCAATTGGTATCGGAGCCGTTCTATTCACAAAGGGACTAACCGCCCGAATAGATGGATCCTAAGGGGAAGGGTATAGTGATCAACGACAAAGAGAAGGAGACCTTCGTCAACGAGCCGAAGGACGACAAGCCTACCGACTCCGGCTCGGGTCAAAGACGAAAGGATGGGAAGAAGAAGAAGACCAGGCGCATCAAGGAGATCATCTACTACGACAGCGACGAGTCTACTTCTTCCCAAAAGGATGAGGACCACAACGACTACGAGAGGAGAAAACCGGTTAATTCGAACTTTTCCTTTGATTACTCTCGTATTCCGCAAAGTTCACATTCTCATTTGCTCTCCATTCCACTTGGCAAGCCCCCACACTTTGATGGAGAGGACTACGGATTTTGGAGTCACAAAATGCGTAGTCACCTATTCTCTCTCCATCCTAGTATATGGGAGATTGTAGAGAGTGGAATGCACTTTGATAGTTCGGATAGTCCCATGTTCATTAATGAACAAATTCATAAAAATGCACAAGCTACTACTGTTCTTCTAGCTTCCTTGTGCAGGGATGAATACCATAAGGTGAGCGGCTTGGACAACGCCAAGCAAATCTGGGACACCCTCAAGATTTCTCATGAGGGGAACGACGTCACCTTACTCACCAAGATGGAGTTGGTGGAGGGCGAGCTTGGACGGTTCGCGATGATAAGGGGCGAGGAGCCAACGCAAACGTACAACCGGCTCAAGACCCTTATCAACAAGATAAGAAGCTACGGGAGCACGCGATGGACGGACCACGACGTCGTCCGCCTAATGCTCAGGTCCTTTACCGTACTTGATCCTCATCTCGTGAACAATATTCGTGAGAATCCCAGGTACACGATGATGACGCCCGAGGAAGTGCTTGGAAAATTCGTGAGCGGGCGGATGATGATCAAGGAGGCAAGATACGTCGACGACGCGTTGAACGGACCACTCCACGAGCCTCAACCCATTGCTCTAAAGGCAACGAGGAGCAAGGAGTCGCTACCTAGCAAGGTGGCGCAAGTTGAGGCGGCTGGCCTTAATGATGAAGAGATGGCTCTCATCATTAAGAGATTCAAGACGGTGCTTAAAGGTCACAAGGGACAACCAAACAAGGGGAAGCGCTCATGCTTCAAATGCGGTAAGCTTGGTCATTTCATTGCTAACTGTCCCGATAATGAAAGTGACCAGGAAAAGGGGAACAAAAGAGAGAAGAAGAAGCAATACAAGAAGGCAAAAGGCGAGGCGCATCTAGGAAAGGAGTGGGACTCGGATTGCTCCTCCTCCGACTCCGACAACGAAGGACTCGCCGCCACTGCCTTCAACAAATCGGCTCTCTTCCCCAACGAGCGTCTCACTTGCCTTATGGCAAGGGAGAAGAAGGTGAGTATTCAAGACTCCACTTATGCTTCATCTAGTGATAGTGAGTCTAGTGATGATGACATAGATTATTCTTGCTTGTTCAAGGGCTTAGATAGATCTAAGATAGAGAAAATCAATGAATTAATTAATGCATTGAATGAAAAGGATAGGCTTTTAGAAAAGCAAGAAGATTTATTGTATGATGAACATGATAAATTTGTAGAGGCACAAAAATCATATGCTTTAGAAGTGAAAAGAAATGAAATGCTTTCTAGTGAAATATCTTCCTGTCATGAAACCATTTCTACCTTAAGAAGTGTTAATATTGATTTAAGTGCTAAACTAGAAGTAGCTAGTAAATCAAATTCTTGTGTTGAACATGTTGAAATTTGTACTAGGTGTAAGGATTTTGATGTTAATGCTTGTAGTGAACACCTAGTTCTAATTTCCAAATTAAATGATGAAGTGGCTAGTCTTAATGCCCAACTTAAGACTAGCCAGAATGAAGTTGATAAAATCAAATTTGCAAGGGATGCCTACACGATTGGTAGACACCCCTCAATTAAGGATGGGCTTGGCTTCAAGAGGGAAGCCAAGAACTTAACAAGCCATAAGGCTCCCATCTTCGTCAAGGAGAAGGGGAAGGCCCCGATGGCTAGTAATACTAAAAAGAATCATGCTTTTATGTATTATGATAGGAGACATGCTAGAAATGCTTATAATCATTTTGATTCATATGCTTATGATTCTCATGCAATGTTTGCTTCTAGTTCTTCTTATAATCATGGTAGAGATATGTGTAGGAGAAATGTTGTACATATGCCTAGGAGAGATATTGCTCATGTACCTAGAAAGAATGTTATTCATGCTCCTAGGAAAGTAGTGAATGAACCTTCTACCATTTATTATGCTTGTAATGCTCCCTTTGCTATTTGTAGAAAGGGTAAGAAGGTAGTTGCTAGGAAATTAGGGGCTAGATGCAAGGGAGAAAAATCTTGCATTTGGGTCCCTAAAGATATTTGTGCTAACCTTGCAGGACCCAACATGAGTTGGGTACCTAAGACCCAAGCCTAAATTTGCCTTGCAGGTTTATGCATCCGGGGGTTCAAGCTGGATTATCGACAGCGGATGCACAAACCATATGACGGGGGAGAAGAAGATGTTCACCTCCTACGTCAAGAATAAGGATTCCCAAGATTCAATTATATTCGGTGATGGGAATCAAGGCAAGGTAAAAGGGTTAGGTAAAATTGCAATTTCTAATGAGCATTCTATTTCAAATGTATTCTTAGTGGAGAGTCTTGGATATAATTTGCTATCTGTTAGTCAATTATGTCAAATGGGATATAATTGTTTATTTACAAATGTAGATGTGTCTGTCTTTAGAAGATGTGATGGTTCACTAGCTTTTAAGGGTGTACTAGACGGCAAGCTTTATTTAGTTGATTTTGCAAAAGAAGAGGCCGGTCTAGATGCATGCTTAATGGCTAAGACTTGCATGGGCTGGCTGTGGCATCGCCGCTTAGCACATGTGGGGATGAAGAATCTCCACAAACTTCTAAAGGGAGAACACGTGATAGGTCTAACCAATGTTTATTTCGAAAAAGATAGACCTTGTGCAGCTTGTCAGGCAGGTAAACAAGTTGGAGGAGCACATCACAGCAAGAATGTGATGACCACGTCAAGACCTCTGGAGCTGCTGCATATGGACCTCTTCGGACCCGTCGCCTATCTAAGCATAGGAGGAAGTAAGTATGGTTTAGTTATTGTTGATGACTTTTCCCGCTTCACTTGGGTATTCTTTTTGCAGGATAAGTCTGAAACCCAAGGGACCATCAAGCGCTTCCTCAGGAGAGCTCAAAATGAGTTTGAGCTCAAGGTGAAGAAGATAAGGAGCGACAACGGGTCCGAGTTCAAGAACCTTCAAGTGGAGGAGTTTCTTGAGGAGGAAGGGATCAAGCACGAGTTCTCCGCTCCCTACACACCACAACAAAATGGTGTGGTAGAGAGGAAGAACAGGACGCTAATTGATATGGCGAGGACAATGCTTGGAGAGTTCAAGACCCCCGAGTGCTTTTGGTCGGAAGCCGTGAACACGGCTTGCCACGCCATCAACAGGGTCTACCTTCACCGCCTCCTCAAGAAGACGTCATATGAGCTACTAACCGGTAACAAACCCAATGTATCGTACTTTCGTGTTTTTGGGAGCAAGTGCTACATTCTAGTAAAGAAGGGTAGAAATTCTAAGTTTGCTCCCAAAGCTGTAGAAGGGTTTTTATTAGGTTATGATTCAAATACAAAGGCGTATAGGGTCTTCAACAAATCATCGGGTTTGGTTGAAGTCTCTAGCGACGTTGTATTTGATGAGACTAATGGCTCTCCAAGAGAGCAAGTTGTTAATGATGATGTAGATGAAGAAGATGTTCCGTCGGCTGTTATACGAACCATGGCGATTGGAGACGTTCGGCCACAGGAACAGGATGAACGTAATCAACCTTCTTCCTCAACGACGGTGCATCCCTCACTTCAAGACGATGAACAGGTTCATCAAAAGGAGGCGTGTGATCAAGGGGGAGCACAAGAAGATCAAGTGATGGAGGAAGAAGCGCAACCGGCACCTCCAACCCAAGTTCGAGCGATGATTCAAAGGGATCATCCCGTCGACCAAATTTTGGGTGACATTAGCAAGGGAGTAACTACTCGATCTCGATTAGTTAATTTTTGTGAGCATTACTCTTTTGTCTCCTCTATTGAGCCTTTCAGGGTAGAGGAGGCCTTGCTAGATCCGGATTGGGTGTTGGCCATGCAGGAGGAACTCAATAACTTCAAGCGCAACGAAGTTTGGACACTGGTGCCTCGTCCCAAGCAAAATGTTGTGGGAACCAAGTGGGTGTTCCGCAACAAACAGGACGAGCACGGGGTGGTGACGAGGAACAAGGCTCGACTTGTGGCAAAAGGTTATGCCCAAGTCGCAGGTTTGGACTTTGAGGAGACTTTTGCTCCTGTGGCTAGGCTAGAGTCCATTCGTATCTTGCTAGCATATGCCGCTCACCATTCTTTCAGGTTGTACCAAATGGATGTGAAGAGCGCGTTCCTCAACGGGCCAATAAAGGAGGAGGTGTACGTGGAGCAACCCCCTGGCTTCGAGGATGAGCGGTACCCCGACCACGTGTGTAAGCTCTCTAAGGCGCTCTATGGACTTAAACAAGCCCCAAGAGCATGGTATGAATGCCTTAGAGATTTCTTACTTGCTAATGCTTTCAAGGTTGGGAAAGCCGATCCAACTCTTTTTACAAAGACATGTGATGGTGATTTGTTTGTATGCCAAATTTATGTCGATGACATAATATTTGGTTCTACTAATCAAAAGTCTTGTGAAGAGTTTAGCAGGGTGATGACGCAGAAATTCGAGATGTCGATGATGGGCGAGTTGAACTACTTCCTTGGGTTCCAAGTGAAGCAACTCAAGGACGGCACCTTCATCTCCCAAACGAAGTACACGCAAGATCTGCTGAAGCGGTTTGGGATGAAGGACGCCAAGCCCGCAAAGACTCCGATGGGAACCAACGGACACACCGACCTCAACAAAGGAGGTAAGTCAGTTGATCAAAAAGCATACCGGTCAATGATAGGATCTCTACTTTATTTATGTGCTAGTAGACCGGATATTATGCTTAGCGTATGCATGTGTGCTAGATTTCAATCCGATCCTAAGGAGTGTCACTTGGTGGCGGTGAAGCGAATTCTTAGATATTTAGTCGCTACGCCCTGCTTCGGGATCTGGTATCCAAAGGGGTCTAACTTTGACTTGATTGGGTACTCAGATTCCGACTATGCTGGATGTAAGGTCGATAGGAAGAGTACATCGGGGACGTGCCAATTCTTAGGAAGGTCCCTGGTGTCATGGAACTCTAAGAAACAAACCTCCGTTGCCCTATCCACCGCTGAGGCCGAGTACGTTGCCGCAGGACAGTGTTGTGCGCAACTACTTTGGATGAGGCAAACCCTCAGGGACTTAGGCTACAATCTGAGCAAAGTCCCACTCCTATGTGATAATGAGAGTGCTATCCGAATAGCGGAAAATCCCGTTGAGCACAGCCGCACAAAGCACATAGACATCCGGCATCACTTTTTGAGAGACCACCAGCAAAAGGGAGATATCGAAGTGTTTTATGTTAGCACCGAGAACCAGCTAGCCGATATCTTTACCAAGCCTTTAGATGAGAAGACCTTTTGCAGGCTGCGTAGTGAGCTAAATGTCTTAGATTCGCGGAACTTGGATTGAATTGTAGCATACATGTATTTATGCTTTTGATCATGTTCCCTTCTGCATTTTGTTGCTTATTATGGTGCTCAAGTTGTACAAACACTCCCTGGACCTCACAAGTCCGTTGCAATGTGATGCACATGTTTAGGGGGAGATGTGTTACAACTTGACCCTTTGAGACTAACCATATGTTTGAGTTTGCTTGTGTTAGTCACAAAGGAGAATTGAAAGGGAAAAGGTGGACTTGGACCATGAAAGACTTCCACTGCACTCCGATGAAGGGTAACTTATTCCAAGTCCATCTCATGAACTCTTATTGCCATTTGCTCTTAATTGAAGATTTTGGTGAGGCAATGGGGTTAAAGGGCCACAATTGATCCCGTTTTGGTGCTTGATGCCAAAGGGGGAGAAAATAAAGGCCAAAGCAATAAATGGATCAGCTACCACTTGAGAGATTTTGAAAATAGGGCAATAGAGTTTTTGGTTTGTCAAAATTCTTATGTTGTCTCTCTTATCAAAAGTTGGCTTCTTGTGGGGAGAAGTATTGATTATGGGAAAAAGGGGGAGTTTTTGAAATCTTGATAATGACTCTCTTTATGCTTTAACATGTGTGTTTAACTTAGAGATAGAGATTTGAGTTTGATTTGCAAAAACAAACAAAGTGGTGGCATAGAGTGATCCATATAAGTCAAAATGAATCAAAATAGATTTGAGTTATTATTTGAAGTATTTTTGTACTTGTTCAATTTGCTTTATGTTGTGTTGGCATAAATCACCAAAAAGGGGGAGATTGAAAGGGAAATGTGCCCTTGGGCCATTTCTAAGTATTTTGGTGATTTAGTGCTCAACACAGGTGCCTAATTGTAAAATGGAACAAGGTGCAAATCATGAAGTAAAGGTATGTTTCTAAGCCTTAGTACATTGGTTTTGTGGACTAACATGTTTGTCTAAGTGTTAGAAACAGCAAGAAGAAAAAGAGAAAAGGGGAGAGAATGACTTGGCTGTGTGCAGCCAAGTCCCTGCTCGGTCTGGAGCACCGGACTGTCCGGTGTGCACCGGACAGTGTCCGGTGCGCCAGGCCTCCTCGGCGCGAACTGGCCGCTCTCGGGAATTCGCCGACGGCGTACGGCTATAATTCACCGGACTGTCCGGTGTGCACCGGACTGTCCGGTGAGCCAACGGTCGGCCAGGGCCAACGGTCGGCCGCGCAATCCGCGCGAGACACGTGGCCGAGCCAACGGTCGGGAAGGAACACCGGACTGTCCGGTGTGCACCGGACATGTCCGGTGCGCCAACTAAGCGCAGATCTGAAGCAGCCAGCAACGGTCAGAAGTGCTGTTTTTGGAAACAAATCGGGCACCGGACAGTGTCCGGTGTGCACCGGACTGTCCGGTGCGCCACGAGACAGAAGGCAAAGATGGCCTTCCAGATTTGTTCCCAACGGCTCCTAGCTGCCTTGGGGCTATAAAAGGGACCCCTTGGCGCATGGAGGAAGTACCCAAGCATTCCTTGAGCACTCTTGATCACTCACACATCAATCTTGCGCACCTGTTTGAAATTCTAGTGATTTGAGCTCTGTTCTAGTGTGTTAGCCTCTTGAGCTCAAGTCTGGGTTTTGTGTGTGCGTATTCGCTGTGATCTTTGTGTTGTGTGTGAGTTGCTAATCCCTCCCTTACTCCGTGATTCTTTGTGAACATCTTTTGTAAGGGCGAGAGGCTCCAAGTTGTGGAGATTCCTCGCAAACGGGATTGAGATAAGAACAACAAAACACCGTGGTATTCAAGTGGGTCTTTGGACCGCTTGAGAGGGGTTGATTGCAACCTTCGTCCGTTGGGACGCCACAACGTGGAAGTAGGCAAGCATTGGCTTGGCCGAACCACGGGATAAACCACCGTGTCCCTCTGTGCTTGATTCTTGTGGTATTGTGTTTTGTTGAAGACTTCACCTTAGCCACTTGGCATTAACTGTGCTAACGCTTAACAAGTTTTTGTGGCTTAAGTTTGAAGTTTTTACAGGATCACCTATTCACCCCCCCCCTCTAGGTGCTCTCACTAGTATACTTAAAGCACCAGTTTCAACGGTCGTCGTGCGTCATTTTTTTGCAAAAAAACCCTTACACTTCTTTCAAATGAACCCGCCGAGCATCTTAACGGCCTCGCGTAACAGCCATCGCGCCATCCCTAAACCCAGACCCTTGCCCCTGTCATCCCCGCCGTCCCCGCCACCGGGCCGAGCATTTCAACGGCCTCGCGCAACAGCCACCGCGCCATCCCTAAACCCCGACCCTTGCCCCTGCCGTCCCTGCCACTGGCCGATAGCCGCCGCACATGCCAGCCCCGGCGTCGTCCCCGCCACCGGCCTCGCGCAACAGCCGCCACGCCATCCCGACCCCGACCCTTGCACCTGTCGTCCCCACCGTCCGCGACACCGACCTCGCGTAATATCCGCTGCACATGCCAGCCCCGGCCTTGTGCCCGCGGCATCCGTGCCCGGCTGTTGCGGGAGGCGCCGTTCCATCCGAATCTCCCCCTCTCCCTCGGATATAAAGGTTCGTCCTCCTCAGCAGTACTCTTGGACGCGGCTCCTCCAGGCTCCAGCGGCGCCTCGGTCGCGTGCCCCCTGGTCTCCAGCCATCGTGCGGTAATCTTCCTGTGCACACTGCTCCCTCTCCCTTTTCAACTGCCGAGCAGTGAAGGTAGGATTGGACCGCTGGTTTTTAGATTTACAATATATGTGATGTTAGAATGCTCCAGGTACGATTGGCCAACCCATGAGCCTTATGACTACATACAGATCCGATGCTAAACCCTAACATTTACGCCGCCGCCCGCTTGCCTCGACCTACGCTGGCACCGTCACGCTAGAAGCGAACGGAGCTCCGCCTCAAGGGAAGCCCTGAGGTGCTCGCTAGAATGCTCCAGGTACGATTGACCTTTGCTTTTCATTGCTTTCTGTAGTCTGAACCTCTTCTGGTCCACATGAGTCACCAGTGAAGGCGCATCGTCATGGAGCTGGACGACCACACAGGGAGTCATGCCTCCTCCTTGATTCCTCCTCCGTTGTTGACATGTGAATTTTATTATACTGTGTGCTTTGGATTTAATAATCGCTTAGGGCTCTATGGGATGCCTCCTTTCCTGATACAGAGCTCACTAGCTTAGTTTCAGAACAGCGGAAAGACATGCGGTGGCAGGGCATCAACCCAACGATTGATTTCAAGTTAATTTGAGTTTTTTGTCTATCTATGCTCTATTTTAGGTTGTCAAAAATATGTTTCACATTGTTCCTTTTTAGTTTTTTCATGTGAATTTTTTTTATAATGCTCCTTGACGTTTTATTCTCTTATAGGCCCACAATTAGCTGCTGGTTTCGTGCAACAAACATGCCTGCATTTCTCTAACACATGAAGAGTCTTAACAATATCATCTTACTTTGATTCTAGGGGCTATGTGTTTGTTTCGATTGAGAACCTTTAGTTTTTGCAAGAACATACCTGGGAGGTCCTTTGGATCCTATATAACAATGAATGAACTCCTCCTTACCAAGTGAGCAAAGTGTCCATGCATATAGATCTGATGGTTGGTGGTGGTTGATCCAACAACTAAGCAGGCTTCTTTCAAGAGGTTGATGCTGAAGCAGCAAGGAATGTGAACTCTGTGTAACAAATGATTTATGTCTTTAATTAGGAACATAAGTTATTATTGAGTTTTAGGTGGTAGATGATGTTGTGCATTTTGATAAGTTACCGACAACATCTTGCTTGATTAACTGAACAAAACAATATTTCCTATTTCTGCATCGGCTCATCCTATATTTCTTTGATAAGTCAATATTGCTGATCCACTATAATGTTATTTCCTTTTCATCGTGATTTTGTTGCCATCTTTTATGGTGTACCCAGTTGACCACTATCCAATAGCATTTATATTATATTATTTAATTATTGTTCAGAGATGTTCTATTTTGCATCTTTTGTTTTATTCCCAGCTGCCTCTTGAAAGAATACTTGGACTTGAGGGTACCCATGAGTGTGTGGAAGATCAAGGAAAACTAACCAGGGTTGCAGTGGTAAAACACAAAACTTATGCTTTTATGAGCCATATGTTGTACACATACTTAAAGTGTATAGTAACCTTATTCCATCCCCTTGATAATGCATTATGCACATTTCTTTGTCATGTTGATTATTTACAAGTTATACAAAATGTATTTCCGAAATTAGTGAATGATTCTTTTCATTCACTTGGCTGAAATCTTCAGTTTCCTATTGGGATATACTCTGATAGTTTCAACTTTCAAGGGAGCAATTGGAGCTTCCAGCAGTAAAAAGGCACATCAGTGAACTGACACAACGTTTTGCCGGTCGAAAGGTATGAAAACACTTGCCCTTTACTTACTCTAGAACAAAGTAAAATCAATTATTGTAAGAAATCAGATAGAAAACAAGTTCATCTATATATTAGGTTGCACATGGAAAGATCTGTATCCAACTGTTCATTTATATAATTTTGAATATGGTCTTTCGAGTGTTCGATGGCAAGCATGAGGAATTCACAGCAATCCTATGACGAATTCAAAATGGTATCTCTGGTCATGACTTGGTATTAGGATAAGGATTTGTTATGCATGGGGCCCAAGAATACAAGAATAAGAGAACTTTTCTGAATATTTGAATTATTGCAGTTTGCTTCTAGGCGACTATAATGAAAATTCAAAAGTGTTCACCTCTGAATAATATATACCATATTAGTCTGAAGCTTTATACTACCTCTGGTCTCAAAAACATATCGCTTGTGACAATACAGAGTAATCATAAGACTAAACATCATTAACTTTGTTGGAGACAAGTAAGGTAGATATGTATTAGAAAAAAACACTTGCAAAATATAATATATTTGAAGGACTCTAAGAATCTGTTCTGTAAGCTATTAGCGACCAAAAGTGTGCATCAAAGACCTTATAGAGTATCTAAATAACTGTACTGATAAAAATAGCTGGTCAATTTACTGTGGACTGTAGTTATAGCTGAGTTGTATTGTGATACTACATTTCCCTACATTTTATATTGATAAGCAGCAGTATTTCTGTTGTGCTCCCTAATGCATTATGTACTTATCAGTTTAGCATACCATGCACTCTACAGTACTGTGGGTGCTGAATGCCCTATAAGTCATCTTTTTTTCTTGTCTAATGCTAGCTGATCATCGCCTCCCTTGGTGACACGATACTGCTACTGTTTTTTCTTTTATTCCGCTTAGGTCTACCTTGTATATTTTAGTAGTTTTAAGTACTCATCAGATGCTACTCTTCTTCGTCCTTTAGTCGTCACTATTTTTTTTTTTGCCTTTCCCCACTTCATGCACGTTATTGTTACATCTATAACTTCTTTTATTTTGAATTTTATCTTTTTGCTGGTGTTGAATATATTATTATCCTTCATATAGTTTTGTGTTCTTTGATAATGTGATAGATAATGCTTGGTGTTGATCGACTTGACATGATTAAGGGAATTCCACAAAAGATTCTGGCATTTGAAAAGTTTCTTGAGGAAAACCTAGAGTGGAACGACCAGATTGTTGTATCAATAAGAACTGACGTCCTTGAGTGCATGAACGCTTTCTGTGTTCTACCTTCATTTGCTAATACTTAATGCAAGTCTGCAAGCATGTGTGCAGCATAGAAGGGTCAGAAATATGATTTGCTTACTCTCATGAATTCTTAATTTACTCGTCATTTTTACAAAAAAAGTCTCATATTTCTTTGTAATCAATTTGTCGTCTTGGGCGGATCCACATTTAAACATTTAATTGGAAAACACACGTCTTTATATTTTATACTCTATAATCAAGTGTACATATATATGAAAACCGTAGCAACACACAAGAACTTTACTATATGTAATCGTTGTGCACTAGCATTTTGTCAAATATTCTGTATGTCGTTGCAGCGCACAGACACCTAACTAGATCCTAATTATTAAACGCATCATTGTTTAGTTGATTTTTAGATATACAATATATGTGATGTTATTTGCAAATACTCAAGTTTAAGATAAGAAACAAAGATTTATAATGTTTGCTCTCACTTGTTATTCTCGTCCTTTTGGTATGAATTTTAATGTATATTCACTTCATTACCATTACAATCATCGCAATGCACAAACATTGTACTCCTTAAACTTTGTTTTTGTGATTTTCACATTGTATTATAAATTGATTTGTATTAGTTTAATTCTTCATTGGTTGTTGCCAGAGAATTTATAAGATTGTGATCGATAATATGTGTTACTTGTTTTTATGTATTCATTGTGCACGAAGCACGAATAATTTGTGTGCCGTTGCAACGTACGGGCACTTGACTAGTTATTTATACTTAAAGCACCAGTTTCAACGGTCGTCATGCGTCATTTTTTTACAAATAACCCCTCACAGCTATTTTAAATTAATCAGCTGCATGTCTATAGATGTCAAACAACGTCCGACATGGGCTAAATGCACGCGGGCCACAACTATGACACAAACACGTCATGCCGACCTGCTAACTGTGTCGGGCCAGCCCGTTAGCCTGTCGATCCATTTAATTAAATCAGCGTAACGACGCCCGACACGGGCTAGATGCACGCGGGCCACAACTATGGCACAGGCACGTCATGCTGGCCTGCTAACTATGTCGGGCCAGCCCGTTAGCCCGTCGATCCATTTAATTAAATCAACGTAAAATGTTAAAAAACGGTGCAGGAGGTGTGGTTTGAACCCATGCCCTAATGGAAGAAGGGCGGGAGACACTGGGTGAACTGTCTAACCAGTAGAACATCACGCTAAGATGTTTTTAATATTGAATATAAATTGTATATAGGTATATACGTTTTTTTGTAAAATAAAAAAATAATCGTGTCGGACCGGGCCAACACTATGGGCCGAGGCTACAGCCAAGCACGACATGACGTTATTTGCTTTTGCAAGCATTAGGTCGTTTCTGAGACCACATTGGCACAATGGACTACATGGTGTTTGAGGTTGCTGAATTGGATGGAGCAACGATAATTTGTCACACTAACAGCAAAATAAAAGGTTATTTGTTGGTTTTAAACGTTAGTAATTGCTACGAAGTAGCGTAATTTATATGGAGCGCATCCAGTTTTTATTGATGCCTGACTTTAGCAATCACTCCATATTTTAATTTATCTTTTTTATAAGTTTGACTTCATGGGACTTATTTTATAAATTGATCTCACAAACTTTCTCTTATTTGGTCTCTGTATGATTGAATTATGCCATTTTATAATCTCTGTTCATTCAGCGGATCGTTGTGAACTCTCTTCTAATCGCTCACTTCATTGATCGTGTTGTACCAAGACATATTTGCATGGAGTAAACAATAACATCAGTTAGCCAAATCAAAATATATATTATACAGAGAGCGGGGACAATCAATAAAAAAATCTTGAATTTTTTGATGGATAGTTTACGTGTGTATTGTTGTAAGCCGTCGCAACGCACGGGCAACTGACTAGTAGTTTTTATATATCTTTCGATTAAAAGATTTAACCATTGAATCGATTTTATATTTGTGTTTCTAATATTTTTAAATAAAAACCGTGTATGTTGTATAATATTTAAAAATTTATTTATACATCCTTCACGTATAATGTAGACAACCAAACACTAGTTGTATCTATCCTGAATGCACCAATACAAACAACAAACAAAAATCTATACACAAATATAGCTTGTATACAAAAAGGCTAGCTCCTTCACGTTATGATGTACGCACCAGGTTAGCACCATGCAGCAACCAATCACATGAACAGTAAACGTGCCTGTACGTCGCCAGATTGTATAAGAGCAGGTACAACTCTAAACCCTTAAAATAGTTTTCCAAATATAAAAGATTGCACAATATAATTTTAATCCTCTAGATAATAAATATAGTTAAGACGTAATAAATCTGATTGGTTGGGAACGAGACATTTCTGCATACGTGCATATACAATCTGGGGATATACTTTTAGCCTATGCTGCACCTGCGGGTATAGACTTGCTCTCGGATAAGCAGGCCACCAAACATAGGTTGTCGTCTAGTCAACACATACAGAGAGTTGGGATGGGTGGACACAAGCAGCAAATCACGATGAATATGTATAAAAATCGTGTAGAGATAGATTTTTCGTAGAGAGACTGTCGTTTGATTTTTTTTGATTTTTTTAACTTAGCTCTCTACATACTCTTTATTTAATTAGATTGTACATGTCCTAAACGATTTATGACATATATTTATTCGTTTATCACACTCGCCTAGTTTTCTATTTACCGCTCATTGCAACTCTGTGCCTGTGCTTGCTCATCACCGAAGGTACGCACGAGCATGAACGACGAAGGGAGGGAGGCCTTCCATCCATCTCTACTGTTGTGCTTCTTGGGAGACGGCGTACGGAGGACTGCAACACAGTTTCGTTCACAGAGACAGCGCCGTGGGGGAATGGAAAAGTCTAGGGGGGCCTTTGGAATAAAGAAAAAAAATTTATGAATCATGCGTTTTCTTATATTTTTGAACTAATTTCTGTGAAATTTCTATAGTATTTCTGTGAAATTCCTGTTTTCTAAAGGAACTAGGTAGTTGTGCGTACATGGGAAAGCATTTAGAGCCGCTGGTTTCGAGTCCGAGATTTGGGACCGGTGAGGTTGAGGCCAAAAAATATTTGATAACTTTTTGTAAAATAGAGCTACTCTTGGAGCACTTTTTTTAGTAGTGAGCCCTATATTTTAAGATACATTTCTTTTTGAGTTACTCTTAGATTCTATTATTCTAACATTGGTAGTCGTGGCTTCATTCTCTCTAGTCTCATGAAGCATAACTTGAACGACTAGCGACTGACTCGAGATATTGAGGACATGATTGTCTATGTAGCGGTGCCTAGCTAGTGTTTAGGATAACATTGGTTGAGAGTCGGGCTTCCTAAATACTAGCTAGGCACCGCTACGAGAAATTTGCTATTTTGCCACTCTCAATTTTGGCTGCCTGTTATTATACCATCCTGTGTCTATGACTGGTGGGACCGTCTGTGTCTATGATTTGTGGGTCCGATGGCATATTGGCGAAGCCCACAAATGATAATGGCAAAATTGCCAATGGCTCGCACCGCTACATAGACAACCAATGTTATCAGACATAAGTAATTTGCTAAATTTTAACACCTTTGAAAGGATCACGATCCCAAGAGAAGGTGAATTGGGCTTTTTTAAATTCCTTATAAAAAAATTAAACCCTAAGGCCTTGTTCGTTTCCATCGGATTGCAACCGGAATCGTTCTAGCTAATCAAAGTTTATATAAATTAAAGAAGCAATCCGGTTAAGAATCGTTCCGACCTACCAATCCGGCACAAACGAACAAGGCCTAAACATAATCCCAACTTCACCCAACTACTTAGCTAGATCACAAAGGCTAAGAAAAGCTAAACAAACCCTAAATCATCATGGCAAATAATAGGAATGAAAAGTACTCAAAGTAAATTGCTCAAAGTAATTGCAGAATGTAAAGCAAGGGCAAAAAAACTCCTTCGGATTTTTCCCGATGTATCGGAGAGTCGGCACTATCCACTAGTCCTCGTTGGAGCACCCGCGCAAGAGTATAGCTTCCTCTTAGTCCTCGCAAGGACCAAGTGCTCACTATGAAATCATCCTTTGCCTCTCCAGTGCGGTGGATCCCTCACGACTGCGTATAATCGTCGAGTCGATTTACCAACAAAGGCTATGGAGTGATCAACGAGCTCCAATCACCACAAAGTTGTTTAGGTGATGACGATCACCAAGAGTAACAAGCTCTAGATTTTCACTTGACCATGACAAGCCTAATGAGAGTGGTGGGTGGTCTAGTGGCTCTCTCTTGCACTAATGAGGCACTAATCGCAGGATTATGATTTTCTAATCATCTCACCATGCAAATGGGTCTTTCACACTCAATGCAATGAACGCTATATGGTTGGAACGGTAATACAATAAATATGGTTGGTGGAGGAGGTATAAATACCTAACAACCCAAAACTAATTGTTACTATACAGGCTGTCCACTAGCCCATCGGACTAGTCTGGTGCATCACCGAGGCGTCAACAATGGCTAGTTGTTAGAACTGGACGTTACTGTAGTACTCTAATTTTTAAACCAACAAAAAAATTCAAGATTTAGTTTAATTTGTTAAGATTTTGGTGGTTTAGAATCATGAATTACAATTTTAGATATATTTTTTATAAATCAATTAAAACGAATCAAAAGGTTGAAATGAGTATGTTGCATTCATACTGTTGCATAGTGATTCTGAGTGCAAGAAGTGTTTGAAACATGTTAATATATAACGTAGAAGTCCCCGTTGATTTTTCGTATTTATCTCATTATTTTTTCTATTTACGAAAAGTAAAATATATTTCTTTGAGGTACTTAAACATCTTTTTAAAATATCCAAATATTTTTATTGAGTTCATTGGATGCCAAAACATTTCTATAGTTTTTTAGGATTTTGGAGCGATTTGGACATTGTTCAGCATATAAAATGAATTTATGTATTATCCAAAAAATAGAAAAACTTTAAAATTCGAATTTACCTACATATTTGATAGACTCAAATCACCCCTATAAATACATGCATGGCTTTCCCTCTTGAGTTCATCCCATAACATGCATCCCATAACATGAAACCATTTTCCCAAATTCAATCTACAACTCTCGCAAATATTCGCTAAAGTTTGAGTTCTTCATCAACGCCCTTCTTCTTCACCCTTCTTTTCTCTTTCCATCGAGTCATACGACAAGCTGCACCAAGTCGCTACCCCCTTGGCCCGCATGTGCCCCAATCCCCCCCACGTACGTTGAAGACCCCTTCCCCCCGGCATGAAAAGCAGCCTACCCAGTGGTGCCTTCGCTTTATAGAAATAAAGAGAGAAAGAAGAAGGTACCCACAATAGATCTTATCTATTAGATATGTTAGGTCTCATCTGTTAGATCTATTGCACCAGAAAATCTTGTTTTACCCATAACTTCTATGTTTTTACTTTGATTTTAGTGGTTCTCGGTCCTAGGGTTTCATCTCAACACTTAGAATAATATTGTGTGGTTTATTTCCATCTTTGGTGCAATGTTATTTTTATTCATTGTTTGCCTATATATGTTTTGCTACGAATAGAAGCGAGGTTATGACGAGGAACCTGAAGCCCAACTTTAGGGAAAGCATCTGAGCAGTTGGATTTACATGTAAAAGACAAGTTGTATCCTTGATCACATTCTTTGACCTAATAATATTTATGATTCTGTTGATCACCATGGTATAATTATGTTAAATTGATGGGACCCAATAGGTTATCGGGTTTTATTTACCCTAAACCTTGCATACAAATGAATTATTGGTTAGTTTTGCTATTGCTCTATCTGGTTTTGGGTTAATGATATTTATGAATTATGATCATGTGTCATTATGATATAATGTTGGATTATTTGTTATTGTGCATGATAAGAACACAATGTAAAATTGGAACATGGAGCGCTAACCCGAGACAACAATGCTACCACAAGGGTGCAATGGGACATCCTTGGCCAATTAATTAGGAAAGCTAGTGAGGGATTACCTTACCCAAAAGGGAAAGCGGTGAGTGAATTGCTGTAAAGTATAGGAAGGTTCTTGGGTCGATCATGCTGTGATGGCTTTTTAGACGAGGGATTTCTATACTTCCTTTTGCCTGAAATAGTAGCAGGTTTTCTCAAGCTAATAGAACTTTTATAGGCCTCATAGTGGATCTCTAGTCATTCACCTTGAAGTGTCTAACGGCCTTGCAAACCCTGGCTAGACGGGTGTAACACCCCTGGTGTTATGATTACTAAAACTCTGACATGTCATCATCAGCATTTGCATTAACTTGCTTGATACACTTAGAATGCATTCACTAGGATCCAAAATAATCTAAGTATGATGTTGTGATTAGTGAAGAGTGAAGGACCTGGTTTTGAAAATCTCAGTTTAGAGCTCCAAAAGTGGAACTTGTGATTTGGCAATAATTTGCCAAAAGGTCAAATTACCAAATTTATAGAGTTCTCCAACCCAAACAACTTTCAGGTATAGAGATTTCCATGTTTTATAAGAAGAAGTGGAGAAAACTCAAAAAATAACTTTTTGGACCTAAGGTTGGATGGCTGGAAACAATATCAAGTAGCTGTCTTTGAATCTTCATAACTTTTGATATATAGGCAATTTGAAGATGGTCGCAGTAGCAAAGCTGTAGAGCTACACTAGATGTGTAAATTTGTTTAAGCTACGTAACCCTAAATTCATATGGAACTAGGTGGCAAACTGGTCCAAAGTGGGAATGTCAGAATCTGAATTTCAGACTACAATATCTGAAACTGAAGATTTTATATACTGAAGCAACTTTGGAAGCCTGTTGGTGGCTGATCCATACAACTATGGGTTACAGTTTATGTACCAAAGTGGAAGACCACATGTTGGGGTATAAGTTTGGTTAAGGTTCATACCCCTGAAACTATTTAGAACTGGTAGAAACAGTGGTAAAAAAATGTAATGTTTAATTTTGGATTTTCAAACTTGGTGAAAAACCAAAGTCTGAATTTGTGTGTTTAATGCCAACTTTGGGCTTTGATGGTTTGGAATCCATATGGTTCTAGCTAAGGGTCATTGTACCAAACTTGTGGAGCAACATGTGGAGCAACAATTTGATTAAGCAACTTGGCCTTAGAAGCATTTGGAACTTGGAGAAAAGGGCGAGGTTGTGTCGTTTCGAAGAGAGCAAGAGAAGTTCAGAGACTTTGTTTGAAATCTACAAACAAGCAACTTTTAAACTAATGGAAATTTGGACATAAGCTCTATACACCAAAGTTGGGTTTGAGCTTAAGGTTAACCTTGTTTTTAGTAGGATGCAATAAATTGATGAAGCACTTGAAGCAGATCAAGTCCAATTTCAACTCTAAACTAGCCCAAAAGTGGATTTTAAGATCTAGCTATGTTTTGCTAAAAGTCCATATACCAAAGTTATGGAGCTTGGGAAAGTGAACAATTTTCATAATTAGAGCTCTCCAACTGATGTGGGAGAATTTGAAGTAATTTGCAAAAGTTCAGATTTGAGTCTATTGGAATCAGTCCAAAATAGTTTTGTTTATCTGTTTTTGGATCCCTGTAACATTTAATCCATGAGAATTTTGGAAACAATTGCTATAACAAACGTGTAGAGTAACTGTAGGAGAACAACTTTTATTAAGTATGATAGCCTTAAAACTATATGAAAATATGAGAAAAGGGATCCAAAGTGGGGCTGCCAGGTTTCTGCATTTTCAGATTGAGAACAGTAGGTTAAGTCTGAAATTTCAGTATTTTGGCTGTTTTTGGAGCTTGTTTGTGGCCAATCCATGAAGCTTTGGGCTACGGTTTTTATAGAGTAAGTGAAGCCCATATGATGTTGAACAAGTCACCTTAAGTAAGTTGGCTTGGTCCTATATAAAAAGTGGAGTAAAGTTGGTTCCAAAATCAGCTGACAGGTTTGCACTGACTGCATTTTTATTCAGCTGCTGAAATCTGAAGTTAAGTGAAGGATGCGTAGTTTGGAGCCATTTTGTGATTTATCTGAGTGGTTTTAGACTAGAGTTTCTATAGTAAACTTGGAGAGGTTATGTTGGTAAGTAAGTTCCTTATTTTGATACTTGTAAGGTTCTGCATAAAAAGTGGAGTAAAGTGTACTCAAAGTTGGAATGTCAGGTGTCGGGGATTCAGACTTAGTGTAATAGCTAAGTCTGAATCTGTGTGGTTTTACCCCACTTGGGGGCTTTGTGCTAATTAATCTAGGAGAAATTGGGTTAGAAATTCTATAGAACAATGAAAGACCATATGAAGGAGAACAAGTTTCATACAAAGAATTGGTCTTGATACTGTGTAGGATTTGAACGAAATGGTGTTGCAAATTCCTCTGTCAGGATTGGTGTGTGCTGTTTCAGTAGCTGAAACTGGGTATTTCAGTTATTTTGCTCTGTTTGGTGCACCATAACTTTTGATCAGTGTGTTTTCAATCTTGTGGTGCTATACAAAAGTGATAGAGCTTGGTTTGGAGAGTAATTTTGGTTAAGCAAGTCTGGTCTATTGTTAAGGAGAATTGTGAGATCCAAGGGCTTAAACAGTGAGGAGTGGAATGGGGGCAACATGCCTGATTTAGTTGAATTCATAGTTTCAGTTGGTAAATGAAGGACTTTGCTGTTCCTATTTTGGTTTGGGAAAAGTTTTGCTCCAAATTACGTTGGCAGGTGTGCTGTTTGCTGAACCTTGTTCAGTGAACTGAACCAAATTCAGTTTAGAACTAAACCGAGTTTCAGCCAATCCATTAGTTAGGTTCTGTGGGTGGGTTTCAGCAAATGTAAAATGTGGCTCAAGACCCTGTAAAAACGTTCCATCCACAGCTGTACTCCAGAGGCTTCCGGTCAGCTTGAGATATGGACAAGCCTTGCCACGATAGCAGCAAAGGATAGGTACGAGGCTTCAAATATCTGAATGTTGGGAGGTCCAAAGCTATCCATCGTCGGTGACCATCCTGTCTGCTAGTTTCCTGTCTGTACTACTGGACACGTTCGATATTTTGTTATGCCCTGGAATCTGCGTGGTGTCTTGGCGTTGTGACCACGTGTCCTGGCCCATGCAGCAGCCGACCTCTAAATGACTATCCAGCGCGCATCGATCAGGTTCTACGCGCTCATATTTTCCCTTTGTTGTTGCCTTACTCTCTAGCTCGATTTCCCACCACAACACCGTCGTAGTGCTTCGCTGCTGCTGGGAACTCGACACACCATCTCAGCTCGTCTTCGGCTCCTTCCGTCCGCGCCGAGTGTCGTTGCGAGCTTGCCGTCGGTCCGGGTCCTCGGCTCTGACTCATCTCCCTCGACCAGAAGTCATCACGCCGCAGCCAGGACTGCAGCGCCACCTCAAGCTCGCAATCACCCGCGCTTCTCTGGTTGTCAACCTTGCTGGCTGCGTTCAGTCTCCAGCCACGTTACCATCGCACTCATCGACCCGGCTGTTTCATCTTTACAGCTCTAGCGCATCGGGAGCGTCGCGGCGCCGCCATTGAACACCGTCTGTGGCCGCCTCGTCGTCGCTGTCCTGGTTCTAGCTCGGTAGCAAGTGCGTGAATGCCTCGATCTGCTTCGTGGTGAGCCACCGTTCCATTCCCTGCTGTTTCTTGGAACCCTACTATGCCTTCGTGCCATAACGTCGTCAGGCTTGGAGAGCGTCGCCGCCGCCGGCCCGCGCGAAGAGAGCGCGAGCACGCGAGTCTTGAGCTTTGGGCCGTCTAGCACCAGTTTTCTCTGGTGCTGGGCCGACTGGGCCATTTTTAGCCCTATATACCATAGAGCTTGTGAATTTTGCCTAGAACTTCAGAAAGGAGTAACAGTTGTGGGGTAAATTTTGTTGGACTCACAAAAATAGGTTCTCTAGGTTTAAAAAATAGTTTTAGGGGTTTTAGGCAGGTCCTTAATTTTAAAATCTCTTAGTAAAGAATGAAGTTGCTTAGCAAGTTTTGGATATTTAGATGAGTTCTAAGAGTGCTTAGCTCCCTGGTACATATAGCTTGTAGGTTTGGTCTAGGAGTAATATGTGTTGTCTCCTTTGCAAGTTGCATATTCCCAGCATAAGCCAGCATTCAAATTCATATCATTCATGTAGAACACCAAGAAAAGAATTGATCTTTGTAAAGGAGGAACCTGCTCCAGTGTTGTTGATCCGATGATGGACTCCATCTAACTGTGTATCGTGATAGAAGCTCTCAGATCTCCTCCTGTGATAAGGCAAGCCCTGGTGCATTTGCCCCTTCCTTGTGTTTTAAATGCTTTATTACCTTTGTCGGCGTTCCGAGACCGGGGGGTCCCTGGGCCGACGAGTGAATGTCGCTGCGTGCCCCAGCCCAGATGGGTCGAGCGCGAGGGCGAGCGCGAAGGGGGGAGAGCGAGGCGGTCGGAGTCCGGCGTGAGAGAGGTAGGAATCCCGCGGCCTTCATGTTCGTCCCGCGCCCAGGTCGGGTGCGCTTGCAGTAGGGGGTTACAAGCGTCCACGCGGGAGAGGGAGCGAGCGGCTCCAAGCGAGCGCCTGTTCTCGTCCTCGTCCCCGCGCGGCCAACCCTCTCTAAGAGGGTCCTGGTCCTCCCTTTTATAGGCGTAAGGAGAGGATCCAGGTGTACAATGGGGGGTGTAGCAGGGTGCTACGTGTCTAGTGGAGGTGAGCTAGCGCCCTAGGTACATGCCGTTGTGGCAGCCGGAGAGATCTTGGCACCCAGCTGGTGTGATGTCGTGGCCGTCGGAGGAGCGATGGAGCTTGGCGGAGGGACAGCTGTCGGAGCGGTTGAGTCCTTGCTGACGTCCTCTTGCTTCCGTAAGGGGGCTGAGAGCCGCCGTCGTCACAGAGCATGCGGGGCGCCATCATTGCCTATCTGGCGGAGCGAGCCAGATGGGACGCCGGTCTTGTTCTCTGCGGCCCGAGTCAGCTCGGGGTAGGGTGATGATGGCGCCTCCTGTTGACGTGGCTGGTCTGCGCCCTAGGTTGGGCGATGTGGAAGCTCCTCCGAAGCCGAGGTCGAGTCTGAGCCCCCGGGTCGGGAGAGGCGGAGATTGCCGGCTGGTGCCGGGGCGGAGTCCGAGCCCTAGGGTCGGGCGAAGCGGAGTTCGTCGTCTTCTGGGGCCGAGCCCAAGTCCGAGCCCTGGGTCGGGCGAGGCGGAGATCGTCGTCTTCTGGGGTCGAGCCCAAGTCCGAGCCCTGGGTCGGGCGAGGCGGAGATCGTCGTCTTCTGGGGCCGAGCCCAAGTCCGAGCCCTGGGTCGGGTGGAGTTCGCCGTCTTCTGGGACTTAGCCCGAGTCCGAGCCCTAGGTCGGGCGGAGCGGAGTTCGCCGTCTTCCGGGACTTAGCCCGAGTCCGAGCCCTGGGTTGGGCGGAGATGAGTTCGCCGTCTTCCGGGACTTAGCCCGAGTCTGAGCCCTGGGTCGGGCAGAGTTCGCCGTCTTCCGGGACTTAGCCCGAGTCCGAGCCCTGGGTCGGGCGAAGCGGAGCTTCCTATGGTGCCTCCGGCAGGGCCTGACTGCCTGTCAGTCTTACTCTGTCCAGTGGCACTGTAGTCGGAGTGGCGCAGGCGACGCTGTCCTTCTGTCAGGCCGGTCAGTGGAGCGGCGAAGTGACGACGGTCACTTCGGCTCTGCCGGCTGGGGGGGGCGCGCGTCAGGATAAGGGTGTCAGGCCACCTTTGCATTAAATGCTCCTGCAACTTGGTCGGTCGGTGCGGCGATTTGGTCAGGGTTGCTTCTTAGCGAAGGCAGGGCCTCGGGCGAGCCGGGAATATGTTCGCCGCTGAAGGGGGGCCTCGGGCGAGAAGGAAATCCTCCGGGGTCGGCTGCCCTTGTCCGAGGCAAGGCTCGGGCGAGGCGTGATCGTGTCCCTCGAATGGACTGATCCCTGACTTAATCGCACCCATCAGGCCTTTGCAGCTTTGTGCTGATGGGGGTTACCAGCTGAGAATTAGGAGCCTTGAGGGTACCCCTAATTATGGTCCCCGACAGTAGCCCCCGAGCCTCGAAGGGAGTGTTTGCACTCGCTTGGAGGCTTTCGTCGCACTTTTTTGCAAGGGGACCAGCCTTTCTCGGTTGCGTTTTGTTCCGGTGGGTGCGCGCGAGCGCACCCGCCGGGTGTAGCCCCCGAGGCCTCGGAGGAGTGGTTTCACTCCTTCGAGGTCTTACTGCCTCACGTAGTGCTTCGGCTGGTCTGGTCGTTCCCTCATGCGAGCTGGCCGTAGCCCAGGTGTACGGTCGGGTCCCAAGTTCTCGGGCTGGTATGTTGACGCTGTCAACGGTTCAGCCGGAGCCGGGTTTGCGAGAGTAGCCCCCGAGCCTCTGCACAGAGCGAGAGGGCGGTCAGGGGTAGACTCGGCTTTTTTTTTCATATGCCCCTACGTCGCCTTTCCGCAAGGAGGAGGGGGGGAAGCGCCATGTTGCCCTCGATGGGCGCCGAACATGGTGTCTCCGATGAGCTGCAAGCGGGTAATCCGAGTGGACGTCCGTGCCCCGTTCGTTAGGGGTCGGCTAGGGGCCCAGAGGCACGCCCAAAAGTACCTACGGGTGTTCTGCCAGACCCGGTCCCCTGGCGACGGGATCCGAGGGCTCGATGCCTCCCTCTGATGGGATTCTGTTACAAGATTGTTTCCGCTGGTCTCGGAAATGTCCTAGGGTACCTCGGGAGCGTAGCTCGAGCCTTGGTTATGTATCGAATGTACCCATGGTCATCCCTCGCTCGGCGTCTGAGGCGGCTGTGAACCCTTCGGGGGCCAGCCTTCGAACCCCAGATCAGTATTGGGCGCGGAGCCCGAGTAGCCTGAGGCGGTCGTTGAACCCTTTCGAGGGGCCGGCCTTCGAACCTCTGACCAGTAGTGGGTGTAGGGCCCACGCGATCTGAGGCGGCTGTTGAACCCTTCCGGGGGGCCAGCCTTCGAACCTCTGATCAGTAGGGGGGCTCGGAGCCTGGTTCCTTCTTGGGGAAGGATCCTTTTCGGGGTATCCCCCTTTCCCGGTCCCTATTGCAAGAGAGAGAAAGAGGAAAAACGGAAAAGGATACGAAATCGAACGACGCGGCGTACCTTTTTGGACGCGGTCATTATGGCGAAGGCGAAGCGTTGCCCGCTTCTCCTGCCAGAGGCGCCGCGTGTCCCGCCGCGAAGTTAATGCGACGGGGCGAGTGGTTGGAGGGGCGACTGTTGCGCGTGCGCGAGCCGTTCGAGGAACGGGTCACGGGCGCGTTGTCTTCACGCTGTGGGAGAGAGTTCTCTCGCTGCCCCCGGATGGGACGTAAGCTCGGTTGACGACGTGGCCGCTGCTCCTGCCCGCCTGCCACTGCCATTACTGCCGGCCCACTTTTGGCCGTGTTGACCGTCGCGCCAGGCTGGTGCTGCTGGGTCACGCGCCGGGTCGCCTCGAGTCGCGGTATTGGTTCCGCAGTCGAGGAGGCGCGGTAGTGGCGCAAGTGGCGGTGCAGTTGCATGCACGAAGCATTCGGCGCGCCGGTTGCATGACGCGTGGGCTTGGGCCTCCATGCCGGGCGTGTTAGGAGTCGGAGAAGCGCGCCCACCTGGCGCGGTTGCATGCCGCCTGCATGGCTGCCCACTCTTTCGCCAGCTGGTCTGGGCAAAAGTGGAGGGTCGCTCGTAACCGCTGGGCAGTTGTATGCACCGCGCGTGGTGGTTTGGCTTCTTCTGCTCTGAGTTGGCTTGCATGACGTGTGGGACCTAGCCCCCGCGTCGTAGGGGAGGACCTTGGAGTGTGTTGGAGAAGACTCAGCCCGTGACAGCTGGGGACGCGAGCAGGGGGAACCGCCCTTAAAAGGAGGGTGACCCCCTTGGAAGGCGACCATGTCTTCACGCTCCCTTATGCGTCGTGTCTTTCCACCTTCCAAGCTCCCGGATGGGGGATTTCCGCCGTCTTTCCGCCTCGTCGTTGGGGGAACGCAACTCCGCGGGAGTTGGTACCTTTTAGCCATCGTTCGGCTTCAAGGATTTTCATCAGCCAGCCCGACTGCTCCCCCTCGCCGGGGGTCACCCAAGACGGTGACCACCAGCCCCTGGATGGGGAGGAGCAAGCTGGGCTGTGATCTTTGCCCTGCCCTCAGCTGGTCTTCATCATCCCCGCTGGGGCGGGGCTCGGGCCAAGCCGGTGCTCTGCCCCTTGCGCGGGTCGGCCGACCGCCTCCTCTTCCAGCTTCTGGTGGTGGAGACCATCCTCCAGTTCTGCGGAGGAGACATCCTCCAGTCATGTTGGGGGAGGCGGGCTGTTGCTGTCCAGCTAGGATGCAACATTCCGTCCTCTTCATCGCTTGTGTGGCGAGGACAGGAGTGAGGACCTGCCGATGCGCTTTGGGGCGACCCGCGTTTGCTGGTGATTCGCCCAGAGCTTGTCGCTCCACGGGCTTCCCCATCGTGGAGGTTGTCCATACCCGCGGGGACGGAACCGGAGTTCCGTTTGTAATGGCACCTTGAGTGCTGGTGTTTTTGTTCATTGTGGCTGTCGGGGCCTGAACATGTATGTGATTTTCGGCACGGAGCCGTGTTTTTTTCCCTCCTTTTCGAGCACTAAGACTCGCCTGCTGGTTGTCTGAACCGCTTCACCAAGCGTGGGTCGCCCCGCGTACAGGTGACGAGTGAGGTATCCATATCCCGGAGGCGTAGGAGTCCCTCGGCTCGGTCGGCCTTATTGTCCGAGGCTTCTCTAACTTAGTTAAAGGAACCCCTCGGCTACCCTTCGATGAGCTGAGGCCAGGGGTAGCGGCGTCAACATGAACAGAGGCGGAGTTGGCTCGAAAGGAAAACCTGGTTGGCCGGAGCCTGGCCGGGTCGTCCGTTAGCGGGACCGACGCCGGAATTGACCAGCCGAGGCCTCGGGTCGGGCTGACGTCCTTGGAGGGCAGCTGGCCGAGGCCCCGGGGTGACCGGCCGAGCCGCCTGCTCGGGCCGGATTGACGTCCTTGGAAGGTAACTAGTCGAGGCCCCGGAGTGACCGGCCGAGCCGCCTGCTCGGGCCGGATTCCCGGAGAAGACCCTGGCGGCGATGGCCCGGGCATGGTGATGACGTCGTCCTCCAGAGTGGAGATCCTCGGACCGCGTCGCCATCCGAGGCTAGGTCGGCCCTTGCCGAAGGTGTCGTCGATGCCGAGGGTGCTGCTGCTCCCTTCAGCCATCAAGATCCGAGCCTGCAGGATCGGATTGTCTTGTAGCGTGTGTTTCCTGCGGCCGCCGAGGCCTAAACACACCCTCGCCGTGTTGTAAAGCTGCGTCTTTTTTCCTTTCATTTCGAGTATCTGGACTTTTTTGTCGGTAACAGAAATGTTTGTGCGAGCAAGAGTTGCTTCTCGCGGAAGGTGATGAGTGAGGTATCCGTATCCCGGAGGCATAGGAGTCCCTCGGCTCGGTCGGCCTTGCCGCTTACGCGCACTCTTACCCGTCCATGGGGCTCTGTCACCGACACAGTCGAGAAGGCTTGAAGGATCGCTTCAGCAGAAGAGCTTTCGAACGTGAAGACTTGTTCGGTCCGCAGAATCACTTATCCGAACGTGAGTTACTTATCGCAGAAGGTGATGAGTGAGGTATCCGTATCCCGGAGACGTAGGAGTCCCTCGGCTCGGTCAGCCTTGGCTGCTTACGTGTACTCCATCGTTTTTAGGATCCACTTTCGAAGTAGCCAAAAAGCGCGAAAGACATTCTGGCAGAAAAGATCTTTTTTCGAGGAAAATTTGGACGTAGAGGGGGTTCCCCCCCTTTTAGCCCCCGAGGGAGGGTCGGGCTTTGCTGAGGCGAGGCCAACCCTTCCTTGATGACTAAACTTTGCGTGGGTGCGAGGTAATGACCAACTTGAAAACATCTTAAGGGTAGAAGCGACGTAGCTGTTGGATGTTCCAGGCGTTGCCGTAGACCTCGCCTTGACTGTTGGCCAGCTTGTATGTTCCGGGCTTCAGAACCTTGGCGATGACAAATGGCCCCTCCCAGGGAGGCGTGAGCTTGTGCCGCCCTCGGGCGTCTTGTCGCAGCCGAAGCACCAGGTCGCCCACCTGGAGGTCTCGAGACCGGACCCCTCGGGCGTGGTAGCATCGCAGGGACTGCTGGTACCGCGCCGAGTGCAGCAAGGCCTGGTCCCGAGCCTCCTCTAGCTGGTCCAGCGAGTTTTCTCGGCTGACTTGGTTGCTTTGGTCGGTGTAGGCCCTCGTCCTCGGGGAGCCGTATTCTAAGTCTGTGGGCAAGATGGCTTTGGCCCCATAGACTAGAAAGAACGGCGTGAATCCCGTGGCTCGGCTTGGCGTTGTCCTCAGACTCCAGACCACCGAGGGGAGTTCCTTTATCCATCGCTTGCCGAACTTGTTGAGGTCGTTGTAGATCCGAGGCTTGAGCCCTTGTAGAATCATGCCGTTGGCACGCTCCACCTGCCCATTCGTCATGGGATGAGCCACGGCGGCCCAGTCCACCCGGATGTGGTGATCCTCCCAGAAGTCCAGGAACTTTCTGCCGGTGAACTGGGTGCCGTTGTCGGTGATGATGGAGTTCGGGACCCCGAAGCGATGGATGATGTTGGTGAAGAACGCCACCGCCTGCTCGGACCTGATGCTGTTCAGGGGTCGGACCTCAATCCACTTGGAGAATTTGTCGATGGCGACCAGCAGGTGCATGTAGCCCCGGGTGCCTTCTGCAAGGGGTCGACGAGGTCCAGACCCCACACTGCAAAAGGCCAGGTGATGGGTATCGTCTGCAGAGCCTGAGCGGGCAGGTGGGTCTGCCTCGCGTAGAATTGACACCCTTCGTAGGTGCGGACGATTCTGGTAGCGTCGGCCACCGCCGTCGGCCAGTAGAAGCCTTGCCGGAAAGCGTTCCCGACAAGGGCTCGAGGCGCTGCGTGATGGCCGCAAGCCCCCGAGTGTATCTCTCGCAGGAGTTCCTGACCTTCGACGATGGAGATGCATCGTTGGAGGATGTCTGAGGGGCTGCGGTGGTAGAGCTCCTTCTCATCTCCCAGCAAGACGAACGACTTGGCGCGCCACGCCACCCGCCGAGCCTCGGCTCGGTCGAGGGGTAGCTCTCCTCGGTGGAGATATTGCAGGTACGGGGTCTGCCAGTTTCGATTAGGCGCGACCCCGCTTTGCTCCTCCTCGACGCGCAGCGCCTCACCCTCGGGGGCCGAGGGTACCTCGGACTGAACCAAGGGCACCTCGGGCCGAGTTGAGGGTGCCTCGGGATGAGCCGAGGGTGCCTCGGACTGAGCCGAGGGCGCCTCGGGTTGAGCCGTGGGTGCCTCGGACTGGGCCGAGGGTACCTCGGGCTCGGACGTGTCGTCGATCTCGACGGAGGGTTGATGCAGGTCTCGGGAGAAGACGTCTGGGGGAACCGTCGTTCGCCCCGAGGCTATTTTAGCCAGCTCGTCCGCGGTCTCGTTGTAGCACCGAGCGATGTGGTTGAGCTCGAGCCCGTAGAACTTGTCTTCCAGGCATCGAACCTCATCGCAGTAGGCCTCCATCTTCGGGTCGCGGCAATGGGAGTTCTTCATGACTTGGTCGATGACGAGCTGCGAGTCACCACGAGCGTCGAGGCGTCGGACCCCTAGCTCGATGGCGATCCGCAACCCGTTGACCAGAGCCTCATATTCGGCCACATTGTTGGACGCCGGGAAGTGGAGGCATAGCACGTAGCGTAGATGCTTTCCGAGGGGTGAGATGAAGAGTAGGCCTGCGCCGGCTCCTGTCTTCATCAGCGACCCGTCGAAGAACATAGTCCAGAGCTTCGGTTGGATCGGAGCCATCGGTAGCTGGGTGTCGACCCATTCAGCCACGAAGTCCGCCAAGACCTGGGACTTAATGGCTTTCCGGGGAGCGAACGAGATTGTTTCGCCCATGATCTCCACCGCCCACTTTGCAATCCTACCTGAGGCCTCTCGGCACTGGATGATCTCTCCCAGGGGGAAGGATGACACCACAGTTACCGGATGAGACTCGAAGTAGTGTCGCAGCTTCCGTCGCGTTAGGATCACCGCGTACAGCAGCTTCTGAACTTGTGGGTAGCGGATCTTGGTTTCGGACAGTACCTCGCTGACGAAGTAGACTGGCCTCTGAACGGGCAATGCATGCCCCTCTTCTTGCCTCTCGACCACAATCGCGGCGCTAACCACCTGGGTGGTCGCGGCGACGTAGACCAGGAGGGCTTCTCCGGCAGCTGGGGGCACCAAGATAGGCGCCTTTGTGAGGAGCGCCTTCAGGTTCCCGAGGGCTTCCTCGGCCTCAGGGGTCCAAGTGAAGCACTCGGCCTTCCTTAAGAGGCGGTACAGAGGTAGACTTCTTTCGCCGAGGCGTGAGATGAAGCGGCTCAGAGCCGCGAGGCATCCCATGACCCTATGTATGTCTTTCAAGTCCTTGATGGGCCCCATGCTGGTAATGGCTGCGATCTTCTCCGGGTTGGCTTCGATGCCCCGCTTGGAGACGATGAACCCCAAGAGCATGTGTCGGGGCACCCCGAAGACACACTTTTCGGGATTGAGCTTGACGCCTTTTGCCTTGAGACATCGGAATGTCGTTTCAAGGTCGGAAAGGAGGTCGGAGGCCTTCCTCGTCTTGACTACGATGTCATCGACATAGGCCTCAACCGTGCGGCCAATGTGTTCGCCGAACACATGGTTCATGCACCGCTGGTACGTCGCGCCCGCATTCCTCAAACCGAACGGCATGGTGACATAGCAGTACATGCCGAAGGGTGTGATGAAAGAAGTCGCGAGCTGGTCAGACTCTTTCATCTTGATTTGATGATACCCTGAGTAGGCATCGAGGAAAGACAGGGTTTCGCACCCAGCAGTGGAATCCACGATTTGGTCGATGCGAGGCAGAGGGTAGGGAACCTTCGGACACGCTTTGTTGAGACCAGTGTAGTCTACACACATCCACCATTTCCCTCCTTTCTTTCTCACAAGCACAGGGTTGGTAAGCCATTCGGGATGGAATACCTCTTTGATGAACCCTGCCGCCATTAGCTTGTGAATCTCCTCGCCTATGGCTCTGCGCTTCTCCTCGTCGAATCGGCGCAGCGGCTGCTTGACGGGTCGGGCTCCGGCTCGGATGTCTAGCGAGTGCTCGGCGACATCCCTCGGTATGCCGGGCATGTCCGAGGGACTCCACGCGAAGACGTCGGCGTTCGCGCGGAGAAAGTCGACGAGCACTGCTTCCTATTTGGGATCGAACCCGGAGCCGATCCGGATCTGCTTGGAGGTGTCGCCGCTGGGGTCGAGGGGGACGGACTTAACCGTCTCCGCTGGCTCAAAGTTGCCGGCGTGACGCTTCACGTCTGGCACCTCCTTAGAGAGGCTCTCCAGGTCGGCAATGAGGGCCTCGGATTCGGCGAGGGCCTCAACGTACTCCACGCACTCCACGTCGCATTCGAACGCGTGTTTGTACGTAGGGCCGACGGTGATGACCCCGTTGGGGCCCGGCATCTTGAGCTTCAGGTAGGTGTAGTTGGGGACGGCCATGAACTTCGCGTAGCATGGCCTCCCCAGTACCGCGTGGTAGGTTCCTCGGAACCCGACCACCTCGAACGTTAGGGTCTCCCTTCGGAAGTTGGAGGGTGTTCCGAAGCAGACAGGAAGGTCGAGCTGTCCGAGGGGTTGGACGCGCTTCCCGGGGATGATCCCATGGAAGGGCGCAGCGCCTGCCCGGACAGAGGACAGATCAACGCGCAGGAGCCTGAGGGTCTCGGCGTAGATGATGTTGAGGCTGCTGCCTCCGTCCATGAGGACCTTGGTGAGCCTGACGTCGTCGATGACGGGGTCGACGACAAGCAGGTATTTCCCCGGGCTCGGCACATGATCGGGGTGATCGTCTCGGTCGAAGGTGATGGGCTTGTCGGACCAGTCTAGATAGACTGGCGCCGCCACCTTGACCGAGCAGACCTCCCGGCGCTCTTGCTTGCGGTGCCGAGCCGAGGCGTTCGCCGCTTGCCCACCATAGATCATGAAGCAGTCGCGGACCTCGGGGAACTCTCCTGCCTGGTGATCTTCCTTCTTGTCGTCGTCGCGGGCCTTGCCACCCTCCGCGGGTGGCCCGGCCCAGTGGAAGTGGCGCCGAAGCATGACGCACTCCTCAAGGGTGTGCTTGACGGGTCCCTGGTGATAGGGGCACGGCTCCTTGAGCATTTTGTCGAAGAGGTTGGCACCTCCGGGGGGCTTCCGAGGGTTCTTGTACTCGGCGGCGGCAACAAGGTCTGCGTCGGCGGCGTCGTGTTTCGCTTGCGACTTCTTCTTGCCCTTCTTCTTGGCGCCGCGCTGAGTTGACGCCTCGGGAGTACCTTCCGATGGGCGGCCCTGGGGCTGCTTGTCCTTTCGGAAGATAGCCTCGACCGCCTCCTGGCCGGAGGCGAACTTGGTGGCGATGTCCATCAGCTCGCTCGCCCTGGTGGGGGTCTTGCGGCCCAGCTTGCTCACCAGGTCGCGGCAGGTGGTGCCAGCGAGGAACGCGTCGATGACATCCGAGTCGGTGATGTTGGGCAGCTCGGTGCGCTGCTTCGAGAATCACCGGATGTAGTCTCGGAGAGACTCTCCCGACTGCTGTCGGCAGCTTCGGAGGTCCCAGGAATTCCCGGGGCGCACATACGTGCCCTGGAAATTGCCGGCGAAAGCTTGGACTAGGTCGTCCCAGTTGGAGATCTGCCCCGGAGGCAGGTGCTCCAACCAGGCGCGAGCGGAGTCGGAGAGGAACAGGGGGAGGTTGCGGATGATGAGGTTGTCATCGTCCGTTCCACCCAGTTGGCAGGCCAGACGGTAGTCCACGAGCCACAGTTCCGGTCTCGTCTCCCCCGAGTACTTTGTGATAGTAGCCGAGGGTCGGAACCGGGTCGGGAACGGCGCCCGTCGGATGGCTCGGCTGAAAGCTTGCGGACCGGGTGGTTCGGGCGAGGGACTCCGATCCTCCCCGCTGTCGTAGCGTCCCCCACGCCTGGGGTGGTAGCCTCGGCGCACCCTCTCGTCGAGGTGGGCCCGTCGGTCGCGGTGATGGTGCTCGTTGCCGAGGCGACCCGGGGCCGCAGGCGCGGTGTTGCGCGTGCGCCCGGTGTAGACCGAGGCTTCCTGCATGAATCAGGAAGTCGCAGCATGAGGTTCCGAGGGGTAGCCTTGCCTTCGGGAAGCAGAGCTCTCGGCCCGTCGGACCGTGGCGCCTTCCAGGAGATTCTTGAGCTCTCCCTGGATTCGCTGCCCCTCGGTGGTTGATGGCTCTGGCATCGCGCGAAGAAGCATTGCTGCTGCCGCCAGGTTCTGGCCGACCCCACTGGATGCGGGTGGTGGCCTGAGCTTGACGTCGTCGGCGATGCGGTGCTGGAAGCCCTGGGGTAGATGACGTATTTCTCCGACCGGAGATTGGCCCGCCCATGCCTGCCCGACGTCCCGATGGACCGGCTCAAGCGCTCCTGCTCCCTCGTCGAGCCTGGCCTGTACCCCGCGGATTTGCTCAAGCTATGGGTCATGACCCCCCGCCTGAACGGGGACCACAGCTAGCTCCTGTGGGATGTCTGAAAGCTTTCTTGTGAGTTTTGGTGTTTGGATGACAACTCAATTAAAGGACTAACAAGTGTACTAAGTGTTGAACAGGTGCTTAAGGTAAAGCCTACAGGGTTCAACACAAATGAACAAATGTGATGCTCCAAGAACTGGATTATGGATACATAATGGACATCACAAGTAAGTTGGACATTGCAAAAGTGATACTCGGGTGCGTAGCTAGGAGACAACTGATCAAGCCAAGGACGGAGGCAAGAAGAGCTTCGAGGTACCAAGTGCACGGGAGAAGGTCAAGGAGGCTGAGGAACCCAAAGCCAAGGGTGAAGAAGAAGGCTTGCAAAGTCAAGGGTGATCGAGTTAAGAACAGCTACGGCACATCAAGGATCACTACATAAGGACGTGACTTACAGCTAATGAGGTAACAGCTACAGTTATGTGGTGTAAGTCATAAGGCTCAAGATCAAGCTCTAAGAAGGAGATCAAGGTCACTAGAAGGAGAACAAGTGTCAAAACCAGAACTGGAAGCAGCCCAAAAGAGCTAAGTTCACCTTGATCTTTAGTTTGGGTTGTTCCTATGTTTGGAGATGTTCTATGTGACCTTTACAGGATGTTGGAGCCAAGTAATGTCAATCTAGATCAAGTCAAGCCGACTTGATGATTTATGAGACCAACATCAAAACTCAAGCATGTGAAATGCTGTAGATTTAATGATTAAGAAAAGGTATGTTTCTATACTTAGTACATTGGTTTTGTGGACTAATATACTTGTCTAAGTGTTAGAAACAGAAAGAAGAAGAAAAGAAGAGAGGTGCAAAGGGCTTGGCTATGTACAGCCAAGGCAGCTCAGTCTGGCACACCGGACTGTCCGGTGGTGCACCGGACAGTGTCCGGTGCGCCAGGCTGAACTCGAGCAAACTGGCCGCTCTCGGGAATTCACCGGCGACGTACGACTATAATTCACCGGACTGTCCGGTGTGCACCGGACTGTCCGGTGAGCCAACGGTCGGCCGGGCCAACGGTCGGCCGCGCGATCTGCGCGGGACACGTGGCCGAGCCAACGGCTAGATGGAGGCACCGGACTGTCCGGTGTGCACCGGACATGTCCGGTGCGCCAACGACTCCAAGACTGCCAACGGTCGGCTTCGCCATAGAAGGAAAGAAATCGGGCACCGGACAGTGTCCGGTGTGCACCGGACTGTCCGGTGCGCCACCCGACAGAAAGAAAATATTGCCTTCCAAATGGGATTCCAACGGCTCCTAGGCCCCTTGGGTCTATAAAAGGGACTCCTAGGCGCCTCCAAGAGGTGAGGAAGAGCAGCCAACAGTTATAGACTTCACTCGAATCAATTCTCGCTCTCCATCTTGTGTGTAACTCTATAGTTTGTGTAGAAGGCACAACTATAAGCCTTAGAGAGAGGAGTAGTGCTGCTAAGAGCTAGAGCAAGGTCTTGAGCGTATTGTTACTCTGCCGGGGTGCTGCCAAGAAGTTTGTAAGCAGCCGCGGTTCTGTTGTAACCCCACTAAATAGTGAAAGGCTCTATCTGTCATACTGACAGATCTGAGCAAACGGAGGAAGGAGTTGAAATAGACTCCAAGCCCAGGTGTGGCTAACTCCAACGAGGACTAGGCAGGCATTTCAGGCTTGGCCGAACCTCGGGATAAACCCTTGCGTCTGCGTGCTCTGTTCTATCCTGACTCTCTGCCTTACTCGTTTTTATATCTCCACTTCAATACTTATCTGTGGTATAAGCTTGATTTGAAGTGCAGGACATTTTGAGACAGGATCTTCCATTCCGCTGCGACCTACTCGAAGAGTCTTCTCATTCCACTGCGTACTAAGTCTTCGAGTAGAGTAAGAATTTAAGTTTTAAAGTAATAAGTTTTATTCGCCTATTCACCCCCCCTATAGGCGACATCCAGATCCTGTTCCCGGGTCAAAGGAAACTTTCAATTGGTATCGGAGCTAGGCCTCTCCAGTGTGGGCTTAGCCGTCCGGAGATAACGATGTCGTCACAAGAGGTAACTGTAGAAATTCTTTTAGGCGATGGCTCTAATTACAAATCTTGGTCTGTCTCTATTTATAATGCTTTCATGAGTGTTGATTCTGATTTGAGACAGATCTTTAGTAGAAGTATTTTTCCATCTGATATTAGTAAAAATCCCTCTAATGATGAACTAAGATGTTTATCTCTCAATCACCGTGCTTGCAACATCTTAGTTGAGTCTCTTTCTAGAAGTGCCTATTTTGCCATCATGAGTAGTGATAATGATTTGTTTTTTGATGCTCATGATTTATGGAATAGAATTAAAGTAAAATATTTTGTGGCAAATTGTACTACTTCTACTCCCTATATTGCTTGTGATACTAACCATTCAAAGGGAGAAGATCAAGAACGATGGACACCCAACGATGAATCTACCTCGTCGACAGGTTTGGTCTTCACTAATAATAAGTGTTTTATTGCTAACAATGACGGTGGAGACAAAAGCCATGATGAGAAGGAATATGAGGATGATAGCGAGGATGAATCTTCATCACAAGGTACATTTTCCTATATTGCTTCCACTGACATTAATGACAGGGAAAATGAGACCGATGATGTGGAAGAAGAGGAGATTCGCCGTTTCTACAACCATCTCAACAAAGTGGACAAAGCTCTCTTGGTTAAGTTGTTGAGAAGGAACAAGGAACAAGGCGAGACGCTTCTCAGGCTAGAGGAGACTCTCATCAAAACAAACAACAGCCTGGAGAAGATGACCAAAGAACATGAGGAGCTAAGGTGCTCTCATGAGGTCTTGGTCCAACGGTATGATTCAATGTTAATTGAGCAAAGTAATAATTATGACGCTCTATCTAATGTTGCTCAACTTAAAACTGAAAATTCTATGCTTAGAAGTCAAGTAGAAACAATGAATTTAGAAAAGCTTGCTCTTAGTGAAAAGTATGATATGTTGTCATACTCTCATAGTAAACTAGTTGATGATCATATCGTGCTCGATATTGCTCATGAGGTAGTAATTACTAGTTTAAACTCATATGAACCTCATTCTTGCACTAGTAATCAATTGGTCAAAATATTATCATGTGCTGACCTCCACCGCCCCAAGAAAGGCCAATCTTTGGTTGAGAAACAAGTTGCAGGATCAAAAAGAAAATTGCGTGGGAACAAGAAGCAAAGACAGCTAAGGAGAAGACACATTGCTCAACTCTCTCAAGATATCCACGGGCGCGTGGTGAAGAAGCTTGAGAAAGGAAAAACTGCAGCAAGTGTCAAGCTCAACAAGAAGAATGTTCCCAAAGCTATAAATGAAGAAATCAACATGAAAAAGGAAAAAGGTAAAGATTCAATTAATCATGTTGTTTGCACTGACCTTCTCTCCATGTCATTCAAGTACAAAAAGGGAAAAGGAAAAAGGAGGTGTTTCAAGTGCAAGAAGTTAGGCCACCTCATCGCGTCTTGTCCGTACAAAGACAAGAATGAAGGGACAAGGAGTTGTTTTGGATGCAACAAAAAGGACCACGCGATCACTTCATGTTCGGTCATGAAGAATCAAGGATGTGCATCCTCCAAGGTGACCCTCACCAAGGAAAATGACACACAGCAAGCGTTGTGTCAAGTTGAGCGACGCTTCTGCTACAAGTGTGGTGAGCAGGGTCATCTATCCAAGGTATGTTATAAAGGTAAGATTCCTAAGCAAGTGAATTTGTGTAAATCTTATTCGGGTAGGAGACCCAAATCATACACTTGTGCTAGATCTATAACGAGATCACCTAGAACTAGCACAAAGGCAATTTGGGTACCAAAGGCACATTTAGATGATCATTATGGACCCATCCCGAGATGGGTACCAAACTATGCTAACTAGACCATGCAGGTGCCTTGAGATGGACTGGAGACCATGGGAGAGCTCAAGACGGTTATCTTAAACTCTATGCTTAAGCTGTTAATTGTTTTGGTGTTAATTGTTTTGGTGCCTTTATTGTGAAACACTAATCCCATGTTCATCTCAAGTGAAATAAGGTGTGTAGGTCCTGAATCATTATTGGTGAATCAAGTAAAGGACCTTGATGAGAATCTACAACCTGCTCTCCAAAGGACGATACCCGTGTATTTTAAGTACATCATTGCAATTTAGTATTGCTCTTAAGTTGGCTTGATGTGCTACCTGTCCTTAGAGTAGTTATGCTTTATGATTGCCTGTGTTAAATGGATCATAATGATGGTTGCTTAATCATGGCTGGTGCTCTATAGGATATATCTTTTGAATCATTCATTGGTAGCTCTTTCATTTGTTATATCCATAACGAATAACTCTCTTGGTGTATATGGATAAACCTGTAACTTTTTGTAAGTAATGCTATGTGCAAATATGACATTTTGTTTAGTCCATGTTCACATGATTACCCTAGTTTGGTACTGTGTGAATTTCAAATCCATGTCGTGCCCTTTTGAGCTATGAGGTGCGTAAGAAAAAGGAGCCCTGAATTGGTGATAACAAGGGCTCTCATAAAGGCAAAGGTATGGAAAATGGAGCTATGCAATTTCATTAAATATTCTTGAAATTCCATTCATTGTGATCATAGCTATGTTCTTGTCTTTCAATCGGTAATATCTTGGCTTAGGTAATTTATGCCTTTAAAATGTTGTTTCTTTTGTGCACCTAAGAAACCTTCTTAATTATGACATGCTTAGATATTTCGCTTTATATACATGATTGTGTTGATCTTCAATTGGTATATGCAATGATAGTTAAGTATGAAGCATGTACAAGTTGCGTGTAAATGTTATACTTCCTTGAGTATTGAATTGGCTTAGGTACCACTGAGGCATGCATTGTTGAATTTAGTCAACCTTTCATTTAGCCTTCAATTGGTGTTAAGTGGTTTTTCATTTGATATGCAAATTGGCATCTTTGGGTGATGAACGTGGTAGAGTATGCCTTGACCAAGGTATGTTGTGATCCCCTCTAGTTCTAAGGAAGCTAGAATGTGCAAAGTGCAAGTCATTCAAATACTTGATGCACAACTTGAGGGGGAGCACACATAACTTGTGTCTTTTGAGACTAACTGTTTCTTGAGCAATCTTGTATAGTCTCTAGGTGGAAAAGAGAAGATAAGCAAGAAATGGAGCAATCAGGACTTGGGTATCTCTGTAAGTCACGAAATTGGTATCTCAAGTTGTGAGTAAGTGCATATTTTTAGATTGCTCATGCTCTATAATATCTGGTGATAATAGTTGCTTATTCTTAAATATCATGGAGCTATGATAATAAATGAACTTTTGCAATTAGTATCTTTCAATCAGTAGCCGTGATAGTCTACTTCAATTGACATCTTTTGATAACCATTAGAATGGAAGTTTCTTCTTGTGCCCAATACTATAACTTGTTCTAAGTTTGGTGTCTTAGCAACAAGAAAAAGTTAGGATAAAGAATCAGGCACAAGTGTGGAGAAGCTCTCGAGAGATTAAATACTTTCAAGATGGGAAGTACACTACAACATGGTAAAGGTACAAAAGGAAGTATTAATCTTTTTGCATATATGTGATAGTGCATATGTTCAATAAGTAAGGGGGAGTTTTTGATAGTCGTTTTTCCCCTTGACACCCTGCTGTCCCTTGACATCATCCTATGTTCTTGCTCGAGTATGGTTTTTGGTGTTTGATGTCAAAGGGGGAGAATTTGTGCATTAAAGCTTATCCTAAGGGGTGATGTGTTAGTTTAAGCTTTGCTAGTGTGTTATTCATATGCTTCCTGCAGTATTATATGTGTTGCATCATATGGACTAGTGCTTCCGTTGCTATGAATTAATTGGCATCTATTGTGTTCATTCTGAAATAGACAGTCATGTGGATAATGATGCATGTGGTTAATAGTGCTTTAAGATTGCCTTAAATTGGTATCTTAGTTTAAATCAGTATCTTAATGGTGAATAGTGGTAGGTTGATATTCCTGTGATATATCCATTAATTTGAATGGTGTTTAACTCTGATTATGTGCATTTGTGTTTTTGATTATGTGCATTTGTGTGTTTGATTATGTGCATTTGTGAGTTATAGTATCATGGTTTGATTCTTGACACAATGCATCCTAAAAAGTGCTAAGGTGTAGAAATGTTTCGAATTGCCTAAGTATGTGCAAATTGGCGTCTGAGGTCAAGAGTATGTTTTTGAAGTAAGCACTTATTTAGGGGGAGCATTCTATAATCTTAGAATTCAAATTTGTGCTTCAAATCTTATTCTTATGTAAGCTTTAATTGTGTTGCCATCAATCACCAAAAAGGGGGAGATTGAAAGCTCTCTTGTGAGTTTTGGTGTTTGGATGACAACTCAATTAAAGGACTAACAAGTGTACTAAGTGTTGAACAGGTGCTTAAGGTAAAGCCTACAGGGTTCAACACAAATGAACAAATGTGATGCTCCAAGAACTGGATTATGGATACATAATGGACATCACAAGTAAGTTGGACATTGCAAAAGTGATACTCGGGTGCGTAGCTAGGAGACAACTGATCAAGCCAAGGACGGAGGCAAGAAGAGCTTCGAGGTACCAAGTGCACGGGAGAAGGTCAAGGAGGCTGAGGAACCCAAAGCCAAGGGTGAAGAAGAAGGCTTGCAAAGTCAAGGGTGATCGAGTTAAGAACAGCTACGGCACATCAAGGATCACTACATAAGGATGTGACTTACAGCTAATGAGGTAACAGCTACAGTTATGTGGTGTAAGTCATAAGGCTCAAGATCAAGCTCTAAGAAGGAGATCAAGGTCACTAGAAGGAGAACAAGTGTCAAAACCAGAACTGGAAGCAGCCCAAAAGAGCTAAGTTCACCTTGATCTTTAGTTTGGGTTGTTCCTATGTTTGGAGATGTTCTATGTGACCTTTACAGGATGTTGGAGCCAAGTAATGTCAATCTAGATCAAGTCAAGCCGACTTGATGATTTATGAGACCAACATCAAAGCTCAAGCATGTGAAATGCTGTAGATTTAATGATTAAGAAAAGGTATGTTTCTATACTTAGTACATTGGTTTTGTGGACTAATATAATTGTCTAAGTGTTAGAAACAGAAAGAAGAAGAAAAGAAGAGAGGTGCAAAGGGCTTGGCTATGTACAGCCAAGGCAGCTCAGTCTGGCACACCGGACTGTCCGGTGGTGCACCGGACAGTGTCCGGTGCGCCAGGCTGAACTCGAGCAAACTGGCCGCTCTCGGGAATTCACCGGCGACGTACGACTATAATTCACCGGACTGTCCGGTGTGCACCGGACTGTCCGGTGAGCCAACGATCGGCCGGGCCAACGGTCGGCCGCGCGATCTGCGCGGGACACGTGGCCGAGCCAACGGCTAGATGGAGGCACCGGACTGTCCGGTGTGCACCGGACATGTCCGGTGCGCCAACGACTCCAAGACTGCCAACGGTCGGCTTCGCCATAGAAGGAAAGAAATCGGGCACCGGACAGTGTCCGGTGTGCACCGGACTGTCCGGTGCGCCACCCGACAGAAAGAAAATATTGCCTTCCAAATGGGATTCCAACGGCTCCTAGGCCCCTTGGGTCTATAAAAGGGACTCCTAGGCGCCTCCAAGAGGTGAGGAAGAGCAGCCAACAGTTATAGACTTCACTCGAATCAATTCTCGCTCTCCATCTTGTGTGTAACTCTATAGTTTGTGTAGAAGGCACAACTATAAGCCTTAGAGAGAGGAGTAGTGCTGCTAAGAGCTAGAGCAAGGTCTTGAGCGTATTGTTACTCTGCCGGGGTGCTGCCAAGAAGTTTGTAAGCAGCCGCGGTTCTGTTGTAACCCCACTAAATAGTGAAAGGCTCTATCTGTCATACTGACAGATCTGAGCAAACGGAGGAAGGAGTTGAAATAGACTCCAAGCCCAGGTGTGGCTAACTCCAACGAGGACTAGGCAGGCATTTCAGGCTTGGCCGAACCTCGGGATAAACCCTTGCGTCTGCGTGCTCTGTTCTATCCTGACTCTCTGCCTTACTCGTTTTTATATCTCCACTTCAATACTTATCTGTGGTATAAGCTTGATTTGAAGTGCAGGACATTTTGAGACAGGATCTTCCATTCCGCTGCGACCTACTCGAAGAGTCTTCTCATTCCACTGCGTACTAAGTCTTCGAGTAGAGTAAGAATTTAAGTTTTAAAGTAATAAGTTTTATTCGCCTATTCACCCCCCCTATAGGCGACATCCAGATCCTGTTCCCGGGTCAAAGGGAACTTTCAATGTCAACGCGAGGCACCGGCCTAGGGAGGTCACCGTCCTCCGGCATGCCGAGATGGTTGCCTTCGGGGGGACCCCCTAGATCGACGTGGAAGCATTCGCGACTTGGGTCGCGGTCCTCGTCGCCGAGGCTACGGCTACCGTCAGAACAGTCGGAAAGGCAGTAGTCGCATGCGGTCATGAAGTCCCGCATGGCACTGGGGTTGCCAAGTCCAGAGAAATCCCCACAGATGCTGGGTTCGTCGTCTTCCTAGGACCCGGAGGGCCCGTAGGTCGAGACGTCCGTCAGCCGGTCCCAAGGTGACCGCACACGAAACCCCAGAGGGTCTGGATTTGCCTCTACGAGAGCGCCCGCCAAAGCGAAGTCGCTAGATGGGTTGAGGCTGAAACCGAAAGACGCGGGATGGGAATCGATCGGTACCTTTTGGTCGACGGGCGGTGATAAGGTCGCGTCGGGGACTGACTGCGCCGTCGTCTCAGGTACGAGGGTGACGTCCAGCAAGCTTTTCGCGAGCGTGCTGGCGTCGTCCGCTTGCTCGAGATTGGCGTGTCGCGGGGAGACGGCGCTCGTCTTCGTCTCAAACGCGAGGTCGACGCCCGGTGCGCCCCCCGTTGGGGTGCCGGGGCCGTCGACTCGCTCGACAGCCGACGAGGCGCTGTCTCCTGCTTGGCCTTGGTTGCCCCGCCTCCTCCTCCGTCGGCGGGGGAGAGGACGGGGTGAGCTCGAAGGTTGCTCTTCCACCATGCAGGGAAGACGTCGCCGACTCCGCCGCCGGCAGGCGGGTTGTCGACCGCCACTGTTGTTGTCGCACGGCGGTGGAAGGAGTATCATGTCGTAGCTGCCGTCGAGGGATATGAACTCGAGACTCCCGAAACGGAGCACCGTCCCGGGTTGGAGAGGTTGCTGGAGACTGCCCATCTGGAGCTTGACGGGAAAGCTGTTCGTTAACACACAGCAGGCCCCTACCTGGCGCGCCAACTGTCGGCGTTCCGAGACTGGGGGGTCCCTGGGCCGACGAGTGAATGTCGCCGCGTGCCCCAGCCCAGATGGGTCGAGCGCGAGGGCGAGCGCGAAGGGGGGAGAGCGAGGCGGCCGGAGTCCGGCGTGAGAGAGGTGGGAATCCCGCGGCCTTCGTGTTCGTCCCGTGCCCAGGTCGGGTGCGCTTGCAGTAGGGGGTTACAAGCGTCCACGCGGGAGAGGGAGCGAGCGGCTCCAAGCGAGCGCCTGTTCTCGTCCTCGTCCCAGCGCGGCCAACCCTCTCTAAGAGGGCCCTGGTCCTCCCTTTTATAGGTGTAAGGAGAGGATCCAGGTGTACAATGGGGGGTGTAGCAGGGTGCTACGTGTCTAGCGGAGGTGAGCTAGCGCCCTAGGTACATGCCGTTGTGGCAGCCGGAGAGATCTTGGCACCCAGCTGGTGTGATGTCGTGGCCGTCGGAGGAGCGATGGAGCTTGGCGGAGGGACAGCTGTCGGAGCGGTTGAGTCCTTGCTGACGTCCTCTTGCTTCCGTAAGGGGGCTGAGAGCCGCCGTCGTCACAGAGCATGCGGGGCGCCATCATTGCCTATCTGGCGGAGCGAGCCAGATGGGACGCCGGTCTTGTTCTCTGCGGCCCGAGTCAGCTCGGGGTAGGGTGATGATGGCGCCTCCTGTTGACGTGGCTGGTCTGCGCCCTAGGTTGGGCGATGTGGAAGCTCCTCCGAAGCCGAGGTCGAGTCCGAGCCCCCCGTGTCGGGAGAGGCGGAGATTGCCGGCTGGTGCCGGGGCGGAGTCCGAGCCCTGGGGTCGGGCGAAGCGGAGTTCGTCGTCTTCTGGGGCCGAGCCCAAGTCCGAGCCCTAGGTCGGGCGAGGCGGAGATCATCGTCTTCTGGGGTCGAGCCCAAGTCCGAGCCCTGGGTCGGGCGAGGCGGAGATCGTCGTCTTCTGGGGCCGAGCCCAAGTCCGAGCCCTGGGTCGGGCGGAGTTCGCCGTCTTCCGGGACTTAGCCCGAGTCCGAGCCCTAGGTCGGGCGGAGCGGAGTTCGCCGTCTTCCGGGACTTAGCCCAAGTCCGAGCCCTGGGTCGGGCGGAGCGGAGTTCGCCGTCATCCGGGACTTAGCCCGAGTCCGAGCCCTGGGTCGGGCGAAGCGGAGCTTCCTATGGTGCCTCCGGCAGGGCCTGACTGTCTGTCAGTCTTACTCTATCCAGTGGCACTGTAGTTGGAGTGGCGCAGGCGGCGCTGTCCTTCTGTCAGGCCGGTCAGTGGAGCAGCGAAGTGACGGCGGTAACTTCGGCTCTGCCGGCTGGGGGGGCGCGCGACAGGATAAGGGTGTCAGGCCACCTTTGCATTAAATGCTCCTGCGACTTGGTCGGTCGGTGCGGCGATTTGGTCAGGGTTGCTTCTTAGCGAAGGCAGGGCCTCGGGCGAGCCAGGAATATGTTCGCCGCTGAAGGGGGGCCTCGGGCGAGACGGAAATCCTCCGGGGTCAGCTGCCCTTGTCCGAGGCTAGGCTCGGGCGAGGCGTGATCGTGTCCCTCGAATGGACTGATCCCTGACTTAATCGCACCCATCAGGCCTTTGCAGCTTTGTGCTGATGGGGGTTACCAGCTGAGAATTAGGAGCCTTGAGGGTACCCCTAATTATGGTCCCCGACAACCTTGAATGATGCATTAGGTGATAGGAGTTATGTGATGAACAATTGATGCATTACCATTCCTTGGAAGTTGAATACTATACCTTGATCCCTGATTTATAAAAAGAACTGATAATGCTTAACCCTGCTTAGAAACTGAAAAATCATTTGTTTTCAAAAAGAATGATGTGGAACATTGATTATGGGCTTTTTGATTCAAAAATCAAAACAAACTAAGGTGATGAATCCTCTACGGCCGGAGTGGACTCGTCACTCGAAAAGAGTATCCCTGCCGGGTACTAAAAATGGGGAAATGGTTAATAAATCTAGACCAGGCGCTGAGCTGACAGAGTCGCCCGTCTATGTCGATTAAGGACCATACCGTTGACTGGCATGTTGTGGTTGAGACTTTGCAACTAGCCACATACCCTGGTATGGGACAGGGTAAGCTTGAACCCGGTTATTCCATACGTGAAGAGACAATCGCGCACTAGGAGTGGAGAGATGGCGGGAGTAGCATGTACCCTCCTGGCATAGTAGCACGCCTGGTAGGGTAATGTGCTCTCGGGTGGCGCGGACCTGTTCATGTAGTGGAGGACTCCGTGGGAACGGTTGACATATGCAAGGGTTAAGTGCTACATATGTCGTGTGGTTAGAGATCCCCAGCTGGGTATAATCGGTTCGAATCGTTGTTGCTCCTTGGTTATGGAGACTCATCCCGGTGACCATCATCGTAGTTAGCAAGTGAAATATGAGAATGAATAAAATGCAGCTAGTATAGGCCAAGTGCTTGAACTAGACTAGGCAAATATAGATTCAGGTAATAACCTAACTAGTGAAATAAAACTTGGCTTAAGGATCAACTGGTAGCAAGCTTTTCTGCAAAAGGAGTCTTTGATCATTGATAAACCTTACCTTGATTCCCAATCAACTAGCATACCCTTGAGAGTCTTTTCTTTAGTCGGGTAAGTCTTGCTGAGTAATTGCGTACTCAGGGTTTTATCCCCTGTTGTTTTTGCAGGAGAAGTTTTATTCCCTTATCTTTTGGTTAGTTACTTCTTGTGGAGGCCTTGAAGCTTAGAATGTTTATGTGTATCTCTTATGGAAAGGCTTCACCCTTCCAATTATTATAATAAGTTATGCACTTTGGGTACTATCAGGACTTGTAATAATTACCATTCTTCTTATGTTGTAAAACTTGAGCTTTGGAAATGTAAAATATGTTTTGTAAAGTCTTCCGCTCTATCTCCGAAGTGTGTGTATCGAGTGTGATTACTGTAATATTCATGAATGTGGGAGATCCTTGGGATGATGAGTTCAAGTTGATGAACTCGATAGCCTTGTTAAGTTACCCGGTACACGTGCACAACCATCTGAGGCCGTTAATGGCAAGGGTTGGTGCATGTGGGCCTGATAACTTGAGAGGGCTGTCACAACGGGAAATGTCTTGTGGGTAAAGATGTGTAACCTCTGCAGAGTGTAAAAATAGTATATCAATCATGCTCACGGTCAAGAGCGGCTTGGACAATCACATGATTAAATGATAGAACTAAACTTAACCTGTCTTACATTTCCATGTGGATTTTTTCATCTATGATCTCTTATTTAATTGGAATGTTATTGACTTATACTTAGTAATTGCTAATAAATTTTTGACAAATGAAATAAAAAGCAATGCTCAGCCTTAACCATTGTAAGGAAAATGGACCCCGGGCCATTTGGCTAATTGAGTTTTGGTGTTTGATGATTAACACAACCTGTGGACTAATATGTTTGCTAGTGTTTATAATTATAGTTCACAGGATGCGAAGAGAATTGAACCAAGGCAATGAGGATGCAACACCTCAAAAGAAGACATAAAAGGATGCATAGGAGTCCAATACTCAAGAACAAAAGAAGCCCGAAGAAATCAGCAAAGGAATCCAAGAAACGGGCTGTCAGCCAGTGCCAGGTGGCGCACCGGACATTGATGTCCGGTGTGCACTGGACTGTCCGGTGAGGCACCGGACAGTCTGCGTAGAGAGGCCACGGACAGGCACTCTCTGGCTGTAGCACCGGACTGTCCGGTGTGCCAACGGGCAGACGACAACGGTCGGATCCAACGGTCGACTGCTACAGGCGCCAACGGTCGGCTGACGTGGCGTGCACCGGACATCCACTGTGCAGTGTGCGGTGGTGCACCGGACTGTCCGGTGCACTCGACGACAGAAAGCTGCTGCTTTCTGTCCAACGGCTAGTTGGGGTGTGGAGGCTATAAATACCACCCCAACCGGCCATTCTCAAGTGTGAGAACCCAAGCAACATACCAAGGCATATAGTGCACATTTCCAAGAGCTCAAACACCCAAGTGCTTAATAGAATCACTCGGTGATTAGCGTAGGTGCTTTGCGAAGTGCTTAGGTTAGTTAGACCGCTTTAGCGCTTGCTCTAGGTGAACCCTAGTTAGTTAAGTGAGTTTTGTAAAACCACACAACCCCTCGGCTCTTGCGTGAGCCATTGTAATTGTACCGAGTGGGGCGAGAGTCTTGCGAGACCGTGACAACCGCGTTTGTGTCACGGCCGCCACCATGTACCAGAGGGAACGAGGCCCGCGGCGTTTTCGGCCGGAAGCTCGATAGTGGAGACGGCGGGGAGCGTCCGAGAGGAGCCGGAAGCGGAGCACCACTTGCGCGTGGAGAAGGCCCGCGGCTCTCTACGGAGTTACTCGACCGTGGTGCTTGGCCCTTGCGTGGGCTTCCCTTTGCGTAGGGGCACCAATGAGGATTAGTCAGGACCTTGCGTGGTTCCGGATACCTCGGTAAAAATACCGGCGTCATCCACGAGAGTTTGCTTCTCTACTTTGCTCTTTAAGTTTCCGCATTTATATTAAGCATTTAAGTTTCAATCTTATATTCATACTTATTTAGTGTAGATTGAAACTTAGCCTTTGCGGTAGAGATAGCAACACTTAGACAAAACCTAGATTGCACTCACTAGTTTGATTATTTGCATAGGTTTTGCTCTAGGGATTTAATTGTGGCCTAGTTTAGTAAAAGTTTTAGAAGTCCTAATTCACCCCCCCCCCTCTTAGGCGTCACCCGTTTCCTACAACCATCTTCCTTGGTAAGCCTTACACTACACTTTTTCCCACACTTGATTAGTGATGAGCATATGGGAGGTCACCCATGCTATAATCACACCAAGTTAAGAACAGGTCCCGTCAGAGGAAGATTGCCTTGAAGATGAGTTCAGAGAGGTCTAGACTATTGTCTCATAGTCAACTATGGTTGTGGAGGATCGTTGTCGTCATATGATGTAATTTATTTAGTTATTTTGTACAGAACTCCTATTATGTAATAAAGATGTGACATTGATTTTGTACCATGAGTCATCATATGTGTGAGACTTGATCCTAGCACACATTTGAGATGCATCTGGAATTGTCCTTAAATCAGGGTGTGACAGTTACACAGACCTGGTATGACGTGCCAGCGAATCAGATGGTCGTTGGACCGGTCTGGTGTGCTAGGCTAGCAAGTGTCGTCTGCAGTGCTCTCTAGCAGACCGGTCCGGTGGGCCACTGAACCGATTCAGTGCCCACTGCTAGACAGAGCACATGAGAGGCTTCTCTAGCCAAACGGTCCGGTGTTCCATGGGACCGGTCCGATGACCCAACAGAGGCCCTTGAGAGCACCTAGAGGGGGTTGAATAGGTGATTCTACAAAATTAGCTCTAAACAATACAAACTTGGTTTATAAAATGTGTTAGTGAGAACTAAAACCAAGTTGGGATGAGAAGAGAGAAGAAAAGAGAACTCTTCACTTGATTGCTCCTTTAAGATGAGTATTAAAGTTAGGAGCAATATTGCAAGTGAGTATGAGAACTCAAGAACAAAGTAATTGTAATAAGTAAAATGGACAAGAGACACAACATTTTTTGTCATGGTTCAACCAATGCCTACTCCACGTTGTGATGACCATGTTTGGTCAAGGGTTACACTCAACTCCTCTCAAGTGATCCAAAGATCAAACTTGAGTGCCACAATTGTCTTCCTTATATCAATATCCCATTGTGAGAAATCTCCACAAATTAGAGTCTTTCACGCCTTACACAAATGATCACAATCAAATTCGGAGCAAGGAGGGAAGTAGAAACACACACAAGAGCACAATTGCAGCTACACCACACACATAAGCAAAGAAGAGAGCGCACGAATCAAAATGACAGAGTCATAGCTCAAGAACGTGCTCAAATCTCTCTCTAACAAATCAAAAGCGTGGTCACGAAGTTACAGAGTTGTTATGTGCTCAAAGTATGCTTGGTTGCCTGCTGCACCTAAGGATCCCTTTTATAGCCCCAAGGGACCTAGGAGTCGGTGGAGCTTCATTTGAAAGTTTTCAGCCTTCCCTGTCTTCGGGTGCACCGAATTGTCCCATGGCGCACCAGACACTGCACAATACAATGGTCGGAGAATCCTTGATTTGTCACTTTCCATCTTAGATGGGCACCAGACTGTCCGGTGCTCCATCTGACCGTTTGAGCTGGCTGACGTGGCTGATAGCCATTGGCTGTTCTCACACCGGATTGTCTGGTGGGTGGCACCGGACCATTCGATGATTTATAGCCAGCGGGACCTGGCCGAGCCCGAGAGTAGACGCTTCGTCCGTACAGACAACAGACTGTCCGGTGGATGGCACGAGACTGTCTGGTGCTGCCTAGACCAGTCCGGCCTCTTCCTTTTCGTGCCAACTTTCTTTTGCTCATTTTGGCTCGACTTCAAATGGTCCTTAGCACTTAGACAACCATGATTAGTACCTAAAACAATTGATAAGTACTAGAAACATACCTTTATCACTTTGGTCCATATAAGTTTGCATTATGCCCATTTTGAAGCCCAAAAGTGCCTTTTCTTATATTCCTCAATTTGCTTTACAAACACCTGTGCTCATGCTCATATGAGGAATTGTAAGTTCAAAGTAAGGTGTTGAGCATTTAATCACCAAAACAAGCCCTCCTTCACTATTCTTAGTTATTTTTCAAATTGGTTTTCTCTCTAGTTTTTTCGTGGACTTAAGTAAGATACCTAGCACTAGTTTTATGCATAAGAAACCTACCACACTATATGAGACAAGTCTAGGTCAAGTTACTCATCCAAAACCCCCATTTATAGTAGGACTAAAAACAAAATAAAGGCCTATTTCTAATCTAAGTGCCGACAACTCCTTCGACACTTAGAACTAGTAGTCCTTGACCTTTCAAACATCCTTCCTTAGTCATTTCTATGATTTCCATCATCTGAGTTGTTTTGTTGAAGTCCAACTACCTGTATTGTGACTTAACTTACCGTGCAGTCTACAAAATATATGTTAGTCACAATAATCTTATGTTGTCATTAATCACTAAAATCAACTAAGGACCTAGATGCTTTCAACCTCCTTTAGCACGCTAAAGTTTAGCATCTTGCTTAAGTTTAATATATGGGATCCAAACAGGCTCTAACATTTCTATATTTTGTTACTTCAGCCATATCCACTAGGGACGACGTTTGGTCACTTACATGGTTATTTGATGCATGAGCTTAAATGTTATTAAATTTTATTATTTTTTCATGTGATGATGTTGTAAATAGTCTATATTTTGTCATAACCAAGTCTTAAATATTAATTCACTTTTAAATAAATTATGATCATTTAATAGACATTAGACATCTCCAACAAAAAGTCTTGTATTTTGAATACTAAAAATTGAAATATGACCTGATTTTAATTGTTTAGGGCCACAAAAATCCCCTCTTCCATTTTCGTATCCGCATTTTATCGGGTCCGAAAAAGTCGGGAACGGAAACGGAAGCGGGATAAACGGAATTGCCAAAACGAATGGAAACTCATAATTTAATATAAACAGAAATGGTATTGATGTTTGACTAGTGATTGATTGGCAATAACATAAAACAAATAGATAAAGAGAGGCAACATTTTATTGTTGTTTGGTTGCTAATGGTGTACATTTAGCTATATCCGATGTTGTTTAAGACTTTAGACCATTTGTTATTGAAAAGAACCGATTGTTACAATGACCACTTGTGATATAATTTGTCATCTAAAGATACGAGGCTTTAGTTTATATAGTAATGCATATTAGGCTCGTCCTGTATTTATCAAATACGGAATAAATACGGGTTCAATCCGGATAAAAACAAGATCCCGCAAAAACGGAAGGAAAAAACCCTCACCTGTTTCCGTCCTGTTTCTACATTTTTCTGTAAATACGGAAACAGTGAGATCAAATATAGAAAACGGTATGTTCGGGACGGGATTTTACCCGTCCGTTTTCAACCCTAGTCTTTATGATATTATTAGAAAATAGATGATGTTATTTTTGAAAAATAAAAGGTTATGAATACGGTAAAAAAAACAAGGATAGAGCTCCAACATATGGAGCCTAAAGACCGAGTTCTATAATTATTCAATTTTTTTTTTGGAAAAATATGAACTCTGTTGGAGCAGATTTTTGTGTTAAAGTCGTATATTTGAAAATACAACTCCGTTTAAGACTTCTGTTGAAGATGCTTACTCGCCAATTCATCATTAGAAAAGACTAATGGTTGCACGAGGAGAGTTGGGCTATAGAGAAACACATTTCCTAGGTATATCGAGAGCCAGGCTCAGAAAATCTTTACTTCTGTTATAGAGGCCAGAGGGATGCTAGAGAGGGCTGGCTAGACAACCAAACTCGTAAAGGCTGCATCTTGTAAATCTAGCCAGCCATATACATGCTCTAATCTCTCGTGCGAGGATAAATGTCCCTAACGCATTTGCCATGGCCACTTGGAGCCCGACGCCCCTGATCAAAACATGAATTCAGTTTCAGTCAGAAGCGTGGTATTTTGTTTGCTATCCCACTCTCCTTGAGTCATTATTTTAGCTCTTTTTCTTGTAGACCCAGATCCCTAATGTATCTAAGTCATTATTTTGTTCAACTTTGAACGATGATGAATCGCAGCAGGAATCTGGGTACGCAGGTCTTTTGCTCCTGCTGCCGCTCCCCTGTTAGCTAGCTAGTGGGGTCGTCGGTCGATGGACATGGCCGATTCCGTTCAAGTTTTGGGAAGCTTGCAGACGACCTGTTGCAGACATGGAACAGGACGTAGAGGTTGCAGACGGCCGGAACAGGAGCAGCCGCGTGTGTTGCAGATCAGACGTGGGGCGGTGGTTGCGGAGGTCTTCTCTCGGCGTTTCTAGTGTGGTCGTGTGTCACATGCACGAGGCCAGAAGATGGAAGACGGGAGGATGCACCTGGACTGGACGTGGACGGCAGAGAGTTACCGGGAACGAACGCTGGCGACGTTACGTACGGACTGGATGCAGAATAAATCTGAAGCTTTCGACGTACTACGACGTACAGGCCGGAGCTTCGGGTGCTGTTGATCATTCATCAGACACTCAGCGCGAGGCGTGCATCTGCATGCTGTGTGTGCCTGTGTTCGTGCTGAACATGACGACAGGTCGACATTTCAACCGGAGCAAAACGGATGTCCTGCCTGGGCCTGTACCTGTAACCCTGCTGTCTGTTGACTGACGAGATGTATGCAGCAGACCTAGCCGGTGTCTGAGAGCACGAACATGTCATGTCTATACCTGCTGTCTGTTGACTGACTAGATGTATGCAGCAGACCTAGCCGGTGTCTGAGAGCACGAACATGTCGTGGCGTTGCTTTGCTTAGCTATTCGGCCTCGAGCACACCTCGTCGGATCTTGAGTTGTTGATGTCCCACATATATTACCTCTGTTCCTCTCATATTAATTCAATGACCAGTCAAAAAATCCAATCCAATCTTCAGACAGCTTCTATTAGAGACAATCGACAAAAGGAAACCGCCTGTACCTTTGCCAGGCTAGGGAACACTGTACGTGTCTGTATCTAACAAACCACTCATGGAAATCAAGCTTCAAATATAGTTCTATTAAGAAAAACCCCTTATGAAAATAGGATTTCTAGGGATGGGCCAGTTTATCGAACCATCTTCAACCAGACTCTTAAGGACGGTTAGGGATTGTTTGGGAGAAGGGGCCCTTGCTCCCATACAAGCCATTAGTGTGGTATTGTTAAGAGAACCATGTCTAAAATTTATTACCAGACACACACAGTGCTCTTAGTCAACCAATTCTAAAAATAACACCTATAAATTAAATACCCTTCTCCCTCCTCAGGCAAACCTGGTCATGCGCAGCTACAGCTCTTCATGCCACTAGAGCTGGAGTGGAGATGAGAAATTGCAGAAGGAGGGGGAGGTTTCGTGCTTTGAACTTCTCGAGAACTTGGTTTGAGAGCTGAGTTTGTGTCATCTCTATATTATTTTCAAATTTTACCTATATATTTCTTTCACTATTTTTTATTGTCACGCAGACCGAATTTTTTACAATTTAACCTTTTTTCGAAACAATTTTACGTTTAGACTCCTAAATGATTTAATGTCATTTTTGGATCCTTTACTCGGCACCATGACTAGCGAATCTAAACCTATAAGAGAGGTGGATGAGTTTAGTGTTGCTCCATGAAAGAAAAAAAACACCCCGGTTGCATATGAGGCATCTTCTCCAAGGTTGGCCTTAAGCATGGTTGGCCACAAGTGTCAGGGATCTATTGGACAAGACAACACTACAAGTACATGTGGGATGCCCTTTGAAAAAAGGTCGACCAACATATTGACTAAAAGATTGAAGCATGGGGTTGAACCGGTCGGTGCACACAACTCAATATTTAGCAGCAATCGCATTTCCACAACCATCGTTGGAAAACCAATTTTAAGAGCACATGGACTAAATTTTCAAGCACGATTCTGTGATAAAAAAAATTCCAATGGAATTCTGTTTACAAGGATGGTTATGAGCGATTCTCTTTACGGGACGTTTGGATCCTTTTATTTTAGAGGAATTGGAATTCACTCAATAAAGTAACTTATTTAGTTTAGAATTTGACATTCCACTACTTCCAAAGTTTAGATATAAGCCTATCTCAAATTCATGGGGTGAAGGATAGAAAATGATTTTATTCATTAGTAGAATTTGTTTCTACTGTGTAACTTACATGTCACTCTTTATCTCACTTCTCTATAGTAAAAATGTAGCACATAAATATCTCCGACATCTTGCTAATAGTAGTATATAAATATATTTTGCATAAAACCGAGTTAGCTTAATTGATATATACTAAAATTACTATTAAAGGCCCGTTTGTTTCGTTGGAATTGAATTCCATTTTAATAATTATAATTTAGACAAAACTTAAGTTCATATATTTATATATATATATATATATAATATATTTGTATATTATTCTAAATCGTATAAGAGAGATAGTTATATATTATATTTATGTTATAGCCAAGCAAGTAGAAGAGTGTGTTATAAGTTGTACATCGGAAACATAGCATGTAAATCTATAGAATCAATTTTCATCCCTTACCCCATGAATTTGAGATAGGCTTATATGATAACTTTGGAAAGTGGTGGAATGTCACATTCTAAAAAATAGCCTATTTTATTAGTAAGATTCCAATTCATCAAAATGAAATGAAACAAACGAGACCTTATTAGAATGGAATTCAATTCCAACTATTCAAACGGGGTGTTAGAGAAATCATTCTTGAAAATCCATCTACATTGGCAGTTGCCACAAAGCAATTGCCCCTAGGTATAATATTTTCTAGAGCAGATTTAATGGTACATTCTTTACAAATGATTTGCTGGGATTAAATGCCTGAAGCGGTGGCGGCCTAGTAGTGTTTTTTTTTGAATGAGCCTGAAAACCAAGTGTAATAGTAATATAATTATAAAAATGCCTGAAGCGGTGGCGACCTAGTAGTGATTTTTTTGAATGAGCCTGAAAACATGTAAGATAATTTTAAATTAAAAAAATTGTCAATTACAAAATTTTATTACATTTCAAGACCTACAACTTTTATTTTGGTGGTTTTTCTATCTGAGATAGTTTGAAAAATTCAAATTTTAAAATTCAAACATAGTTTTGCATGACAAGATGATTTCAGACCAAAATATTGTCAACTACAAAGTTTCATAACTCTTCAATACCTACAACTTTCATGTTGGTGGTTTTTTCTTTCGAGGTCGGTTTCAAAATTTAAATTTTTTTTAAAAATTTAGACGTAGTTTTCGTTGACAATATTACTTCAAATGAAAAAGTTGTCAACTACAAAATTCTATAACTTCTCAAGATCTACAAAGTTTATTTTGATTGTTTGGTCATTTGTTCATTTCACATGATGGTTCTAACAATATGCACAAATCTTATACATCTCTCTCGTAGTTTCATAAACTACAAGAGAGATATAGGTTTTATGAACAAATTTATTTTGTCATATCAAGAAATATTTAAAATATAAATTATACATCATGATGAGTAGTCATTTGTTCATTTCATATGATGGTTCTAACAATATGCACAAATCTTATACATATCTCTCGTAGTTTCATAAACTACGAGAGAGATATAGGTTTTATGAATAAATTTATTTTGTCATATCAAGAAATGTTTAAAATATAAATTGTACATCAAGATGAGTTATACAAATTTGTAGTTGAAAACTTTTTCATTTAAATTAAATTACTGCTTTAAAATATGATTTTTAAATTGTCTTTGTCTAGTGTTGAAAAAACACTCGGCAAAGAGTTTCTTCGCCGAGTGTTTTCTTTTACCGAGGGTTTTTTGTGTGGCACTCGGCAAAGAGCTTCTTTGCCGAGTGCCCGAAAAAAACACTCGGCAAAGTATTTAGTACTCGGCAAAGAGCCAAATTCCGGTAGTGGCTAGTTGTACTCTTAACTAGACCACACATGTTGAAAATCTGACCTGGGTATGAAATTTAGATGAGAATTTAACGACATGCTTCATCATTTACTAAATAAATTAATTTTTAGAATTGTCTTACACCTCGTTTAGATCCTTAGAATTCAATTCCATTCTAATAATCCTAATTTAGCCATAGATCAATTAAACTAATACGGCTTTACGTAGAATATATTTGTATACTATTGTTAGCCATAAGAGAGATATTTATGTGCTATATTTTTATTATAGAGGAGTGAACCGAAGAGCATGCTATAAGTTGTAGAGTAAAAAATAGACTATTGATATCAACTTCCACTATCTCATTCTATAAATTTAAAATAGACTTATATCTAAACTTTGAAAAGTGATGGAATGCTAAATTCCAAACCAAATAGCCTACTCTATTAAGTAGATTTCAATTCCTTCAAAATGAAGGATCCAAACGGCTCTTTAAGTTTCTTTTTTAATATTGACCAAATTTATAGGAAAGTTCATGAATATTATAATAACAAATGAACGTAGTAAGAAAATACATTTTTGTGCTACATCTAGTAATACTAGTTTGGTGCTATAAATCCTGTCATTTTTTTCATTAGATTCGGGTAAACCTAAAAAAATGTTTGACTTAAGATAGCTCTTGATATATTCAACAACAGAGGGAGTACATGAGGAATTTAATTATGTGATGATAGGGGGTTACTTTACATTATTTTTGTGACGCCAGCCGGTGGTATTACAAGTCAAGATTTAGCAGTTATTTTAGAGTATTTTTATAGTGACAAATGTAGGTAATTTTATAGAAAATAAAATCGATTCAATGAGTATTATTATTGATGACAATTGGAAAAGCCGGATGTCCTTTTTTGACTAAAATGTTATAGGATTCATCATTTATTCCATTACATGAGGGGTAATATTTGACATTTGTTTCTTGATGCAAGGACCCGTCACCCGTAGTACTAGTTAAGTTTCTTCCACGAAAAAAAGTCACCCTATTAATTCATCGTTAGGTGTGTGCAAGCTCTTGTAGGGTTTGGTGTCTTCGGCTTTCCTTAGTCCGCGTGCCAGCAGGGTTTGGTGTTAATCTTATACGCGTGACAACTAGAAAAGTAGAAATATAGTAGTCAAAGCTTCCACTTTCCAAAAAAAAGGAAGGAAAAAAATGCTTTTCACCAGATCGAATCTGAATTTGGATTAAAAAAGGGTTCATGTGTCTGTCCATATGCGTCACATTGTCATTAAGAAGCATTTTATTTGTTGCATTGAGCTTATATCTCTGTTTTCCAAAAAAAAAACATGGTCTTTCAAAAAGATGTTCTTTTATATGAAGTTGCACACCGGCTTTTCAATTCTAGAAGTATTCCTTCAAAGGCTTCACACAAATTTGGTTCACCCACAACTGAAATGTAACATCGATTAAGAGCCTCATGCTTTGCATTGTCACTTATAAAACATAGAAACACCCTTTTGTTTTATCTGTTAGAGTTTAGAATGATTTCTACAATTACAAATGCACTGCACACTACCATAGATATTATTCTGTATCTAGTACTCCCTCCATATATAAAAAAACATTGATTTCTAAAGTCAAGCTATCTTGAGTTTGTCATGTTTTCCTGACAGGGAGAGTAGTAGATATTACTAGATTTATTATTTGAAAAGGTGATTGTACTGTGATTATGGATTTGTATAGCCCCGTGGACAATCTATATAAAGTAGTACGGAGTACGAGATTTCGGTCTCAAACAACCTTGCTGATAGAGAGGTCGAACCTACCATGACAATCATGCCCTTTAATTAATCTCCTTATGACGTTTTCCATAGTTGCAGCATGATCAACATTGGACGATCACATACTCAAAGTCAAAGCTGATGAGTTCGCTCAAACAGACGCTAACTCTTGTGTTGCCAGAATGTAGTCGGGACTCGGGAGATGGTATGTTATGGACGTCGGGGTGGGGCCGGAGATATTTAAGGCCCTGTGCTAACTCTAAAGTATAACTTATATGTTTTTAGAAAAAGCGAATAATAACAATCTAAAACTTGCAATGGCATACATTGTAATAGAATAGGTAAATTTGAATAACTCGTTCTTCTTTGAAACAAAATCTTCCATAATATGTCCATATTCAATCTTCGTATCTAAGTCTTTATTGGCCAAATCGATATTCTAGAATCCTTGTCATCGTGACATCATCAAGAGCATGATTTTCATACCAAGGATTTAATTAGTACAATAGTACATTGCAATTTTTTTGAGGCAATAATAGTACATTACAATTAGATTGAGAAAAAAAATGAATACATGCACTCCTATGCAGGTCTCTGCCTCTCACCTTCTTTATTGAAACTCAGATATGAAAACAAAGTGGTTAGTTGCTACTGTTGCCTTGCTCGCTGATTACTTCGTATTCGTTTGATGAATCATGAATGAAATTTGAGGAGTCTGCTGGCGTTCTTCAGACAGATAGAGTGAGAATATGAAACGGGGCTCAAATTCAAGAATAGGAAGCGTCACACGCCAAAATCATCGCACGAAGACATATAGGCAAACTTAAGAGCGGCTCTGGCACTCTAGTGCTCTGACCTTACACATGGCCCTTCTCCCGCTAGACAATTTTTTGAGGTCCTGTACGGTCACACGGGTCGATACCCATAGGCCCGACCCTGATGGACGTCACATCATGCATGAAACAGTTATCTGCCTAAGGCACCAATGAACAAAATCAGCTGGACTTATAGAAACACCACTAGTAATGATGTGTACTATAATGGCCGGACGAGGGACTACCGGACTCGCTTTCTTTGCAGAGTGTCCCGGACACTCGTCAAATGATATTTGCACTCGGCAAGCCTTTGCCGAGTATTTTGCTAGTTTCCGAAAGAAAACACTCGACAAATCATTTGACACTCGGTAAAAAGCTGAATTCGATGGGGGCTCAATTTTTAAAACCCCTTATAACTGGTACTAATGTTAAGTATAGAAAAAAATATAAAATTGTATGGGCTAAAACAGTCCCGTACAGTCCCGTACGTCTGGGCTTCCTCGTTAGATCAGCTCAGTTCTCTTGACCCTTGTTCTCAGTCGTCCTCATATCTATATGTCCGGCTTCATTCTTTTCGACATCACCCAAGCCAATCCGCCCTGGCACCCAGTTCCCGACATCGCCCCATCCCGATGCGCGACATCGTCTGACCCTACCCTCTTTCTGGCACCAAAAGTGCCTAGCGGACTGTCCGGCCCTAAGACCGGACAGTCTACAGTAGCGGCGCGGACCATCAGCGTGTGTGTTGAATCAGTTAGGGTTTCAGATTTCTTGCGGAATTTGTTAGCTAAACCTGTGGGATTAACTCGAGAACCGACCTATAACGGGTCCAGACATCTCCTTTATATAGATGAGGGGCTACGACCGATTGAACCCCACATAATCGATCAAATCAAATCTACTTATTAATTTTACCTTATTTGCATAGTTCTTCTAATTCCCAGGGGTAGGAGTAATTTAGCCTTAGTTTTAGATCTAGTTTAGTCTTCCACAACAATCTCTCTTTGACTCTACGCCGATTAGAGGAGCACTGGGTGATCTGCCGACCCGGAGCAATGCCTTGGAACTCTCCTCCTCGACGAGATCTCTCCCTGGGCGAGTTCTAGGGTTCTTCATGGAGAAGACGACCATCTGCACTATCGCAGACCGTCCGGCCCCAGGCGCAGACCGTTCAAAAGCGTGCAGAGGAGAATCTGCTCCTGCGCCCAGGTCCTGGAGTGTCCGGCCCTGTGCCGTGGACCGTCCGTGCCTCCGCAGAGAGCACCGCCAGGTGGTTCATTCCCGTGTTTGGCGTCTAGATCGGCGCCAACAATTAGAATATTCACTTTTGATTGTGAATTGAATATTAGATAAATAGTTGATGATCATTGCTCCTCTTTATTTAGATAAATGAGGATATTATTTAAACCGGTTTTAAGGGGTTCCACGACCTGTGGTTAGAACAATACCAATGTGAAACGACTCACAAATAAGAATTTGAGAACAATATTGGAAGGGCATTTAATCTTGATAAAATAGTTGCATATCCGGTATTAAGAACATAAATTGATGATGAGATCATTATTCAACGATTGATGAACGTCTAAAAAAACTAGAAGGATACAATTGTCTCAATCAGTAAAAACTTAGCGATATGTTTGATTCTTTTGTTTACATAGTTTCTTTCTTTAAACTTACGTGTATTAATATGAAACTTGAATTCAATATGACAGTAGTTTTTTATGGCCTTATTTGATTTTGTGGTGTGATTCCCTCCTCCCTTACACACACATGAGTACTGGTCCTGGCCTCACGGGCAGTAGATAGTGCTGATAACTCGCATTAGTATTATGCCTGGTGAAAAGACAAGAAGAATAAAGATGAAGCCGGGAATCTAGTATTTTCAGTTAGATTCACCACCGAAATACAGTATTGTAGAATCATGGTTTAGATAAACATTGTTTTCAATCAGATGTCCAAGTTTGGGCCCGTTGGTGTATAACTGCACTGCATTTGTAATAACGACTGTATAACTGCATTGTATAGTACCACAGAGAAAGACATCAATTTGTTTCGATTGTTCACTGAATGTCAACAGGTTAGCACGCTATTGTTGCAGTTATCTACACTCTTGTCAACGATACATTGAAACGTCGTCCCATCGGGTTTCGGGTTCCTTAGCCGCCGTCTCCGTTCATTACGCGGGCCGAGGCGCGCCAGATGAGACAGGATTGGACTGCAAATACTGTAGAGTTAGGGGGTGTTTGGTTGCCCCTGCTAAAGTTTAGCCCGGGTCACATCAAGCGTTTGACTTTCAAATAGGAGTATGAAATATAGACCCAACCAACTGGACTAGATTCGTCTCGTCTTTTAATCTTCGGCTGACAAATTTGTTTTATAATCCGACTACATTTAATACCCGAAACGGAGGTTCAAACATTCGATTGGACAGGGGCTAAACTTTAGTTTGGGGTAACCAAACGGAGCCTTAATTAGAAGCTATCCTATCTACAGCGTCCCATGCCATGTGCGACGTGCTACCAGATCTTACAGCACGCGAACCACGTATTTTAGGCACTGGTGGTGGGTGGCAGCCTGCAGATTCACATCTCATGCCACAAAAACAATCAAGTTTCAGCGGTGATGCAACGGCTGCTGTGTTCGTGCACTAGATCTCTAGCTTCGCAGGTTGGTCGTTGCTTGCTCGAGGAAAAACAGCTTTTGTAATTAAGGTCAAAAGCTATATTTTTTAAAACAAAAAAAGTTTATTGATTTACTACTTCATTATATATATACTCTAACAATTTATTGAATTTCAAATTCTAATTTACCCTATACTAAAAGATGTAAAAAAGGAGAAAATTCTATCTAAGAAATGATATAGAACTTTCTTCACGGGTTGCTTGTGAGATATGACATGTCGGCACCGGAACAAATTGGATGTCTTCTGTGGATTCTGTAGACTCTGTCAGATGCAGAGCTATCAGCATGTCCAGACTCCGAAGCACGTTGCTTTACTGACGACTATAGGTTACAGCTCATGAGATATCGAGTTGATGCTCCATAATGTCTTCTAAATTATTATAATTATTACTTGTCAATCTGAGCAGTAGCACGTCTTAGAATTTGATGTCACAAAATTTCTTTATTATTATTATTATTATTTTTTAAAACGACTATGTTCAAACTTTCTGTTTACATTTAATTTTAAAGACTTAGATGGTAGCAGATCCGACACTTTGCAAAATACTATGCTAATATATCTAGTAGTTTAAAAAAATACTTTTATTTGGTGGCTAAAGCACCTCAACTCATTGGCAAACTTCACTGGCTCCCACAACACTCAAATGGTCTTTGCTTTAGGGTATTTATAGCCTTCACTCCAAGACATATAGCGGTTGGCATTAGACTGCACTCATGCATGCAACATTCACCGAAATCTCCAATGTCACCACCGGAGTTTTATATGTCTACAACGTGCACTAGATGTTATGGAAGCAGTTGCCAACTGACTAGGATGCCCTTCTTCTGGTGCTAGTTCACCGGAGAAATCTGGTGGCTTTGGAACCTTCTGCAGAACCTTTTGAGTGGCACACTGGTTCTCTAGTGCCTATCACCAGACATCTATAGTCCTTTGAAAAACCTTATGTAGAACCCCAATTTTTTCTTTGTTGCATTGTCGGTCAGAAGCCTCAACTCCGTTGTTGGCCAACACTACACCATAGGAGCTTTTCGGTGAGTGTATATAGGGCGATCAAATTAATCTCCTAGTGCACTAGCCCTTGTTATCAGTGCCCTGTCTATAACATCAATTAAGTTTTCTGATGGTACTGTTTAGTGCCAATCAACTCCATTTCTTCATGTTTTCTTGTCCGAGCTTCTATTATCTGATGCCTTTCCTGTACATCATCTAGTCACGATGTTAGTTCTTAGTCCTTGATTGAGGTATTGGTCACTTGATCTTTATATTGCCTTGCCTATGTGCATCCATTGCATCCATTAGACTAAACACCTTGTACAGTAGCAATCCACATTAGTTCAATGAAGATGTTGCTACTTAATTAGCAAAATCACAACTAGCCCTAGCTAGGTGCCATTTTGCATGCAACTGTGAAGTTACCAAAGAACCTGATGTGAAAGGTGTTCGGCTCAAGCATTTTGCCAAAGAGACTTCAATGGTGTGGCATACGGTAGTCCTGCATAGCAATGGCCATTTTGATGCAAGGATGCTTTTGATGGATATTAGAGGACTCTAGTGATACTACTACTAACTTCAATGAGGGGGCTAGGTTGCCAAGAGATATGATTTATGCAACTAAATCTCAATGGGCATGGTTTCACATGGATAAGACTTATGGCAGTTGCCCATGTTTTTTGTTTACAAATGAATGTGATACTATGGTGGCTACAAGGATTGAAACAAATTGTGATGACTAGCTCTACTTAGTAAGGTGGCTTGGTGCAAGCGGTGACAACGACTTTCATCTGCTTGTTGTTTTTTCCATTTGGCATTAGTAGTGCAGCGTGGTGGATAGGTGGATATCATGTTGACCTTGTGGAGTGCCAGTTTAGTGTTGTGTATAGTTAGCAAGCACAACACATTATTTTGTGGCATGTGTTAATGTTTTAGTCCATCTTTTATTTCTTTGGCTTTGTTGTGGTTGCCATCATAGTTTTTCCCTTTATGGTTGTTGTACCTTGTTGTACCTAATCTAAGCTAATTCGTCTTTTTAATATAACTAATGGTTCTCTTGCATAATTTTTTAAGAAAGTTATAGATTTTAGGTATCTTTTGTTCGAGATTTCCGGTGATATTGGTAGTGACAACATATCAATTAGTGTTTTCTGAACATATAGATCGAGTTCAAACTCTATTGTATATGGTATATTATTCAAAATTTTCTATTTTTTTAAAAAAAATCTGAATTCTAGATTTGGGATTGAACACATCTAGGCTCCAACGTTGAATTGATGAACAATAGTGCTTGTTAATAAATTTGTGATTTGCAATGGCTATTTCACTATGAGTTAGTGAAATTCACATTGTCGCTCTTACTTCAACCATCATACATCCATCTGCAGTGGTCACCAATATTTAATCCTATGGACTAAAGATGACAGATGAACTTCTCTCGTTAGATATATCACGGTCCTACATATATGAGAAATGATATGTCATAAACTCACCTAAAAAGAACAACATAGCTTGTATTTAATGATAGATGAGCCTACGGAGGGCGGACGAGATTTTGGCAACATAACTCTGTCGTTCTCTATCTCATGCATAACTATGGTATAATGAAGAATGATAGGGTTATGATGTAGAAATCTCACTCGAACTCGTGCCTCATCATAACTAGCACACTATCGATTGTTCTAATGCTGTTCAAATAGGGACAATCCTGAAACAACATTTCTCACGTGTACAACGTTGTGAAATATGCCAACTGAAATGGGTGCATTACGCTTCGTGAACCAATCGATATTTTACTTTCTTTTATATTAAATAATTTTACAATACCGTATTTTATTCAAATATTAAAACCTATTACTAGATAAATATAAAAATTAATTATCTTAAAAAACTAGCCAATAAATATTCCATCATAACTACATTTACCAAACTAATATACTAAAAATATAGGATAATTACTAAATTATTCGTGCAATAATCAGTATTTATGAGACTAATAATTTTAAATTTTGTGGGCTACCAACAAAAATTAAAACTTACTAACGATGGTAGATGTAGCTCAGGATGGTGGCGTCGGTGCATACGGGCACGAGGTTGGGGACTTGGTACATGAGAGAGGAAGAACGGAACAACTTCTCAAATTTAAAGCATATGAAAACCACTTAGTTTTTGTCTGTCGATGGAAACTAATAACCAGTTTTTATGATCTTTTTTTTTAATAAGGATCCACGAAAATTATTTTTGACCGATGAAAATCCTGGATCTTCGTATTATGTTTCGCCTTTTCCCGACTCTTTGCATGCTAGATTTCCATGCTTGGACTAATTAAAACGAAGATAAGAAAACCAATCTATCATTTTCACACGATGTATTCATACTTGCAATAGATAACCCACTACTCCGACGGGATTTGCTCTCTGACCTCTGAAATCTTGGAAGGATTATGTGTCTACACTTCTCGATCGAGGGGAAAAAGTCGTAGTACCAAGTTGTAGTTAAAATTTGTTTCTTCGATGACAAAACAAAGGAGAGGGGCCCGCGCGGCGCAGCGCAGCGCAGTGGCTGGTTCCGGAACACGAAAACCAAGCACACTCCACCAGCTGCCATCCACCGGGTTGGATGGAGATGGAGATTACAATACTCTAATAGTCAGCCAGCCAGCCGGCTTGAACGTGCAGTTTTCCCCTATAAAACGGGCCCCGACCCGGCCGATGCCCCGTCCATCCAATCCAATCCAAACCGTCCCTTGTCCCTCTCTTCCTCGAAACGCAGCTATGGGGACTCGGCCGCGGGGGGTCGTCCTCGCGCCATGGGCGGTGGTGCTGGTGCTGGTGCTCGCGCTTCGTCTGGCTGGCGCGTCGCATGTGATCCACCGCAGCCTGGAGGCCGAGGCGGCGCCGTCGGTCCCGGCCTCCATTGTCAGCCCCCTGCTCAGGACGGGGTACCATTTCCAGCCGCCAATGAACTGGATCAACGGTATGCTAGCTACTTGTCTTTGGAGATCACCCCCTCCTCCCGCTTGGGCCTCCTTTAATTTTGCGCCATGCTCTTCTAATCTCTCTCTATATCTATCTCTCTGTCCCTGTTCTCAAGCCACCCCACGCGTTGCTCGTGTTGCTTCTTGATACAGTACAAGTGTTTCAATTGTGGCGTCAGGAGGCTATGCATACAGAGAATGCAGCCTTGTGTGGGAGAAATCAAATTAGTACTGTATTTTTTTTTTGTAGACTCGGTTGTTAGCACGGAGCTCGCTGCATGCAGTTGTTTTCCTTGTCCTGTCCCCAGAAAAGTCTAAGCTGCAAGCTATACATTCAAGCTGCTTTGACAGTAGAGAGCCGCCGGAAACGACGAAAGACTTGCGGCGAATTGAGAAACGTACGCCGCGCGTGTGGTGGTTAAAATGCAATGATACAGATGCTCTGTGTTTGATTAAGTACTATCTATGCACGACGCTGATGGTTCTTGTGCTGTTCGTTCTTATGTCCGGTCGTCGCAAGCTTTGTTCTGATGTGCATGGTGTTGTTTTCTTCCTCTCTCTCTCTCTCTCTCTCTCTCTCTCTCTCTCTCTCTCTCTCTCTCTCTCCCTCTCTCTCTCTCTCTCTGTCCTTGCTGGCGGTTCTGACGATTGCTGGGACGGCGAAACTCATCGGCTGCAGACCCAAACGGTACGCCTTTCTTGTACCCGGCTCCGTTTTGTTGTTGCAGTTATCTCCATGTGCTGTGCTGCCTGTTAGATCTGTAGTGTATGTCTGCAAGTATTCTAAACTACTCTTTCGATTCCGAAATATTAGTCGTTTTAGTATTTTTATAGATTCATACAATATATGTCTAGATTCATAAAGGATCAAGGAATAAAACTACTAATATTTTAGAACAGGGAATATTTATCTATTATTTAGTACAAAAGGAAGGATATTTAAACATTGGAAAATAGTGCATGCTCCTCGTGCCCCCGCAGACTCCACATGAGAAAGCAACGCGTAAGAATCATCATGAACTTATATTAATAATTCAGTGGGTGCAAGTACACGACGACAGAATTTGACTTCAGATGAAACAGCTACTTTATTAGCGAAAGAAAAAAAAATAGTTTTCCTAACAACAAGAAAAAGAAGAAGAAGAAGAATAGCATAGCTAGTAGCGCGGTTGGTTGGCATACTTTACTGACATATATTTGGCAACTATACTATACTTATACGTGGTGCATGCAGCTCCGCTGTACTACAAAGGATGGTATCACCTGTTCTACCAGTACAACCCCAAGGGCGCGGTATGGGGCAACATCGTGTGGGCGCACTCGGTGTCGCGCGACCTGATCAACTGGGTGGCGCTGGAGCCCGCCATCTACCCCAGCATCCCGTCCGACAAGTACGGCTGCTGGTCGGGCTCGGCGACGATCCTGGAGGACGGCACGCCGGCGATCCTGTACACGGGGATCGACCGGGCGGACATCAACTACCACCAGGTGCAGGTGCTGGCGCTCCCCAAGGACGCGTCCGACCCGCTGCTCCGCGAGTGGGAGAAGCCGGAGGAGTACAACCCGGTGGCGACGCCGGCGGCCGGCATCAACGCGACGCAGTTCCGCGACCCGACGACGGCGTGGCGGCACGCGGGGCACTGGCGGATGCTGGTGGGCAGCGTGCGCGGCGCGCGCGGGATGGCGCTGGTGTACCGGAGCCGGGACTTCAGGAAGTGGACCAAGGCCAAGCACCCGCTGCACTCGGCGGCGCTGACGGGGATGTGGGAGTGCCCCGACTTCTTCCCGGTGTCCGGGCCGGGGCTGCAGGCCGGCCTCGACACCTCCGCGCCCGGAAGGAAGTACGTGCTCAAGAGCAGCCTCGACCTCACCCGCTACGACTACTACACCATCGGGTCGTACGACGGCGGCAAGGACCGGTACTACCCCGACGACCCCGCCGGCGACTACCACCACCGCCTGCGCTACGACTACGGCAACTACTACGCGTCCAAGACGTTCTACGACCCCGTGGAGCGCCGCCGCGTGCTGCTCGGGTGGGCCAACGAGTCCGACAGCGTCACCGACGACAAGGCCAAGGGCTGGGCCGGCATCCATGTACGTATCGTGTCGTACGTCGTCGGCTTTACTGCTGCTACGCTATCCATCTATCTATCACCCCGACATGATTGATAGCAGCAGAGAGATAGGCCGGTGGTGTCAGCCGCACACGCATGACGCATGCATGCGCCGGCCTGCTCCTCCTGCTTGTGGAGTGTAGAAATTTCAGAGCGTTGAATCGCTGGTAGCGATCGGATCGGACGGGACCGGACGACTTGTTGTTTGACTGGTTATACTGTACCTGTACGCGTGGTCTTGGCAGGCGATCCCAAGGAAGATCTGGCTGGACCCCACCGGGAAACAGCTGCTGCAGTGGCCCATCCACGAGGTCGAGAAGCTCAGGGGGAAGGCCGTCAATGTGGACGCCAAGCTGGTCAAGCCCGGCGACCATTTTGAGGTCACAGGCATCGCAACTTATCAGGTTAGTTTTATACTCTAGCTACGTTTTGAATTCCATGGATCATAAAACTGTTTTTTTTTTGTTTGTTTTTTACTTAACTAGTGGCAAGCTAAGGCCGGCGGTAACATGTGTGCGTGCGCACACAGCTGGTCACCTGTCAAGCTTCGATTCGCAGCTTGTCGGTAGTGTACACTACACTAGTACTAGTAGGGTATCTGTCTAGCCAGCCCAGCTGCCAAGATCCAATGGTCCATGCATATGCCTGTTACGTTGTCGGCGGCCGTAAAATAATCCCTGCTAGGCTGCTACGTTACACACACACACGCCGGCCATTCCATTCCGACGATGCTTGTCTTTTGCCGCGCCCAGCCACTTGCCAGCGACACCACGGCGCTTCTTCGTTCGTTTTCTCTTCTCTTTCACCTCTGCCGTGCGCGTAGTTTACGTCGTGCACTTGTTTCTGATTTGAAGTCCGGAAACAAACAATGAAACAATCTTCTGCCACACACACACACGCGCACACGTACCTGTCGCGTAAGAAATCGCGGACATGACATGAGGAGGAGGAGAATCTTCCGGTGCAATGCAATGAAACGCACACGTATGGAAGCACGTTGTTTTGATGTTGTGATGATGGCAGGCTGACGTGGAGGTGAGCTTCGAGCTGGAGCTGGAGGCGTGGACGAGCCTGCTGGAGAAGGCGGAGGCGTTCGACCCGGCGTACGACGACGACGCGCAGAAGCTGTGCGGCGTCAAGGGCGCGGACGCCAGGGGCGGCGTGGGGCCATTCGGCCTCTGGGTGCTGGCCTCCGCAGACCTGCAGGAGCGGACGGCCGTCTTCTTCAGGGTGTTCAGGGACGGACACGGCAAGCCCAAGGTGCTCATGTGCACCGACCCCACCAAGTACGACGCCCCGCCCCCATCGATCCTAGCTTCTTCGATCACACGCCGTCACAACAACAACCACCACGTACGTTGCAGATGGCTTGATTTTTTCTCTCTTCTTCTGGTGTCTGTGTCTTTGCAGGTCGTCTCTTAGTCCGGATCTGTACAAGCCGACCTTCGCGGGCTTCGTCGACGCCGACATCTCCAGCGGCAAGATTGCCCTTAGAAGCTTGGTACGCACAATTGCCACGCTTGCATTTGCTTGTTGAGTGCTGAAATTTAGACGCCGGCTAAGACTTACTACTTGACTAAATTAAGTACTATCTGCTTGCTGTTGCTTTTGTGCGTGTTTTCTTGTGCATGCGAGACGTGGCACATCTTTAATTTCTACACGCGTACATGTACGTACACAGATCGATCGGTCCGTGGTCGAGAGCTTCGGCGCGGGAGGCAAGACGTGCATCCTGTCACGGGTGTACCCGTCCATCGCCGTCGGGAAGGACGCTCACCTCTACGTTTTCAACAACGGCGAGGTGGACGTCACGGTGTCCGGCCTGACCGCCTGGGAGATGAAGAAACCGCTGATGAACGGCGCCTGAAATTGAAGAGAGAGAGAGAGAGAAAAGTCTTATCCGGCCGCCACGTGACTTTCTTTATTTTCGTTCTTCTTCTTCTTCTTCAACACACGTCTCTGCCGCCAAAGGAGAAATTTATTGATTTCAACGTACGTATGTGTACGTCTGCTGCCGAAAGAGAATTGGGTTATTAAAATTGTTTGAGGTCCTTCCATTTTCTCGTCCTTAATTCCTCTGGCAGGAGTGACCGACGACTTGTAGTTTGCTTGAGCATGTTGTTTACGCTGCTAGCTTCTTGTTGTACGATACACATACAACAATATGACACGATGAATAAAAAGGTGCTGCTAATTATTTTTACAGTGTCAACAAGCAACGAGAGCTAGCGCTGCCTTTACTAGCTCTCCTTTCGTTTTGAACTATATATAAAACGTTTTAGCTTTTTTTAGATATGATGTTTTTTTACTTATAGTGTATGTTTTAGTTATGTAGAAAAAAATATGTATCTGGAAAAAGAGATGGAGTATTCATTTTGCTGCACAAAATGTCGCTATATATATAGGGGCATGAAAAAAAAATTAAGAAGAGACGGACACCAGCACCGTACCAGAAGCGTCGATCTCTATGCTAGTGACGCAAATGATGGACACCACCAGAAGCTTTGCCGCGAAATCATGGGGCCTGTTTGGTTCAGCTTTTTTCTGACCAGCTTTTCTGAAAATCTGGCTGTGGGAAGAATCTGAGTATCATTACTATTACGTGTGGAGGAAGATAAAGTTATTCATAGGGCTCAGGATCTAGAAAGTGATGGATTCCTACTAGTACAACGACTCAACCGATTATGTGTTTATGTTAATTTTGGATGGTTTTTGCCCCAACGAATTTTATAGAAGCTGACTGAAAAGCTAAGCGTTTGACAGTCCGCAGCAGCTTTTGGTGGCCAGAAGCTGCCAGAAGCCGAAACAAACAGGGGCCATGTGAGGCCAGGAGCGTGTATAGGTATAGCCACGGCCCACGGTCATGATGAAGAACACGTCAGTGTACGGCCAGGACGGTGCCCTTAATAATAAATTAGGGTTTAGTACTACAGGAAATAATGCACACGCGCGCGCACCTCGTCCTTGGTACCCAAGAATAAGATAATGATATCCATAGTACGTTTTTGCTATCTCCAGGTGGAGAGATGACCAATGGTTAACAAGCAGGAAATCAGGACCAAAATCGAGCTATTAGTATATACTACAGATAATGGGCGACGACCGATATTGATCGAGTGATGGCCACGTCCGTATTGCACTTGTTGTTCTTGTTCCACTGTTTTAATCTGTTTTCAAATATATTGCATATGATACATGCTCCATTAATTACATTATATACTCATGGGTACGACGGATGCTCGCACATGGAAAGATTGTGCCAAATCCAACGAGAAAGGGCTTTGGCGGCGTACTGTACGTGCAGGTGTGAACTGCGAGGCAACGATAGATATAAATAGGCCGCATATGGGTCATGTGTATGGCAATGGAAAGAGTATGCAAATAAATAAATATAGACAGACTGATGATATAGCATGGCATCATGCTTAGGCGATGGAAGTTTGACCATCTGCCACGATGACGGGGACGACCACGTCCAGAAATAAAGTGATATATAGGATATGTTTGATTCAGCTTTTTTTTTCACAAGTTTTTTTTTTAAATCTGGCTGTGAGAAAAATACGAGTATAGTATAGATTACATGCGTACGAAGATAAAGTGGTTTAAAAGGTTTATGATCTAGAAAACGATGATTTCTTACTATCGTGACGATCCAACCAATTATGTATTCATGTTGATTTTAGATGTTTTTTTAACAAAACGATTTTTATAAAAACGGATTGAAATGCTGAAGAGTTTTGCAGTCCGCGTCATCAACCGAGACACCTAGCTCAAGGTACCTCAAAGGATGAATTTCGATTCAATTTCTTTGAGAGCAACACGACGCTTGTCAGAAACACACCCGAAACTTGAAACGCAAGCCCAAAACAGAAAGCACAACACGAGACCTGCTTAATTAGGGCCTGTTGGGATCTTATAAGCTAAAGTAGGAGTGACTAAATTTTAATCACTTTAGGACTAAAGATCCAAACACAAAGAACTACAAGTGCTCAGGCTATCTCCAACAGCTATCCTATCTCATCCCCTATTTCAAAACTTCACTCTCTAAACAGTACCATCTACAGTGCAAATCTCCTATTTTACACGGTCTAATATGGACAACCTTGCAATGGTAAGAAAATATCCTTTTAGTTAGTTTTACAAAGTTAAAATTTAGTTCGTTTGCTTTAACTCCTGGATCCAAACAGACTCTTAGTCCGATGAGATCAAGAGACTCAGCGAACCCTACACAAAAAATCCTAACACCGGACTAAACACCTGAAAAACATATAAGCGCACACACACTAGAGAAAAAGGCTTCTGTCCGACGACATTAGTATCACTTGCTATAGAACCGGTACTGACAACATGCCAGTATCGATTTTAACTACCATGTAGTTTTAGAAGACATTAATACCGGTTGGTATTCACAACCAATACTAATATCAAGTCATCAACACAAGCTGAAGACACCAACCGGTCTTATGTACCTCCAGTTGGCGACACGAACATAGAGGTCTTTAATATCGGTTGCAACCATGGAACGCTCTTTTTAGTTTTCGCCTAGAAGTTTCAATTTCTACCCAAAAGTGTTTAGTACTGATTTTTCTAAGAACCGACACTAAAGGTCTATTTTTGGTTCCCTTCTAGAAGTCTTTTGTAATTGTTCTTTCTAAGAACCAGTACTAAAATGCCCCCTACAACTTTGGGCTTTGGCTTTTCCCATGCCTTTCTCATTCGCTTCTTCCCGCTCCTACTCAGTGAGTTCGTCAAGCCCTCTTCCCGCACCACCACTAACCCCATCGAGCTCGTGTCGCCAGTACTCCTGTTGACCTCACACCATCGCCATTGCATTAGTGATGGCCCATCCCCTGGTGAGCATATGAGGAACTAAAGCTTTGTTGTACCATTGCTATATATATATATATATATATATATATATATATATATATATATATATATATATATATATATATATATATATATATATATCATAAACTGAACTTGTCGTCCTAATGTTCTTGCATGTCTCTTGTGTCCTTGTGCTTAGCACTGGAGTTTTGGCCTTTGTCATGGTGCGGCGAGAGCCTCCCTGTGGTGCCTCTGCTCTGTCAGTGCTCTCCTTGTTAACAGGAGCACAAAAATCTTATGACGCTACGGTGAATATCTGCCTCTTCTGTCATTCCCCCACGAGGATTTCCCCTTGCGTGACGTTGGATGATGACAAGCAGAGCCCGGATGTGTCGTCTGGTGTTTTTGTTTGATCTCAAAAGGAGATCATTGTTTTCGAAATGCTATGGTCGGCGTGCCTCCTGCCTCCTTTAGTCCTCGTTCACGTTTGCATGGCTGATGGCCATAAGGCAACGAGACGCGTTTAGCTACGAGGGGAGGTCTAGATGCGCAATGGCTTAGGCGTGCCAATGAGTATGCTGTTCTTAGTGGAAATGTTAGTCGTTGTTCGGCAATTATCGTCTCGATCGCTTTAACCTGCGTCGTGTTGTGCTTCCTTTCTTTATTTCCCCTGTGTTGTTGAAGTATTTGCTATGTTGTGCTAACAACTATTTGTAGTTTGTGGTCCGCCACAAATGTATGTAGGGTTTTGCCTTGTTTCCCTTAAAACGAGGTTGTTGAGGCGTGACTTTGTCGTGCCAGATTCAATGAAATTTATGTAGGGATGCTCTCCTAAAAGAACATATACTAGGTTTGATAAGCTTATAAAAATATATTAACATTTAGAAAATCAGCTAAAGTAGATATCAAAAATTAATTTTAAATTTAATTTTTAATGCTATAAATTATAATATTCTTCTATACAAATTTTATTAAATTTAGAACGAGTTGGTTCAGAATCATTAAAAATCTCTTATATCTCATAATATACATTCTTTTTCACATATAAAATTGAAAGGACGTTCGAGACTCTTCTAGGTTCCAGCTTCAGTGTGAAGCTGTAGATTGTAATACAAATATAAATTATCTTAAAAATATATTTTTAATATAAATGATATATGAAATAACTTTTGTAAATGTCTTGTAAAGATTTATAACTTCAGCTCTATGATTTTTAAAGCTCCTAATGATCCACTTCACTAACTTTACTGAATATTTTTAAAGCTGAGTCATAAACAGGGCCTGGGTAGCCGGGTTTCTTGAAACGGAAAGACGATTTCGAGATGGTCAAAGTCTCCTTGCCCCAACTTGCAGCGGACGAATGATATGTGACCGATGAGAACATCATCAGTCACAGGACTCCCGTGACGTGATGGTCACCGATCACATGTATGTGTACAGACGACGTGACATGTGGTCCAGCGAGCAACTGAACCTTTTCTTTGACCTAAGTAGTTCTGTTTCCTTGCACGGCTTTTCTTTGTTCTTCTGCTAGTACACATTAGAAAAATCTTTTTTCGCAAAAAAAAAAAAAAAGAAAAAGTGATAGGACAAAGACAAATCTCCCTGCTGTCATGCCTGAAATCTCGATGGGTGCAAAACCTTTTCTGTTTCGATTGCTTTATTGCAAAAGATATATGAGTGTACTATATCTCTACTACTTATTAAGTTAGCAATAGTAGCCTGCCTTTTTATGTTCTGCCATTCTGCGATCTCAGCCGTCCATTCTACCGTTCTACAATCTCAGCCGTCCAATCCCGCACACCAGTTTTCCGCGCGCAGAAAAAAAAATCAAACCATGGCTGTCTAGGGATCGAACCTTGGATCTATTGAGCAGAATGCCTAGCCTTCCACCCTCTAGCCAACATGACTCACGTTGAATTGTGTACAATTTCAACTAAAACGTCTTTTGTGTTTAACCCACCGTCCACTCTGTATGCTCACTGAGTCTAGAAAAACATTTATAGCTTGGCACCTGATCTTTCTGGAATTTGGGACGCAGTCCAGGAAATAAAGAAAATAGGGAAAAGGAGTTTAGAAATTGATTTTTAGTTTAAAAATAATTGCAGATACCCATTTAATTCATGAAAATTTCATATTAAATCCAAATGAGTTCATTCCAATTTCTATAATTCTATAATATTATTTTTATCACATAATACCTCTGTTTTGTCATGAAAACAACAATAAAATTGATTTCCTAATTAATCCTATATCAAATACATAGAAACTTTGGAAATTCGTAACTTCCCCATTTTAATTCCAAATTGAATCGTTCCAGTTGTGTTAGTCTCGTATGAATATTTACTACGCAGTAACAACATTGAGTATACCATGTTTCATACTTTTATAATTAGATATTTATTTATCCTATGTTAATTGGGTTAATCTATGTCTATTGGATTAATTTATTTAATATATTAATATAGTATTCTAACTTTGTGGTTATACGATGTTTGACCATTAGTCTTGCAAACACACACTTACCTTTTTGTTTAAGCAAAAGCGTATGGTGGTACGTGTCCAATGACTAACGATGTACGAGAGAATTTCTTCCGGTATGTGTGAAACGTGCTCTCCAATAATGAGACCATACAAATCGTGATATATATCAAAGTCTGCATGATACTGATGGTTGCAATGTAGTGGTGAAACAGATAGATTATAAATAACAAAATTTATGTATGGCCAGAATCACAAATTGATTATGAAACATTTTCTCATAACGGTATAACACATATTTTGTATATAAGTTATCGTAGTATACCGGTATTATATATTCCCGTTGCAACGCACGGGCATTCAGCTATCATGTATAGAAGTCTGCACGGTACTGTTGGTTGCAATGTAGTGATGAAATAGTTAGATTGAAATAACAAAATTTATGTATGGCTAGGATCACAAATTAATTACGAAACATTTTCACATAACAGTATAACACACATTTGTTCATAAGTTATCATGATATTAAATGTTTCTGTTGCAACGCACGGGCACCCACATATATGTGTTTATGTCTACATCTATGACAGGAAACACATCTACTACATCTCTCTCCAAGCTCACTTGCTACCATTGCACAATGCGTAGTAGTAGATAAGTATAACCAATATTCTTGAATTATATTTTTGGATGGAGGTAATATTATTTAAAGAAGAGCTTTGCATGCTATTTCTTTTGTTTGAATAATGCATTATACTTAAATTCTCTTTTTTGCATGTGTGAAATTTTTTCTTCGTAATATTTTTTTTTCCATGGATCAGACTTGTGAGTCATTTTCATAAACCAACGCCAAGCATGAATCCATGTTTCCTACTTCAAACCCCGAACAAACTCCATGAGCAGGAGGCATTCGCGTTGTCGTCGCTCATCGATGACGAGAAGAAGCTTGACGACTGTTAGTTCGACCTCTAAAAGCAGTCTTACGTGGTCACATGCGCCGCTGTGTACGACAAGCTCCCGCAAAGCCGCCGCTTGGACGCGGTCTAGAGCATCTGCACCGCGCTGTCCATCGTTAAGCAGGGGGGCCTCATGGTTGTCGCCAACGTTGACGACTCTCGGGTTGTTTTGGACACCGCATCCGACGACGACGCCATCACGCCGTCCAGCTCATCGTCCACCTGAAGCCCAACCTGCCACGTAAAGTCGCTACACTGACCGGACATGAATTCTTGTGCGCTGGGACGATGGACGTTGCTGACGTTGTGTGAGTGTCCTCGAACATGATGTATGTAGTGGAATAGCGCATTCGGTGGTGCAACGGCCAGGGGTACTACCTCGCTGATGTGCCCGGGGTGCACTTCGTTTGGCAGCCCAACCAAGAGTCATCGGTACTCGTCATGTCGCGTGCGTTCGATGACTACTATATCGAGGATTGTGGCGTCATCTTGGCGCCGAAGGTGACACAGAGGAGGATCGACAACAGTGACCAGTTCGTCATCCTCGCCACCGTCAGGGTAGCTTTTGTGCCGGCCTGCCTTTAATTCTCTTCGCAAACACATACACACTAACCTTTTTGTTTAAGCAAGAGCATATGGTGGTGCGTGTCTGATGACTAACGATGTACGAGGGAATTTTTCCGGCATGTGTGGAACGTGCCCGTGCTCTCCAATGATGAGACCATACAAATCGTGGCATATATCGAAGTCTGCATTATACTGATGGTTGCAATGTAGTGGTGAAATAACTAGATTAAAATAACAAAATTTATGTATGGCTAGGATCACAAATTGATTATGAAACATTTTCTCATAACAATATAACACAGATTTTGTATATAAGTTATCATAGTATACTGGTATTATATATTCCTGTTGCAACGCACGGGCATCCAGCTATATATAGTATATATGTTCCAGGCTCCGCCGCTCCGGCACGTACGATCCCTTGTAAAAAAATACTTGTCTCCCACTTCTGACACGCCTCCGTACCTACTTGTTACACACCCCACCCACCCGTTGCCCGTTGGGATGGAAAGACCACATGTGCCCGCTCACGCTGCTCTACGGCCGTCTCGTGCTCGATCCTCGCTATCGCTGACCCATTGCTCACTGTCCTCGTCGTCGCCTGTTTCAAGCTATATATCCGGAAGCCATCCATAGTAGACGAGACGCTCAAACGACCATACAACAAGTCAGAACAGAAGGGGACGGGCATGGCATGTTGTACATGCGTGCCATTGCCATTGCCATTGCCATGCCGACATGTTGTATGTGAGTGGCCAGGCCCCCACTATGCGAAAAGCGACGCAAGCCCTAGACAGGTAGCCGCGGACGACTAGAAACGGCACGGCACCGCATTGTGCATTTGTGCGGACGACGAGAAGTCACGCGAGACAGGCACAGCTGGAAGAGAACAACAACATACGCATGCGTAGCTATATATATGCATACTACTATGGATGGCGAAGAGCCGAAGGCGACAGGACAAGCATGCGCACCAACGACAACGCAATCTGCTTCGTTCTTCACTTCGTTGGTCAGTAATAACTGGACACGATCGAACGAACTGCCACTGGGAGAATGTCGATCGCTGAAACCTAGAGAGGCCGCCGCGTCGGCCGGCTAGCTTCTCTCTTTTTCGGCAAGGCGACAACGGAGACAAACTGGCAGGTCACCATTCCTTCCATGGAGATCATCACAGGATCATGTGGCAGTAGCGTGGGCGCGGCTTGGCTTTGGCTAGCTGCTCTTGTTACCAGCTCTACCGAACACGACAGGTCGAGGTTGCAATTGCATTGGGATCGATCGGGAGTGAGAGTGACTTCGACTGATCATCGGACAGATGTGGAGCACGTAACGCTGTGCTTATGGATCGATCTTATCATGGGATGGGACTGGAACTCGGAGAAGAATAGTGAGGAGGCGTAGGGGTGCCCCGCGCGCACTTTACTAGATTTCCTTTTTGGTCTTTTAACTTTGCAGTTCAGAGGTCTGCCGCGGGCACTGCCGAATTGAAATGTGATGAGAGACAATAAAAGAACTATAAGCAAACATCTATATCACTATATCTTCCTTGTTTTTAGGGATGAAAGTAGGATGGAAAAAATCCCGAACCAACCGCTGTCGTATAACCGATTTTGTTAAGTTTTTTTCCCGATCGTTTTCAAACCCGATTTAAAAAAACGAAAACGGGACGTAGAAACGGTAAACAAATACGAAAAAAAAAACAGTAGAGCAAATGGGGAGAAGAAGAAAAGCAGCTTGAGGGCTTGTCCATAGCTAGGCGAAGGGGATGGAGAAGAAGCCGGCGATGAGCTTGACGCGGAGGGCGCTCTCGGTCCTGACGAGCTACGAGACATGAACATAGAAGATGATCTTCTTGGCCTTGTCGAGGACGCGGATGACGCAGGACTGGCCCCAGTCTCGCGTGGTGGCGAGGACGAAGCGATAGATGTGTGCCGACTCCTTCTGCTCCAGCCCTCCCACCTCTTCCTTCGTGCGCCCCACTCCATCGTGTACTTCTCTCGCTCCTCCAACTCCTCTAATCCCGCCCTGAACTGGGCTATACACCATCACACCACCACCGAGTCTGGGGAGGGGGAACACACACATTGTTTTCTTTTTTTCTCGCCCATGTACAAGGTCCGTGCATGCCCCCGTCGTGTCCGGAGAGGGGAGGACACACAATGTTTTCTTTTTTCTCGCTCGTGTAGAAGGTTCGTGAACATCCTCACCGTGCCCGGGGAGGGAGAGGGGGAGGGGGAGGGGGAGGGAGGAACACAGTGTTTTCTTTTTTCTGGCTCGTGTACAAGGTTCATGCACGTCCCGACTGTGCCCAGGGAGGCGACATACAACGTCTTCTTTTTTTTCTTGCCCCATGATAAAGGTTCGTGTGATCATGTCCTTCCAGTTACTGAAATGAAAGCCATATCGAAGGCCATCGTGTCCGCTAAATGTCGAGTGTGGAGAACAAATGGTCATGTGGAGACCTTGGGAGCACAGTTTTGCTCTCTGCTCTATGGACAATAATAGTAATAATGTGTTGCTATGTTGAATGCCACATAATTTGTCGATTATAAATAGAAAACATCTCAAGAGTTGACACCTCGAAACTTCAATCAATACAGAACCCACAACCTCTCGGCTATTCCCCCAATCTCAAAATAATCAGCGTTCACTTTTTCCAATAAGCCAATTATTTTTAACTTTGACCAAATATATGCAAAAAATATTAATACAATATGTATTTAATATCATTAGATAGATATTTAAATTCATTTTTATAATAAACTTATTTAGAGATACAAATGTTACTAATTTTCTATAAACCTAAACTTTGATGCAGACAATTGTTTTGTGAAAGAGGGAGTATATTTTGTTTCCCTCTGCTAATTTTTAGCACTTATCACATTGAATATTTGAACGTTAGTTAAAAATATTAAATATAATTTAATTGCAATTTTTTTTGTTTAGATAAAAACTAAACGATGACGAATCTATGTGCCCAATTAGTCCACAAATCGCTAATGTAATGCAACAATAAATATCTGCTAATCATATATTAATTAAACTTAAAAATTGTCTTATTATTTATTCTTCACCTATATAATTATTTTTATAACTAGATTATATTTAATATTTATATTTGACATTCAAACATTCAACGTGACACTATTAACACTCGAACCAAACACCCTTTATATCTGACAGGACGCCAGGACTTTACCGCCTCCTTCCTCTCTCCTACCACCCTTTCTGCGCGTGCTGTCAGTAGGCACTGGATTAACATCCTCTACACACAATGAAATCCTAGGTTAACAAAACTATGCAAGAGAAACATAACATTCTGCCAATACTTCTACAAACCACGGTACATCTTAATGTCATAAATTTTCAAAGCAAAATAACTACGTTGTACCAAATAATTCTAGCAACCATGGTAAAGTTTCATTTAGACTATAGAACAATAGCCAGATAAAGTTTTAACTTGTTCATAGTAGCTCAAACTCAAGTTTTGACGACGCCAAGCTTGGTTCTGCATGATATGCAGCAGCAGACATCTGGGACCTTTTAAAATCTAGCTCAGATGAATGGAACACGGAAAAGGGAAAATTCATAGGCCAGCATGCTTACCAATACGACCAATCTTCATGCCAGCTCGAGCAAGAGCTCTAAGGGCAGACTGAGCACCAGGGCCAGGTGTTTTGGTTTTGTTTCCACCAGTAGCACGAAGTTTAATGTGCAATGCAGTAATTCCAAGCTCCTGTAAAAGGGAAATAATAAACTGAGAACCAACTTATCAACAAGAAATATAATTTTCCATGGTAACAAAATACCTTGCATCTTTGTGCGACACCTTTGCGGCAAGCATAGCAGCATAAGGTGAAGACTCATCACGATCAGCTTTAACCTTCATGCCACCTGGACAATGCAAAAATGGTCAAATTGTAGTAAAAAGAGAGAGGCTTCGTTGTTGTTGTAGTAGTAGTAAAAAGAGAAAGGAAGAGCTGGGTGCCTAGAAAAAGAACTTGCAACTTCAAGAAACCAGGACAATATGCAAAACAAAACATTACCTTTAACCCAACTGAAACCGGTATACAAAAAAACAATAAATAGCTTTCTGAAAGCTTATAACAGAACAAACGATATATTCTCTGCATCTATACAAACGAAATCACAGTTGACAAGGAGGCCAATAATCGACAGTAGCCATAAGTTCAGCTGTCAGCAAATATTATACACTGAGCCAATCTGCAGTTAGATATTATTCTCAGCTGATTGGATGTTTAATTCAGCACCAGATTATAGAAGCCTAAAATAACTTGCAAGACAAAGTACAAATGTATTGTACACAACTAAACAGAAGATTCAACGAACAAACAGAAACCATATTCACTTCCATGATATAGGCACCTTCATTCAATTTAGCAATGGTACCCAGCAGGAACGACTCAACAAAATCAGTGCAAAAAGCAACTGACCGAGACCAAGCAAACACCACAGCATACAATAGCAAGTTGAAGACACCTACAACAAACAGGAAGACAAAGTCACTAGTAGATGCTTCGCTACGGGTTACAACTCTATCCTTCGTAGGGAATATATCTTCGAAAAATGGAGGCATCACGAGATTCAGTCACGATGTTAACTTGCACATCTGCAAAATATGATTTTTAATCACAAAAAATCTATAGGCTGCACTATTGTGTACATATCGTAGAAAGACAATGTAAATGTTTTTGTCCCAATTTTTATTTCTTGCATGCAGGCACATTAACTTTGACTAAACAGTCCCATGCACGTACAAATTTGAGAGAGATCTTTCTACCTTTTTATCTTTCATAAGATATTTTCACTCTTAGATAATGGAACTCGGTTCAGAACAAAGCATGTGACTAAAATCGCTTTGCTCCACCATGACTTAGGCAAAATAGAACTATCCATGACATTAACCAAGTCCTCATAGATCGGTTTTCTGTTTAGCCATCCATTTGATTGAGGCAAGTAGAGAGCTGTTGTCTCATGGATTCATCGAATTCATTAGAAAGATACACCTCTCCCCTATCGGACCTAACTCGTTTAATTTTCTTTTCTAGTTGGTTTTCTACATCTATCTTATAGATCTTAAAACAATTGAGTGCCACATCTTTTGTTTTAATAAGATAGAGCTAAAAGTATCTAGTATAATCATCAATAAATGTGATGAAATATTTCTTTGCTGCTCTAGTCAAAATTCCATTTATTTCATATAGATCTGAGTGAATGGAATCTAGAGGTGTTAGGCTCTTCTCTTCCACACTCTTAAAAGGTTTACGTGGTTGCTTAGCTTGCACACAAACATGTCACTTTGATCTCCCAACAACAATACCATTAGGAATCAAATTAAACTTAGACAATTGATAATACGATCAAAATTAATATGGCAAAGTCGAGAGTGCCAAACAACAGCCTCTCATACGTCCAATTTAAATATGAAATTGAATTTGTCAAATTATTACAATTATCAACCACTGAAAGGTGGAACAAACCACCACTGTCATAATCTTTACAAATAAACAAACTAAATTTTGAACCAATAAACTTGTTCGACTCAAATACTAACTTAAAGCCATCACGATATAAAAAAGAACCACTAATAAGGTTCCTATTTATTTTAGAGTTGTGATGCACATTATTTAAAGAGAGTCTTTCTACAAGTCAACTTCATATCGACTCTTCTTATTCCATGTACAGCAACCCTTGACCTATTGGCCATCAAGATAGCGCTACTATTGGTAGCCTAATAAAAAATTAGATCAAAACAAACATGTACATTGACTCCAGTGTCGAACCATCAATCGGTGGATTGATATGTTAAGAGAATTTCAGAAACATACTCAAAATTCCTAGCATCAGCAATAGCCACATTTGCATTTTTTTTACCATCACCTTTCTTGCCTTTCCTATTGTGACATTTCCTAGCTATATGACCAGGTTCACCGCACATAAAGAAAAAAATTCTTCTTAAAATCAGTACTTTGCTTGGCCTTTGTTTCGGTTCTTGTTTTTTTGTTTCTTCCAAGAGATTTACCTTCCACCACGTTGGTATTAGAGGTGCCACTATCCATTGAACCAGAATGAGGTACATCCTTAAATCACGTCTTCTCATCAACATCAAGAGTGACAATTAGACTTTCAATAGTCATTGCCTCCTTGTGTTTGGGAGGCGTGGCAAAATTCCTTCAAGTTGGAGGTAGTTTGACAATGATGCCACCAACCATGAACTTATTAGGCAAGACACAGTCAAAGTGTGCAAGTTTCCCGGTAGAAGCTGGATTTCATAAGCCTATTCCATGATAGAACGGTCATCAACCATCATACATTCATGCTATTGGTCATTAATATAAAGTTCACGTTGAGCATCTGATTCTGCATATTTTCGATCTAAGGCCTCCCATTAAGAGCACCTAGATGGAGTGAATAGGTGATCATGCAAAATTATTACTAAAAACAACAAATTTAATATATAATAAGAGTTAGTGCGATATAAATAAAGTTTGAGACAAGAAGAACAGAGAATAGGTCCCCTTCACTTGATTGCTCTTTCGAGATGACTGAGAGTAATATCACAAGTGAATAGATAGAACTTAGGAGGAGAGGAAATCATAAGAACGTAAAAACGAACGTAAAAACACAGGTGAGGCAGACGATTTTTATCCTATGGTTCAGCCAAGCCTATATTTGTGATGTCCTTTTTTGGACAAGGGTTACACTCAACTCCTCTCAAGTGATCACGCAATAACAAACATAACGTACATACAAACATGAATTTATTGCTGTTATCGGCAACATATTTTCCGCGAAACAGACAAAAAGCATATTGTCATATCAAACTAATCAAAAGGGTCAATCCGTGGATCATGCTCACTTGCCATCGCCATTCCTGTGCACAAGCACGTCGGACACATCACCTGGGAAACATGGAGATGAAACACTAAAGTAAGTCCATACTTTATGGAGGCAAACATGTTACTAGAGGAAGATGATATGGATTGCTCTTCCTAATCTGCAACCAGGAATTCCCATATGCACTCCCATAAAAACTCCATGCAACACTTTTTAGTTCGATCAAGATTCAGACTATCTGAGTGCATCATTGAAGTTTAACATTAAGAAGTGTTTGATCTGCGGTATCACCTCATCATTTAACCTAAAGGCGGTACGCCAAGTATGATAAACTTTTTCTATTGTTCAAATCTTCTAGAATGGATCAAACTGACTATTGTGAAACACAAAGGCAATATACAGAATACCTTTCCAGCTCCAGAACAATTCTGACACCTTCCTTTCATTGACCACATATTATGCCCCAACAATGAGAAGTGCTTTGTGTTCAATAACATCCCACTAGCAGAACAGCGAGCACATGGCAAGTACCCTATATCGCAGAAGCAAGATCAGCCATGAGAGTAAATGTAAGGCTCAGGGTAGGTATGTTTGGGTCAGGTAGTTGAAAAGTATTTTGTTTGTACCAGTCCCATGGCAATATGTGCATCTTTTCTTCTCTTGCTGCCTGACATTTCTCACTTCGACCAACATTAAAGCTGAGATAACACCAACTGCGCCACCTGAAAATGATGCCACTATAGGATCTACCTGACTGAACAGCAGCCAACAAAAATGTATCAAACACTTTTCTAAGTACTGCCACATTAATTTACTATAAGAGATAGGTTCTTCAAAGCACCTCAATTGAAGAGGTAAGTGCAAGGTCCTTATAAAATCTTCATAAGATGTGCCACCCAGCCCTAGTTTCAGTTCAAGCTGCATCAAAAGGCATCTCTTTAGGAAAACCTAATATATGACCTAATACTGATAAGAGATTCTGGTAAAAATAATAGGGAGGTGCAACCACAAAGTGACGCATGTACTTACTACTGGGGCTATCAAGCCTCCAAAAATGATTATCCCAGATATGACAGAGAACGATGTCATATAGAGTTGCTTCATAGTCTTTGGTGACTGTTTTGGGGAAACAAAAGGACAAATTAATAGAAGCTAGAAGAACCACAGATGACAATGTGATAATTTCTCAAAAAATAGATGAGTGCTGTTGGTCACCGCATCAGGCATAAATGGAATAGTTGATGGAATCTCAGGCATTTCATTTCCTTCAGTGTTGGCGTCTTTGCTTTCAGAAGTTCGGATACGCTGCTGCACTCGCAACCGTCTAACCTGATTAAAATTTCCATACAGAAAACTTCACGATGGTGTCTTAGCAAAGCTACAAATAGATAGCTAGAACTGGACAAATGAAACACACAGTGTGCAAAACTGAAAACCTCTTCCATCAGAAGGAAAATTTTGTTGCGTCGGCTCATGATGTTGTCTTCAATCTCCTGCGATTGCATTTGAACAAAGTCCTCGATCGTCTCTGGACCTTCAATTATACAGAAGCTGTAGAAAAGAAACATGATTGATCCTGTAAGGCTGAGCCAGAACGGATTAACATACTTATTGTTCAACTAAGCTCCCATAGAAAGATATTGAAGCTTAATCTACTAGCACACCAATTAGGATTGTTAGCTTTTGATTTTTAATACTCCTCCACTACAAGGTTAATAATGTAGTACAGATCTATCAGTTTGATCTGGCATACAAATATCTTCTTTATGATATATTTCTAATATATGATATGAATATATCTCGCTGGATCTTTGATGCGATCTTCCCTCTAAGGTGTAAGCTCTACTTTTAGAACTAGAGCAGGAGGCTCGGAATCGAAATATCTTGGGAAGATGACCCTGGCAAATGTCCATTAGAATTGGATATGCTGTAAGCTAAACTGGGACTATATCTTCCTAAGCAGCTTGTTGTGCAAAAAGTCTCAAACTTCACGAGTAGATGCTAACGCTACCGCCGCCGCTGCCACCAAACGATAACTCAAAGCTCATCATACTAGCTACTTAGGTAGTACTATCGCCGCCGCTGCCACCAAACGATAACTCAAAGCTCAACAACAACCCCGTCTCTCGAACCATTTTGTAACTGAAAAAAGGGGGATTTCGACAGCGAATTAAGGTGAAGCAACCTGGAAAGGCCGCCGTCCCCGGACGCCCTGGACTCGCCAGCTGGGGAGCACCGCAGCAGCGCCAGCTGCCGCCGGCCGCACCCGGCTTCTCGCCCTCCAGTCCCCCGCACCGCGTAATGCAGGCCCCGGCACGGCGAAGGCGAGCGCAAAGGAGCGGCGGCGCGGAGCATGCGCTCCCCCGCCTTTGGCAGTGCAGCCGGCGGCGCCGCGAGGCAGGACATGGCCGGCCAGACCAGCGCCGCGTGGCTGCTTGGTCGCGTGGAAGCGTCCGTGACGGATTTGGATAGGCGACGGCGAAGCGGGTCGGGTACACCGTTCACGGGGGAGGCCGGGAGGGGGCGTTACGCCGTTACTGCGTTACCGCGGGTACATGACAAATGTGGAAAGCCGAAGCATCTCGCGACAGCGGGCAGCGGCATCGGGATTTCCTTCGTTGACGCGCTGCAGGGTGTGGGCGGAAGATTCGAAGTTTTGCGTGTACTCGGGGGTTTGAATGCACTAGAGATAATAGTTAGTGGCTAAAATTAGTTGAAACATCTAAACACCCTGGCTAATAGTTCAACTATTAGCTATTTTTAGTAAATTAGTTAATAGTTTGTTGTTATTTGTTAGCTAGCTAATTTTACTAACAATTTTTAGCCAACTAACTATTAGTTCTAGTATATTCAAACACCTCCTTCTTTGTGTTAAAATATAGTTATTTTTAGTTTTTTATCTATATTCATTCAAATAATGATGAATATAGATATTCATAAAAACTACATTCATATATTACTTAATGAATATATAATTAGTCTAAAACAAATTATATTTTAGAACGGAGAGAGTATTAGACTCTAGAATTCTTGAGGTCTAAGTATCACATTTGCATGACATGACTGAATACCACATTTCCTTATTCTGTACTTGGTTTGTGATAGAAACATAATGATATCATAGGGCATATGGCAACAAACTAGTCACAAAAAATTCAATATGGTCTTGTGCCATCTCATAACATGAACATAGTAGCTGCATCTTCCCATAAACAACTTCATATCTTCATTGGGTTTCGCTGGCACTACCGCCCGCCGTATGGAACAACTGAACAGTCAGTTCGTACGTCACGACCGATCGACAAGGTTAGTATTGATCACGTTAGGGTTGTGTCTATCGTTATAGACCTAGACGCTGCTGCCACAGTAGGTACACTAGTACACAGAAGCTCTATAGTGGCGGTTCTAAACCTATTTACACTGGCGTTTTTCAGTACCGCCAGTGCTAGGGGTCAGTGGAAATCAGCATTTCCACTGGCGGTTATTTTGGAACCGCCAGTGAAAAGTGCATTTCCACTGGCGGCTGAATAAAGAAAACCGCCAGTGGAAATGCATTTCCACTGGCGGTTTTATAAAGCAAACCGCCAGTGGAAATGCACTTTTCACTGGCGGTTTTCTTTATTTAGCCGCCAGTGGAAGTTTTCCCGCCTTTTTTCAAAATTTCAAACAATACTGAATTATATATATATTTATTTACACACACACAAACATATATATATAGATCTATATTGATATTGAAAGCAACATGAAATTAAATTCTATCATACATTTATATACATCAAAGTATTCTGTTTACAACCATATATGCTTCATGCATTCTATACATCATAAGTTTTCACCTAAGCTCTAATAACTATCTCGGCTAAGAGATAATCTACTAATTTCTGTTAGTATTCTAAACTCTGGCAAAGCTAATGTCCCGGAAGCATCGTGATATTTTCCTTCTGCGGGTATGACCTCTTTCAATATGAATGTGCAGAGGTCCTCGATTATGCCATACAATGCAGCTTCGGTCAAGTTCTCCGGGTTTCCTCGTTGAAATTGCTGTAAAGGAATTTTATAAACATCATCTATTTATACTCAATAATAACACATTTGCATCTTTAATGACATAAATACATACTTGACTATTACTAATAATACCTTGTCAGGGTTCGTGATGTATCGTCCGTTCACTCTCATGAACTCGCACGCATAGAATCCACATAGGACCGATCCTTGTGGTTGCTTGTGGCACTACATAACGGGAGATTGGTTATTTAGTTGCAACATTGTGTATGATATGTATTCATAAAATCACATACTTACCGGCCAGTGATGATGGATGTCTAGTGGCACGCCTTTTTTCGACAGGTCGTACTTTCCACCTCTCATCTTATAGAATCTATAAGCCCTGTGATCTCAAATAGAATCACCATGTTATTCTCAAATTTTAATCGATAAAAGTATGCATGCATAGAAAAGGCTTACAGCTCTAAGATGCTGAGGAATTCTGCATATGTCGAAGGGTCAAAGTTCAAGGAGTCGAGCACCAGCACCTTTCCAACTTTAGGATAAATGAGGAAGCATATCCAGTGGTCCCTGTACGAATCAAATCTGTGATGCATGTGTATTGAAATTATTAATTTTATTTATGCAAAATCACACTTACTTAAAGTTGTACGGGGCCATTATGGCTTCCCTGTCTTGAAATTGAAGCATTGCATGTCCTATATAGGTGGCGTATCGAGCTTCAAAATCCTTCTTCATATCCTTTATACGCTTCTCAACTTCTTCGTCCGTCTTTCCCCGTAATTCATCGTTGTCTTTCCCGATTCTAAAAGTGTGGCTTTCCTCGGATATAAGTATTGGGTTGAGATACCCAACCCTTTTACTGGCACTAGCATTGGGCTTGGTACCGTAAAGGATCTCCTGCTGATCATGTTGCATTCTGCAAGTCACACGTGCATGTCAGATATTGAAATTTTATACAGCTCACTAATAATAACACACATATGTGGAAGTATGAGCGACACTTACAATGCAAACATCGTTACAAGTTGCACGTCGAGTCTCTGAAGGTTCATCATTAACCACATGTCCTCGAATGTAACAACGGCCTTTTGGTCCGAACCAATAAAAGCATGGTCTGGTATATGCACACTGATGGTGTCGATGCCAACCGATGATGCCCGCATGTACCAGTCATGCAACCTTTTAACACCAGCCGGGACCTTTCTTAGTTTCTCAAGAGGTAGCAGAGGTCTGCCCGGCACATATTTTTTAGGCACGTTTTTGTAATCTGCCTTAGTTGGCTTCTTTATCTTTGCGGCCATTGCCTCAGCCTTTTTTGCAGACTCCTCGTGCTTGGCCAAATCAACAGTTTGTGACGTGAGGCTCCGTCCAATCCCTTTCAAAAACCGAGCTGTGCCAGCAGTAGTAGCTTTACTCTTCTTTTTCTGATACGGGGACACCAATTTTGGAATAGGAAGTTTAGTTTTCTTTGATGGCCTTGGATCCTTTGATGGTTGTGGAGAAGGTGGATCCCTTGATGGTGGCGTAGACAGTGGGTCACCAAGAGGATGGGGAGGAGAAGGTGGTGGAGCCCTGAATGGTGATGCTTGTGGCGGAGACGGTGGGTCAGAAAAAGGATGAGGAGAAGCATGTGAAGTTTGAGGAGGTGATGATGGATGTACAATAGGAGCAACAATTTGAGAAGGCGGAGACGGTTGGGCCTGCGACGCCTGCGACGAATTCGACCAATCAAGCAATTCGACATCCCTTCGAGGCCAAAGGATAAAATTCTTGATAGCTTGTCCAAGTTTCTCGATACCTTCGGGCCCAGGGATGTCTAGCATGTCGTCCTCGGATCCTTGGACGACCGTCATCACTTCTACTTTGCAATAATCATCTGGAATATCGTTTCCATGGAACTTGCGTCCTGGGATCGCAAGGCCTGTGGCTACTTTCTTTGTACGTTTATTGTTAATACCATATCTTATAACCAGTGTGCACGCCACAGGCCTTGTGATGTCATCAACTGGATAACGGTCCTTATTTCCCGTTGAAGCAACAGAGCTTGGTAATGTCGTACAATCTGTGGAAGCCGGCGGTTGAGCTGCTGGAATTATTTGTATCTGTGGAGTCGTCATCTGTTGAACAGACATCGCACTCGCCAACTGTTGCATCAATTCTGGAGGAGGATTCGATAGCATTTGAGACATCATGGCTTTGAACTCTTTCTTGGCCTCCTCCTTAAAATAATCCGCCATCTCTTCCTTGTATCGATCACGTTTCCTGTACAGACCTTCCCACTGTGGTCCGAATCCTTCCTTCCATCCTTCCTTAGACGAGATTCCTCGTACACGGCCAGGATGCTCAGGGTTACCGAGACCAGCCGTTAGGATGTCTCTTTCCCTTTGTGGCTTAAAAGTTCCTTGGCTCTGCTTAGCTGCCATTGTATATATGTTTTTTTCCGCTTCTTCGACAATGGGATCATCAAAAGATACACCGGTCTCGGTTTCCCTTGGTTTTCTAGCACGGAGCCAATTTGCCGCCCTTTCACCAAGTTGCTCGGACAGCGTCGGCAACCCTGCGGCCTTCTTCTCGGCGTCTTCTTGTCTCCATTTAGTAACCTGACGCTTGTAACCACCTGTGCCTAGGTGGTGGCGGTACTTGTTCTTCTTTGATAGTTCCGAATTTGCCTCACTTAGAGATATGAAATCAGGGCTGCTCCTCTGCTCTAGAAATACTGCCCACTGACCTGCTGAGATTTTATATTTTTTGGTCGGGTCCAGACCTTTCTTTGCAAACTTTGTGTTCATCTCAGACCTCCAGTTTCGGAAATTGATTGCAAGCTGCTTCATCGTGTATTCCTTCACGAGTTCTTCTGAACCCCGAGGCAGAACGAACCTCATTAATAGCTTATTCCATATTTGATTCTTGACATCATCTGACACATCTCTCCACTGTCGTATTGTTATGTCAAGATTATCTCTAACTAAAAACCCAAGTGCATTCCGGAACTTAGGTAGTGCCTCTTCTGGAGCTAGGGGCTGACCTTTCGGGCTCACGTCTGAGATTTTGTATGTTTTGTCGGGAAACTTGTTCAGCCCCCTGTCACCTCTTTTTCGATCGCTCTGCTTCCTTTTCCTTGACGTCTCGGTTGTTGTCTTGGTCTGTTCCGGTGCGTCTTGGGTCGGCTCCGGTACGTCTTCGTTTCGTGCCACGGCTTCTTCGAGTATCGCACGAAATTCAGACACGACCTCCTATTCATGTAATAAAATGCATAAGAGATCATGCATGTGAAATCAGTAGGGTACACATACGAAGCTAAAGATGCGTACTTTTACCTCAGCTTCTCGTGGATCATAAGTAGGGTCACGTTGCAACTCACGGAGAGCGGCCCTATCTATGCTAGTGGTAGGAAAAGGGTCGCTAGGCGTTTCATATCCTTCACTGCTGGATTGTTCTTGAGCAACACTCTTGTCCATGTGCTCGGGCACTAATCCTTGGTCCTTGATCGGAGAACTCATTGAGCTATATATATACAAATACATAAGCAATAATTAAATACATATTAACACATATTAACGTAAGCAATAATTAAATTCATATTAACAAATACCCTAAACCCTTAACCCTAACCCTAACCCTAAACCCTAACCCTAACCCAAAACCCGAACCCTTAACCCTAACCCTAACTATAACCCTTAACTATAACCCTTAACCCTAACCCTTAACTATAACCCTTAACCCTAACCCTTAACCATAACCCTAACCCTAACCCTAACCCTTAACCATAACCCTAACCCTAACCCTAACCCTAACCCTAACCCTAAACCCTAACCATATAGTATCGTATAGTCGTATAGTATCGTGTTACGGATATTATCGAGTTACGTATATTATCGAGTTACGTATATTATCGAGTTACGTATAGAGAGGGAGAGAGGGAGAGAGGGAGAGTCGTATAGGACGGGGAGAGAGGGACAGAGGGAGAGTCGCATAGGACGTATAAAGAGGGAGAGAGGGAGAATCGTATGGATATTATCGAGTTACGTATAGAGAGGGAGAGAGGGAGAGTCGTATAGGACGAGGAGAGGGAGAGAGGGAGAGTCGCATAGGACGTATAGAGAGGGAGAGAGGGAGAGTCGTACGGAAATTATCGAGTTCAGATCGAATTCGAATCGGATCGGATACGTATATTATCGAGTTGTGACGGATAAAATTACAATGTATATATTCAACATACATTTGAACACATATGAACACACATATATATATTGAACACATACATTTGAACACATATGAACACATATATATATTGAACACATACATTTGAACACATATGAACACACATATGAATAAAAATAAGTATTGTATGAATACTCTCATCTCCTCTCCTCTCTCTCCCTCTCCCTCCTCTCTCTATCTCTCTCCTCTCCCTCCTCTCTCTCTCTCACCCTCCTCTCCCTCCCTCTATCTATCTCCTCTCCCTCTATCTCTCTCCTCTCCCTCCTCTCTCTCTCTCACCCTCCTCTCCCTCCCTTTATCTCTCTCCCTCTCCCTCCTCTCTCTTCCCTCTCCCTCTCCTTCCTCTCTCTTCCCTCTCCCCCTCCTTCATCTCTCTTCCTCCTCTCTCTTCTCTCTCTCCCTCCCTCCACTCTCTTTCCTCTCTTCCCTTTCCCTCTCTCTCCTCTCCTCTCTCTTCCCTCTCCCTCCTCTATCTTCTCTCCCTCTCTCTCACTCTCTGCAGAGACGCGCGCAGGGGTCTCCCTCTCTTCCCTCTTCCTCCTCTCTCTTCCCTCTCACTCTCTCACTCTTCCTAGCCTTAGGGTTTAGCCGCGCGGCGGCGGCGGCGGCGTGCGCCCGCGTGCGCGGCGGCGGCGCGCATGGCGCCCGAGCCCGAGCGATCATAGACGAAGAAAGGGAGAGAGAGAGAGAGAGAGAAGAACTTACCTACGGCGCGGGGACGATGACGTGGACGACGGCGTGAACGACGGCGGCGCACGGCGGAGAAAATCGCCGGGCGAAAATTTTGGCAGCCTGACGGCGGGAAGATGGAAAGACAGGGCGCCAGAAACTTAGTGAAATTTTTCGGCCCCGCGCGCGCTCCTTTATATAGGAGATATTTCTACTGGCGGTTGACAATGAAAACCGCCAGTAGAAATCATTTCTACTGGCGGTTGTCATAGAGAACCGCCAGTAGAAATGCCATCCACAGACTGTGGAGGCCATTTCTACTGGCGGTTTTCATCGACAACCGCCAGTAAAAATGATTTCTACTGGCGGTTTTCATTGTCAACCGCCAGTAGAAATGTTTTTAGTATATTATTTTTTATTGTATATTCTTACATTAAGTATATAAATTTTTGTACATATTAAATATATAAATATATATATTTAGTATACATAATATATATATTTATATATTACTTCTCTCTCTCCCCTCTCTCTCTCCTCTCTCTCCTCTCTCTCCCCTCTCCCTCCTCTCTCTTCCCTCTCTCTCTCCCTCTTCTATCTCGCCCTCTCTCTCTCCTCTCTCTCCTCTCCCTAGCTCCTCTCTCTCTCTATCCTCTCTCTCCTCTCTCTCCTCTCCCTAGCTCCTCTCTCTCCCCTCTCCCTCTCTCTCTCCTCTCTCTCTCTATCCTCTCTCTCTCCTCTCTCTCTCCTCTCTCTCCTCTCTCTCTCTCCTCTCTCTCTCCTCTCTCTCCTCTCTCTCTCTCTCCTCTCTCTCTCCTCTTTCCCTCCTCTCTCTTCCCTCTCTCTCCCTCCTCTGTCACTAGAATGCCCGTTCTTGTAGTGTTTAAATACTACGTCGTCTCCTGGCTTCGCGTCTCTCATCACCATTGGTGTGAAGTTCTTTCACAAGTATCAGATCTGGTAAACATCTTTCCAAGTTCTTTCACAACATGTTCTTTGAAGATGCTTGTTTCTTACTGCCTGATATGTATATATTAGTCGAATAGTCCTCCCTGCTTTTATTTTACCTCGTTCTAGGTGATAAACCATGACGGCGGCACTCCAAAGAAAGCCAAGGTGGTGGTGGAGGATGAGGAAGAGGCGGGGTTGGAGGATGAGGAAGAGGCGACTGTGACACTATCCATGGAGAAGGACGCGCTGGAGTGTGACATCTGCTGCCTACCCTTCCAGTCCGAAGTTTTCATGGCAAGTCAGATTACCATGCATGTATATATACAGTACATATTGATCGGTAGGCTCCAGCATGATGCTCTGCTCTGTGTAAAATCAGTGCAAGAACGGGCATTCTCGATGTGCAAAGTGCTGCATCCGCACAGACGGTAAGTGCTGGACCTGCTCCGAGCGCATTGGCAACAATAGCTCTCTCTCCCTCTCCCTCTCCTCTCTAGAAAGTCGTGTAAAATTACATGCTTCGGTTTGTCGCTAACAATAATCAATTACATGACATGTCCTAACAATAATCAATTACATGACAACTATATAATCTAGGGAGCTATTGTTCTGCCTTGTCCATCGTGGCGTACCCAGGGCATCGAATTGCGTGGGATGCTTCGCTCAATGTTCCTTATCTTGGTTGGATGGTCTATGAAAAGAGACATGTCATTGAACTGGTTAAAATCCTCTAAATCAGATACACCATCAACTCCTATAGCTTGTTGTTTTCCAGGAAAAACTACATGCTTCGGTTTGTCGGTGCTTTTCTTCTCATTGTTAGAAATGATCTGTTCAGCATAGAAGACCTGTGCAGCACGATTAGCAAGGATCCATGGGTCATCTTTGTAACCTACCTTACTTAGATCAAGAACTCTGACCCCATAGTTGTCTACCGTGACATGTTTGTCTTCAACCCATTGACATCGGAAAACCGAGATCTGAAATGTACCATAGTCTAGTTCCCATATGTCCTCAATAAAGCCAAAATATGTAATAATCTCACCAGTTTCATCATCTATGGCTTCGCATCGAACACCACTGTTTTGTGACATGCTCTTTTTGTCCTTGGACTTGGTACAAAATGTGAATCCACTAATGTCATAGGTTTGCCATGTTGTGACCTGGCGTGATGGTCCAGATGCCAAGCCCTTGATGGTTTGTTCTTCTATTGTTTCTCCACGTGGAATGTCCTTCACCATTAGCCATGTGTTGAACCGCTGCTTATGTTGCTTCATTACCCAATCATCCGTATGCCCAGGATTTTGCTCGCGAAGCTCATTGATGTGTTGTTGGATAAATGGCTCCATTATCGTTAGCTGATGTAGGATGCTCTGATGTGCCTCAAGTACTATATCGTAATCCGGTGGGATGAAAGATTTCCATCCCATCCTCCCGCTTCCATACAGTCTACCCTCGTGTCGTGACGGAGGCAGACCTATTGCAACCTGGTCTTTTAGGATACTATTGCAGAATGGACCTCCGGACTCAATGGCCTCTTCGGTACAGTACCCCTCTATCATGGATGCCTCGGGACGAGCACGGGTTGATACATAGCCATTCAGTATTGACATGAAACGCTCATACGTCCACATTTCATGCAAGTACATAGGACCCAATGCCTCTATTTGTGGCACCAAGTGCACCACAAGGTGCACCATAATATCAAAGAACGATGGAGGGAAACACATCTCAAACTGTGATATTGTCTCCACTGCGAATTCCTGAAGAGATGCCAACTCATCACGGTCAATTACCTTTTGTGAAATCCTGTTGAAAAAGTAGCACAACCGTGTGATTGCCATCTTTAAAAACAAAGGATTTATAGCCCTGATGGCAATAGGTAGGAATGTAGTCAGCATGACATGGCAATCATGTGAGTTGTAGTTGGTGATTGTCAGGTCTTTCATTGACACAATACTCCGTATGCTAGAGCAGAATCCGGATGGGACTTTCAAATTCTTGAGCCAAACACACATCGCATGTTTCTCATCTACATTGAGATTGTAGCTTGCTGCTGGGAGATGGTACTTCCTATTTTCTTGAAGAACGGGATGTAGTTCCTTTTTTATGCCTAAATCTACCAAGTCCATGCGTGAATTGAGCCCTTCTTTTGTTTTGCCCTTTATGTCTAGCAAGGTGCCCATTATGCTTTTAAACACGTTCTTCTGAACGTGCATACCATCGATCGCATGCCGCACATCTAACTCTTTCCAGTAAGGCAAGTACTCGAAGAAAATAGACTTCTTCTTGAATATAGCCCCCGAAGCTGGTTTGACATCCTTCCTTGTTTTTCCGTCTTTTGTCTTCTTCCCGAAAACAAACTTGATATTCCTGACTATTTCAAAAACTCTATGACCTCTATTGTTACCCGATGGAGCAGTAGAATGTAGTTCACCATTATTGTCGAAGTACTTATCCATCTTTCGCATGCGGTACCTGTGTCCTTCCAATAAAAAGCGTCTGTGCCTCATGTAAACTATCTTCCTAGATGCAGCAAGGGATACGTAAGCAGTTCCATCAATGCATACTGTGCAACCAACCTTTCCCTTAAACTGGCCTGATAATGTGAAGAGAGCAGGGTAATCGTTGATCGTAACAAAAAGAATTGCTCTCAGCGTGAATGAACCTTTACGATACTCATCCAACATTTGAACACCCGTTTCCCACAATATTTTCATATCCTCCATTAAGGGTGAAAGGGAATTAGGCTTACACCTAGTTCCTAAATAATTTTGGTGGTTGAATTGCCCAACACAAATATTGGACTAACTAGTTTGCTCTAGTACTTAAGTTATACAGGTGCATAAGGTTCACACTTAGCCAATAAAAAGACCAAGTGTTGGATTCAACAAAGGAGCAGCAAGGCAACCGAGGGCACCTCTGGGTGGAGGCACCGGACTGTCCGGTGTGCACCGGACTGTCCGGTGCGGCCAGAGGACTTCGACTTCAAACTCTTCGCCCTCGGGAATTCTCGGAAGTCGGCGCGCTATAATTCACCGGACTGTCCGGTGTGCACCGGACATGTCCGGTGCTACAAGGAAGCGCGGCTTCCGGAACTCGCCAGCCTCGGGTTCGCTCGGTAGCCGCTCCGCTAAAATTCACCGGACTGTCCGGTGTGCACCGGACTGTCCGGTGTGCCAGCGGAGCAACGGCTCTCTGCGGCGCCAACGGCTCCCTGCGGTGCATTTAATGCGCGCGCAGCGCGCGCAGTCGGCAGGCTCGCCCATACCGGTGCACCGGACATCAAACAGTACCTGTCCGGTGTGCACCGGACACCTAGGAGGGCCCAGAAGACAGAAGCTCCAACGGTCAGAATCCAACGGCAATGGTGACGTGGCAGGGGCACCGGACTGTCCGGTGTGCACCGGACTGTCCGGTGCGCCATCGAACAGAGGCCTCCAGCCAACGGTCACTTTTGGTGGTTGGGGCTATAAATACCCCAACCACCCCACATTCATTGCAATCCAAGTTTCCCAACTCTCAACCACTTACAAGAGCTAGGCATTCAATTCTAGACACATACAAAGAGATCAAATCCTCTCAAATTCCACTCAAGCCCTTAGTGACTAGCGAGAGAGATTTGCCGTGTTCTTTTGAGCTCTTGCGCTTGGATCGCTTTCTTTCTTTCTCACTTGTTCTTGTGATCAATCTCAATTGTAACCAAGGCAAGAGGCACCAATTGTGTGGTGGCCCTTGCGGGGAAGCTTTGTTCCCGTTTGATTGAGAAGAAGAGAAAGCTCACTCGATCTGTGGGATCGTTTGAGAGAGGGAAGGGTTGAAAGAGACCCGGCCTTTGTGGCCTCCTCAACGGGGAGTAGGTTTGCAAGAACCGAACCTCGGTAAAACAAATCCTCGTGTCACACTCTTATTTGCTTGCGATTTGTTTTGCGCCCTCTCTCGCGGACTCGTTTCTTTATTACTAACGCTTACCCGGCTTGTAGTTGTGATTATTTTTGTAAATTTCAGTTTCGCCCTATTCACCCCCCCTCTAGGCGACTATCAATTGGTATCGGAGCCCGGTGCTTCATTAGAGCCTAACCGCTCGAAGTGATGTCGGGAGATCACACCAAGAGGGAGATGGAGACCGGCGACGACAAGCCCACTATAAGTCAAGGGAGCACTTCATCTTCATCGGAAGAGTCCCGCACCAAGAGAAGAGAGAAGAAGAAGAAATCCTCCAAGCGGAAGGAGAAAAGATCTTCCTCTTCTCACCACAAAGAGAAGAAGGAAAAATCTTCTTCTCACAAGCCGCATCGGAGTGGGGACAAGCACAAGAGGATGAGGAAGGTGGTCTACTACGAGACCGATACTTCATCGACTTCTACCTCCGGCTCCGACGCGGCGTCTGTCACTTCTAAACGCCAAGAGCATAAGAAGTATAGTAAGATCCCCCTACGCTACCCTCGCATTCCTAAACATACACCTTTACTTTCCGTCCCATTAGGCAAACCACCAACTTTTAATGGTGAAGATTATGCTATGTGGAGTAATTTGATGCGATTTCATCTAACCTCTCTCCACAAAAGATTATGGGATGTTGTTGAGTATGGTGTACAGGTACCATCCGTAGGGGATGAAGACTACGACACGGACGAAGTGGCCCAAATCGAGCACTTCAACTCCCAAGCCGCAACCATCCTCCTTGCCTCTCTAAGCAAGGAGGAATACAACAAAGTACAAGGGTTGAAGAACGCCAAGGAGATTTGGGACCTACTCAAGACGGCGCACGAGGGTGATGAACTCACCAAGATCACCAAGCGGGAAACGATCGAGGGGGAGCTCGGTCGCTTCCGTCTTCGCCAAGGGGAGGAGCCACAAGACATGTACAACCGGCTCAAGACCTTGGTGAACCAAGTGCGCAACCTCGGGAGCGCAAAATGGGATGACCACGAGGTGGTTAAGGTTATTTTAAGAGCACTTATTTTCCTTAACCCTACTCAAGTGCAATTAATTCGTGGCAATCCTAGATATCCACTAATGACCCCCGAGGAAGTTATCGGGAATTTTGTGAGCTTTGAATGCATGATTAAGGGCTCCAAGAAAATCAACGAGCTTGATGAACCCTCCACATCCGAGGCGCAACCGGTGGCCTTCAAGGCAACGGAGGAGAAGAAGGAGGAGTCTACACCAAGTAGACAACCAATTGACGCCTCCAAGCTCGACAACGAGGAGATGGCCCTAATCATTAAAAGCTTTAGGCAAATCCTCAAGCAACAGAAGGGGAAGGACTACAAATCCCGTTCCAAGAAGGTTTGCTACAAGTGTGGTAAGCCCGGTCACTTTATTGCTAAATGTCCTTTATCAAGTGATAGTGACAGGGGCGACGACAAGAAGGGCAAGAGGAAGGAGAAGAAGAAATACTACAAGAAGAAGGGTGGCGATGCCCATGTTTGTCGGGAGTGGGACTCCGACGAAAGCTCAAGCGACTCCTCCGACGACGAGGACGCCGCCAACATCGCCGTCACCAAGGGCCTTCTCTTCCCCAACGTCGGCCACAAGTGCCTCATGGCCAAAGACGGCAAAAAGAAGGTAAAATCAAAGTCCTCCACTAAATATGAAACATCTAGTGATGAGGATGATGATAAAAATGAAGAGGATAATTTGCGTATTCTTTTTGCTAACCTCAACATGCAACAAAAGGAGAAATTAAATGAGTTAATTAGTGCTATACATGAGAAGGATGAACTCTTAGACTCCCAAGAGGACTTCCTAATCAAGGAAAACAAGAAACATGTTAAGGTTAAAAATGCTTATGCTCTAGAAAGAGAAAAATGTGAAAAATTGTCTAGTGAGCTAAGCACTTGTCATGAGACATTAGACAACCTTAGAAATGAAAATGCAAATTTGTTAGCTAAGGTTGATTCTCATGTTTGCATTGATCCTAGGAATAATAATGTTGATTTGCTTGCTAGGATTGATGAGTTGAATGTTTCCATTGCTAGCCTTAGAAATGAAAATGAGAAATTAATTGCTAAGGCTAAGGATTTTGATGTTTGCGATGCTACTATTTCCGACCTTAGAACTAAAAATGATGTGTTGCATGCTAAGGTTGTTGAACTAAAATCTTGCAAACCCTCTACATCTAATGTTGAGCATATTTCTATTTGTACTAGATGTAGAGATATTAATGTTGATGCTATCCATGATCACCTAGCCTTAATTAAACAACAAAATGATCACATAGCTCAACTTAATGCTAAAATTAGAGAGCATGACTTAGAAAATGAAAAATTTAAATTGGCTAGAAGCATGCTCTATAATGGGAGACGCCCGGGCATTAAGGACGGCATTGGCTTCCAAAGGGGAGACAATGTCAAAATTAATGCCCCTCCTAAGAACTTGTCTAACTTTGTTAAGGGCAAGGCTCCCATGCCTCAGGATAACGAGGGTTACATTTTGTACCCTGCCGGGTATCCTGAGAGTAAAATTAAGAAAATTCATTCTAGGAAGTCTCACTCTGGCCCTAATTATGCTTTTATGTATAAGGGTGAGACATCTAGATCTAGGCAACCAACCCATGCCAAGTTGCCTAGAAAGAAAACTATTAATGCATCAAATGATCATGCCATTTCATTTAAAACTTTTGATGCATCTTATGTGTTGACTAGCAAATCTGGCAAGGTAGTTGCCAAAATTGTTGGGGGCAAACACAAGGGCTCCAAGACTTGTGTTTGGGTACCCAAAGTTCTTGTATCTAATGCCAAAGGACCCAAAACCGTTTGGGTACCTAAAACAAAGAACTAAACTTGTTTTGTAGGTTTATGCATCCGGGGGCTCAAGTTGGATACTCGACAGCGGGTGCACAAACCACATGACAGGGGAGAAAAGGATGTTCTCCTCATATGAGAAAAAACCAAGATCCCCAACGAGCTATCACATTCGGGGATGGAAATCAAGGTTTGGTCAAAGGTTTGGGTAAAATTGCTATATCCCCTGACCATTCCATTTCTAATGTTTTTCTTGTAGATTCCTTAGATTACAATTTGCTTTCCGTATCCCAATTATGTCAAATGGGCTACAACTGTCTTTTTACTGATATAGGTGTTACTGTCTTTAGAAGAAGTGATGATTCAATAGCTTTTAAGGGAGTGTTAGAGGGTCAGCTATACTTAGTAGATTTTCATAGAGCTGAACTCAACACTTGCTTGATTGCTAAGACTAACTTGGGTTGGCTCTGGCACCGCCGACTAGCCCATGTTGGAATGAAGAATCTTCACAAGCTTCTAAAGGGAGAACACATTTTGGGACTAACCGATGTTCATTTTGAGAAAGACAGGATTTGTAGTGCATGCCAAGCCGGGAAGCAAGTTGGTGTCCATCATCCACACAAAAACATCATGACTACCGACAGGCCACTGGAGCTCCTTCACATAGATTTGTTCGGCCCGATCGCTTACATAAGCATCGGCGGTAGTAAGTATTGTCTTGTAATTGTGGATGATTATTCTCGCTTCACTTGGGTGTTCTTTTTACAGGACAAATCCTATACCCAAGAGACCTTAAAGGGATTCTTGAGACGGGCTCAAAATGAGTTCGGCTTAAGGATCAAGAAAATTAGAAGCGACAATGGAACGGAGTTCAAGAACGCTCAAATTGAAGGTTTTCTTGAGGAGGAGGGCATCAAGCATGAGTTCTCTTCTCCCTACACTCCACAACAAAATGGTGTAGTGGAGAGGAAGAATCGAACTCTATTGGACATGGCAAGAACCATGCTTGATGAGTACAAGACACCGGATCGGTTTTGGGCCGAGGCGGTCAACACCGCCTGTTACGCCATCAACCGGTTATATCTTCATCGAATCCTCAAGAAGACATCTTATGAACTCCTAACCGGTAAAAAGCCCAATATTTCATATTTTAGAGTTTTGGTAGCAAATGTTTTATACTTGTTAAAAGAGGTAGAAAATCTAAATTTGCTCCTAAAACTGTAGAAGGCTTTTTACTAGGATATGACTCAAACACAAGGGCATATAGAGTCTTTAACGAGTCCTCAGGACTTGTTGAAGTTTCTTGTGACGTTGTGTTTGATGAGACTAACGGCTCTCAAGTAGAGCAAGTTGATCTTGATGATGTAGGTGAAGAACAGGCTCCATGCATAGCGCTAAGGAACATGTCCATCGGGGATGTGTGTCCTAAGGAATCCGAAGAGCCTCCAAATGCACAAGATCAACCATCCACCTCCACGCAAGTATCTCCACCAACTCAAGTTGAGGATGAGGCTCAAGATGTTGAACAAGAAGATCAAGAAGATGAGCCACCTCAAAATGACGGCAACGATCAAGGGGGAGATTCAAATGATGAAGACAAGGAGGATGAACAACCAAGGCCGCCACACCCAAGAGTCCACCAAGCAATACAACGAGATCACCCCGTCGACACCATCCTCGGCGACATTCATAAGGGGGTAACTACTCGATCTCGTGTTGCTCACTTTTGTGAACATTACTCGTTTGTTTCCTCTATTGAGCCAACCAGGGTAGAGGAAGCACTACAAGATTCGGATTGGGTGATGGCGATGCAAGAGGAGCTCAACAATTTCACGAGGAATGAGGTATGGCACTTAGTTCCACGTCCTAACCAAAATGTTGTAGGAACCAAGTGGGTCTTCCGCAACAAGCAAGACGAGCATGGTGTGGTGACTAGGAACAAAGCTCGACTGGTGGCCAAGGGGTATTCACAAGTCGAAGGTTTGGATTTTGGTGAAACCTATGCACCCGTAGCTAGGCTTGAGTCAATTCGCATATTATTAGCCTATGCTACTTACCATGGCTTCAAGCTCTATCAAATGGACGTGAAGAGTGCCTTCCTCAATGGACCAATCAAGGAGGAGGTCTATGTTGAGCAACCTCCCGGCTTTGAAGACAGTGAGTACCCTAACCATGTTTATAGGCTCTCTAAGGCGCTTTATGGGCTTAAGCAAGCCCCAAGAGCATGGTATGAATGCCTTAGAGATTTCCTTATTGCAAATGGCTTCAAAGTCGGCAAAGCCGATCCTACTTTATTCACTAAGATTCTTGATAATGATTTGTTTGTATGCCAAATTTATGTTGATGATATCATTTTTGGGTCTACTAACAAATCTACATGTGAAGAATTTAGTAGGATCATGACACAAAAATTCGAGATGTCAATGATGGGGGAGTTGAAGTATTTTCTAGGATTCCAAGTCAAGCAACTCCAAGAGGGCACCTTCATTAGCCAAACCAAGTATACTCAAGATATTTTAAGCAAGTTTGGAATGAAGGATGCCAAGCCCATCAAGACACCCATGGGAACCAATGGGCATCTCGACCTCGACACGGGAGGTAAGTCCGTGGATCAAAAGGTATACCGGTCGATGATTGGATCATTACTTTATTTATGTGCATCTCGACCGGACATTATGCTTTCTGTTTGCATGTGTGCAAGATTCCAAGCCGACCCTAAGGAATCACACCTTACGGCCGTGAAACGAATCTTGAGATATTTGGCTTTTACTCCTAAGTTTGGGCTTTGGTACCCTCGGGGATCCACTTTTGATTTGATTGGTTATTCGGATGCCGATTGGGCGGGGTGTAGAATTAATAGGAAGAGCACATCAGGGACTTGCCAGTTCTTGGGAAGATCCTTGGTGTCATGGGCTTCAAAGAAGCAAAATTCGGTCGCTCTTTCTACCGCCGAAGCCGAGTATATTGCCGCAGGCCATTGTTGCGCGCAATTGCTTTGGATGAGGCAAACCCTGCGGGACTACGGTTACAAATTAACCAAAGTCCCTTTGCTATGTGACAATGAGAGTGCAATCAAAATGGCCGACAATCCCGTCGAGCACAGCCGCACTAAGCACATAGCCATTCGGTATCATTTTCTTCGGGATCACCAACAAAAGGGGGATATCGAGATTTCTTATATTAATACTAAAGATCAATTAGCCGATATCTTTACCAAACCACTTGATGAACAATCTTTTACCCGACTTAGGCATGAGCTTAATATTCTTGATTCTAGGAATTTCTTTTGCTAGTCTTGCACACATAGCTCATAAATATACCTTTGATCATGTCTCTTTTATATATGCTATGACTAATGTGTTTTCAAGTGTATTTCAACCAAGTCATAGGTATATTGAAAGGGAATTGGAGTCTTCGGCGAAGACAAGGCTTCCACTCCACTCCACTACTCATCCTTCGCCGTCACTCCGCATCATCTCTCCAACTTTGGTATAATCTTCACTCATTCACTTCATGACCAAAGGGGGAGAAAGTATTTCATTGGGCTCTAATGATTCCGTTTTTGGCGATTCATGCCAAAGGGGGAGAAAATATGAGCCCAAAGCAAAAGGACCGCACCACCACCTAATTTTATACAATTGATGATTTTAAATTGGAAAATTTCAAAATTGGTATCTCTTTGTGTTCTAAAGGGGGAGCAACTAGTATTTTCAAAATTGATGTCTTGAAAACCCTCTTGAACACTAAGAGGAGACCTTATTTGAGGGGGAGTTTTTGCTTAGTCAAAGGAAAAGCATTGGAAATAGGGGGAGAAAATTCCATATCTTGAAAATGCTTTGCAAAACCTTATTCATTTACCTTTGACTATCTTGCAAAAGTACTTTGAAAAGAATTTACAAAAGAATTTGCAAAAACAAAACTCTTGGTGCAAATATGGTCCAATATGTCAAAAAACAAAGAAAAGAATCCATGCGCATCATACAAGTTTATATTGGCTCAATTCCAAGCAACCTTTGCACTTACATTATGCAAACTAGTTCAATTATGCACTTCTATATTTGCTTTGGTTTGTGTTGGCATCAATCACCAAAAAGGGGGAGATTGAAAGGGAATTAGGCTTACACCTAGTTCCTAAATAATTTTGGTGGTTGAATTGCCCAACACAAATATTGGACTAACTAGTTTGCTCTAGTACTTAAGTTATACAGGTGCATAAGGTTCACACTTAGCCAATAAAAAGACCAAGTGTTGGATTCAACAAAGGAGCAGCAAGGCAACCGAGGGCACCTCTGGGTGGAGGCACCGGACTGTCCGGTGTGCACCGGACTGTCCGGTGCGGCCAGAGGACTTCGACTTCAAACTCTTCGCCCTCGGGAATTCTCGGAAGTCGGCGCGCTATAATTCACCGGACTGTCCGGTGTGCACCGGACATGTCCGGTGCTACAAGGAAGCGCGGCTTCCGGAACTCGCCAGCCTCGGGTTCGCTCGGTAGCCGCTCCGCTAAAATTCACCGGACTGTCCGGTGTGCACCGGACTGTCCGGTGTGCCAGCGGAGCAACGGCTCTCTGCGGCGCCAACGGCTCCCTGCGGTGCATTTAATGCGCGCGCAGCGCGCGCAGTCGGCAGGCTCGCCCATACCGGTGCACCGGACATCAAACAGTACCTGTCTGGTGTGCACCGGACACCCAGGAGGGCCCAGAAGACAGAAGCTCCAACGGTCAGAATCCAACGGCAATGGTGACGTGGCAGGGGCACCGGACTGTCCGGTGTGCACCGGACTGTCCGGTGCGCCATCGAACAGAGGCCTCCAGCCAACGGTCACTTTTGGTGGTTGGGGCTATAAATACCCCAACCACCCCACATTCATTGCAATCCAAGTTTCCCAACTCTCAACCACTTACAAGAGCTAGGCATTCAATTCTAGACACATACAAAGAGATCAAATCCTCTCAAATTCCACTCAAGCCCTTAGTGACTAGCGAGAGAGATTTGCCGTGTTCTTTTGAGCTCTTGCGCTTGGATCGCTTTCTTTCTTTCTCACTTGTTCTTGTGATCAATCTCAATTGTAACCAAGGCAAGAGGCACCAATTGTGTGGTGGCCCTTGCGGGGAAGCTTTGTTCCCGTTTGATTGAGAAGAAGAGAAAGCTCACTCGATCCGTGGGATCGTTTGAGAGAGGGAAGGGTTGAAAGAGACCCGGCCTTTGTGGCCTCCTCAACGGGGAGTAGGTTTGCAAGAACCGAACCTCGGTAAAACAAATCCTCGTGTCACACTCTTATTTGCTTGCGATTTGTTTTGCGCCCTCTCTCGCGGACTCGTTTCTTTATTACTAACGCTTACCCGGCTTGTAGTTGTGATTATTTTTGTAAATTTCAGTTTCGCCCTATTCACCCCCCCTCTAGGCGACTATCAAAGGGCTCCAAAAATACATCCATGTCAACTCCAGGTTGTGTAGGTCCAGAAATAAGGATGGTTAGCAAAATGTACTTCCGTTTCTGCATCAACCATGGAGGAAGGTTGTATATGGTGAGGATCACCGGCCATGTGCTATGCTTGCTGCTCCTCTCAGCAAATGGGTTCATTCCATCAGTACTCAGTGCGAACCTAACATTTCTCGGTTCATCGGCAAAGTCTCGGTGGTTGTCATTGAAATCTTGCCACTGCTTCCCATCGGCTGGATGTCGAAGCTTCCCATCATTTTTGTGCTCATCAGAAGCATGCCAGCTCATAAGTTTGGCATCCTCAGGATTAGCGAACAAACACCTCAATCGATCGACGACGGGGAGGTACCACATCACCAAAGCAGGAATCTTTTTGAGCGCATAATAGTCTACTTCTTCTTTTTCTTTGCTCGTGGATTTTGAAGTCTTTTTTGGGCTTTCTTTCGCTTCTTCCCTTTAGACACGGATGCAACACACTCTTCGTCCTCTCGATAGTCTTTATTCGTCTTGTACCTACTTGCACCGCACTTTGGGCAGCTCTCCAAGTCTTTATAATCATCACCTCGATAAAGGATACAGTGATTTCTACACGCGTGGATCTTCTCCACACCCATAGTGAGCGGACTGATTAGTTTCTTTGCATAGTACGTGTTAGCAGGCACATTGTTCTCCTTTGGAAGCATGTCTGCGATAATACTCAAGAACGCATCGAAGCCAGCATCAGACACACCATATTTAGCTTTTAACATCAACAGCTTTAACACAGACCGGAGCGTCGTGAACTCTTTGGTACAACCCTTAGACTCGTCGTACAAAGGCTCTTCTGCTGCCTTCTTCAGGGACTCCATACCTTTCATTAAGAACATCGATTGATCTGTATGACGACGCAACATTGCCTCTAGCAACTCTGCATCTTCCTCATCCATAACACTTGGCAGAACATGAGGTCTATCATGTTCATTTCCTCCAGCGTAACCATGATCAGTAACATTTTGCACTACATGTTCGCTCTGTGGAAGAGGTTGGTGTGTCTCGTGAACGAACTGAAATCTGTCGTCGATGTTCTCAGGGTTTCCAGTCGTATAAGGCGAAGAGCTACCCTCTCCATGCTTTGTCCAAATTGTGTAATCCTTCATAAATCCTCGGCATACCAGATGAGATATGATTTGTTCTGTGTCATTAAATACAGCAGCATTTTTGCAGTCCATGCATGGACAATATATGTGTTTTGTCTTTGTTCTCCAAGCATGGTTCGTAGCGACATCAATAAACCTATGGACCTCGGATATGTATGATGGATCTAGCCTTGATAAGTTATACATCCAGGATGTCCTCTCCATCACCACCTGTAAAAAAGTAACACAAAACACATGGTGAAACCCTATATCCAAAAATGTGGCTAAAATGTGAAACCCTCTCTCTCTCTCCTCTCTCTCTCTATCCTCTCTCTCTCTCCTCTCTCTCACCTCTATCTCTCTCTCTCCTCTATCTCTCTCTCTATGGAGGATGAGGCGGGGTTGGAGGATGAGGCGACTGTGACACTATCCATGGAGAAGGACGCGTTGGAGTGCGACATCTGCTGCCTACCCTTCCAGTCCGAAGTTTTCATGGCAAGTCAGATTACCATGCATGTATATATACAGTACATATTGATCGGTAGACTCCAGCATGAGGCTCTGCTCTGTGTAAAATCAGTGCAAGAACGGGCATTCTGGATGTGCAAAGTGCTGCATCCGCACGGACGGTAAGTGCTGCACCTGCTCCGAGCGCATTGGCAACAATAGCTCTCTCTCCCTCTCCCTCTCCTCTCTAGAAAGTCGTGTAAAATTACATGCTGCACATGGAGGATGAGGAAGAGTCGGGTTGGAGGATGAGGAAGAGACGACTGTGACACTATCCATGGAGAAGGACGCGTTGGAGTGCGACATCTGCTGCCTACCCTTCCAGTCCGAAGTTTTCATGGCAAGTCAGATTACCATGCATGTATATATACAGTACATATTGATCGGTAGACTCCAGCATGATGCTCTGCTCTGTGTAAAATCAGTGCAAGAACGGGCATTCTGGATGTGCAAAGTGCTGCATCCGCACGGACGGTAAGTGCTGCACCTGCTCCGAGCGCATTGGCAACAATAGCTCTCTCTCCCTCTCCCTCTCCTCTCTAGAAAGTCGTGTAAAATTACATGCTGCACATGGAGGATGAGGAAGAGTCGGGGTTGGAGGATGAGGAAGAGGCGACTGTGACACTATCCATGGAGAAGGACGCGTTGGAGTGCGACATCTGCTGCCTACCCTTCCAGTCCGAAGTTTTCATGGCAAGTCAGATTACCATGCATGTATATATACAGTACATATTGATCGGTATATATACAAATGTAGTTAGACTACTTTATCTCTTCCAATAAAAGTAGTTAGACTACTTTATCTCTAACACATGGTGAAACCCTATATCCAAAATGTGGCTAAAATGGAGGAAAAATGAACAAAATTTGGCAAAAGAAACATAAGGCAAACTTTCCTAGCAACTAATAAACAAAAAAAATTAATACCCAAACCTATCTTTAACACATGGTGAAAGCCTAGTTTCAAAATGTAGTTAAAATTGAGCAAAAATAAACAATAACTAACAATTGAAACATAATTAAACCAATCTTCCATACAACACATTCACCATTCATTAAGCAACTAAACATGAAAAAGAGAGGGAATAGACAAAAACTAACCATCTTATGCAACCTCATTTGAGGAAATAGAGAAAATTACCTAGCTATACTCTTCTCTCTCACATGTAAAACCCTAGATCCAAAATGTGGCTAAAATTGAGCAAGAATGAACAAAAATTGACAAAGAAACATAAACCAACCTTTCTTATCCACCTTCTTCCAAGAAATGAAGACCAAAACCTCCCCCCTTATATTTTTGTGAAATCTGGACCTCCAAAATCGCCTCCAATGGAAGCTGGCTGCGAGCATACAGTTCACTGTCGCGAGGAAGAAGAGGGGTATTTATAACAGACAGTTCACTGGCGGTTGGCTTGAAAAACCGCCAGTGGAAACCTATTTCCACTGGCGGTTATCTTAACACAACCGCCAGTGTAAATAGGGTATTTACACTGGCGGTTCTGTTACACCAACCGCCAGTGGAAATTGCTTTCTACTGGCGGTTCTGTTACACCAACCGCCAGTGGAAATACCCTATTTCCACTGGCGGTTGTGTTAAGATAACCGCCAGTGAAAATGGGTTTCCACTGGCGGTTCCTAAGTCGGGTCCACCTTGTTTTTTTTACTGGCGCGTGATAACTGAAACCGCCAGTGATAATTTATGGGTGCCGCAGGCTATGAGCTCTTTTCTACTAGTGGTAACGACTACCTCTTGTTATATAGCCTGTTTTGATTGGTTCACTCTATTTTGAATTTCAAATTAAAAAATAAAAAAACTGGTGTATAAGGTTGTTTTCAGTAGCTTACTCATTTTTATCTCTCATTTCAAACTCCACTCTATAAACAGTGCAGTCTACAGTGCAAAACAGTGTTTTGCACGGCCATAAGCATAACACAATCGGCTAGCCATAGCCTGAGTAGAGGAGTCTTTGAGTTCATTCACACAATTCACACTTTAAATTTTTCTACTACCTCATCATACTCCTCTCCTCTGACACTTGTTTCATTCAGGTCAAACATTGTTGTGTTGTCATCGTCTAGATCAAACATTGACATAACCGAAGAAGAGTTGTTCGAGTTGCTACAGTAAAATATAATGCAGTAGATGGTAGAGCTTGCCTTTGAGTTTTCCATGTTGAAGAGGCGAGCGAGGAAACATTGGAGATACATCAACTGTGACCGTGTATCCACCTACGGCCGACTGATGCAAGACTACATCAAATGACTCGTGTGTCTACCCGCCACTCTACTTTCATTGAATGTACCACATGTGAAGGAGCCACTTCCCTCACACCTTGGAGAGGCTAGGTGAGCACTCCCCCTACTTCACCCTTCGAACCAATACACTCACCCGCAGCAGTTCCTTCTCCACCAGAAGTTCGCAGCTGTCCTACGCATGTTTGCGTACGGTAGTGTTACTGACTCCATCGATGAGTACATCAAAATAGGAAACAGTTCCTTCTTAGAGTGTCTCGAGCTATTGTGTAGAGGTGTTATTGCATGTTGTAGGGCGGAGTACGTGCGTCATCCCACTGCTGATGACCTTATGCATCAATTAGCTAAGGGGTAGAGAAGGGATTTTCTAGTACTATAGGGAGTATAGCTTGCATGCATTAGAAGTGGAGGAACTATCCTATTGGATGGAGAGGACAATTCATAAGAGGGGACATTAGATCTCTGACAATCATGCTCGAGACGGTTGCCTCACATGACTTGTGGATCTGGCATGCTTTTTTTAGGGTGGTGACATTGAACAATAATGTGAATGTGCTCAATCAGTCACTGTTGTTTGTTGACGTGCTTAAGGATGAAGCACAAAATGTGAACTTCACGGTGAATGACCATGAGTACAATCAGGGGTACTACATTGTCGATAACATATACCCTCTGTGTTTGGTGTTCATGAAGACGATTCCACTCCCATAGACTCCAAAGCAGTGAGTGTTCATTGTGTGCCAGGAGAGCAAATGGAAGAACATGGACATGGTATTTTTGGTGCTTAAGGACCGATTTCATATTCTCACAACCTTAGGTCGTTCTTTCTTTCAGCAGGTACTCGGTGTGATCATGCGTGCATATATCATTTTGCATACTAATGATCATTGAGGATGAGCGTGGAGGACCATACAAAGTGGACGAGTACGAGATACTCAAGTTCTTGGTTGCAGCACCAATACAATCATCACCCCTATTAGGACCTGACAAGCGGGCCCAAGCACTCGGGAGTTGGTGGGATAAGCAACACACAACAAAACGGTTAGCCTGGAAGCTGAAATGTCTTGTCAAGTGTGTCCCTATCTGGATCCGAATGACAGTATTTATAGGGTAATCAGGAGATGCAAGCCTAAATATGATCGTATCCCTAGTTACCTACCACATTCTTAGAATATGTCGTGCAATAGGGTAATTACAGTACATTATTGACTCGTGCCTAATTACACTAAATCGTTTACCCGCTAGGGGATCTAGATAGAGAGCCTAGGATCTAGTAGGTGGACCCACTCTAACTTGTGGGACTTGCTCTCGTCCACTGCCTCGAGGCCTCCGACCCGGGGATCAAAGTCCTAGTGCCTTCAACTTCCTAGCACCTTCGCCGCAACCAGCCTCGAGGTCCAGTGTCTTTGCGTGCTCTTGTGGTATCAACTCGTTCGAAGGGTAAGCTGGCGGTGGATCGAACGCGATAGCCCTATAGGTAGACTTCGAGTCGAAGAGCCCCCGCAGTGGCCAGCCTTCGCTCCAACAACATCAATCAGGGGAGAGTGTGAGGGCTCTCATGCACCGTGGTTCGGGATGGCCAAAGTCTCGGATCATGTTTGGGTCCCGCATTCACAGACAAGTTAGCCTGGTTCCAGACATGGTCACACGAAGGACTAATCGAGGTCTGGTTCGACCTTCGTCCCAACAACCCTCATGAGTACCATCCTTCAGCGAGATGCCACATTCCATATAAACTGGATGCATGATTAGTTGTATACTAGTACTCTCTTCAAGTCTTCATCAACCCTTGAGTAGAAAGTTTAATGTCGACGTTTGATGACCCTAAATGCTCCCAAAAAAATAATTTTAACTGTATTAATATCGGCGCACTGCCTAGTCCCAATGTGGTACTAAAACCATCTCCCACGCTGCTGCGGCCCCACCGTGCCGTGCCTCGTCCAAATACGGCTAGCTGTGTTTACTCTACGGCACGGCCTACGGGTGTCGGGTACGTTGCCTTGCCTCAATGGCTGTGCTACCAGGTCCAGGAGCCTGGCGAGCGGCGGCGTTGTCTTCCGCCCTCTTTTTTCGTTGGGAGGTTAGAGCAGGTGGCTATTTGTGTCGTTGCTATGATGAGTTGCAGTTGAGCGCAGGTGCCCGCGTAGAGGCTGACAAGTTGGTTGGCCAGTGGCTACGCTACATGATGATCGGCCGCCGTGCCCTCAATACAGCCACCCCGATCCCCGGCCGATGCGATCTCCTCTCCTCGGACTACAAGTACCCGCGACAGCGTTGAGTGCGTATACTAGCCGCGTACACATAACACATCTGGAAAGCGAGCACCGAGCAGCAGGCGGTCTCAACGGTCGACGCGCCAGCTTTCCTTGTCCACGCAGATCACTCGTCGTACGTTCCCTATGCTGGCTCCTCCTCGGCTCCCCCTCGTCGGGGCGCTCCTGCTGCTCCTCGCCGTCGCGCTCGGCGCGGTGCCGTGCGAGAGCGCCGCGCTCCGCCTCCGCGGCTCCGTCGCCTGCCTCGACTGCGACGAGGAACACGATCTCTCCGGTACGTACGGTACACTGGTGGGGTCTCACTCTCACAGTCTCACCTCACTTCTCGATCGTGCCTTTTGTTTGTGCTTGGTGACAGGTGTGGTCGTGGCGGTGAAATGCGCCGGCGACGGCGACGGCGACGCGGGACTCCACGCGGCGCAGACCGACGGTCGCGGCAACTTCGACGTGGCCGTGCCAGCAGGAGCGTCAGCCTCGGGCGCGCTGTGCGCGGCCAGGGTCCTCGGCGCCACGGAGCAGCTCTGCGCGCCGTGGGGACTCACGGTCGCGCGCGTCGTCCCGGCCCGGGCGCCTGACCCCGCCTCCTACCCCTCCTATGTTCTGGGCTCCCGCCTCGCCTTCTTCACGAGGTGCGCTGCGGCTAGCGGCGGCTCCGCTGTCGCTGCGACCATGGCCGACCGTGACCACCAGGGTGGTAACGCCCCGATGGAGCCAGCGCTAAGGCCGACGCCACCGCCGGCGTGGACTCCACCGTTCCGTGGAGGCAACAGGCCGCCCTTCGGTTTTGGAGGACTGCCTCCCTTCTTCTTCTTCCCGTTCATCCCGATCATCGGCATCCCTTGAACCTGAACGCTGCCGTGTCCAAAGCACTACAAGTACTACTTACATTTGAATCCCATGTCCATGTATCCATGACATAATAATGATAATGCTAGTGTATGCACGCCAAAACAGCATCCAATAAATCAAGAGATTGTGCTTTTCTCTTTCCAAGAGTGCAGCTACGTTTTCAATATATTGTAGATGGGCTACAACTTTCTAGTCTGGGGAGTGGGGAGCGGTAGAACAAACTAGTGGTGCATGGTCCAGGCTTTTGCCTGCTCAAACCGAGCAAACCAGTACACGGACAGGACTTCTCCAGCAGCCATGGAACACACACAAGAAACACGGCACCTCTACTGCTCCACAGCATGCGCTAACTTCTCTGGCTTTGACAGGGTTAAAATATTGACATCCTTCGGCTTCAAACAGACATAACCCCAATTTCAATCCAGACACCAAATGTGCAAGGAGAATCACGTAAGATTTCCAGACAGCTACCGTGCGCAAAGCTTAGGCAGCCCATCCTCAAAGCTCTTGTCACGCTTCCAAATGAAATCCTCAATAAACTGCAGAAATGGTGTTTACATGGCAGGTGACGATACAACATGAAAACAGCCTTAAGCATGGCGTGAATTCACACCGCATCAGCATTATGCCAACCCTTTGTGCACGGAGATATCTCCATAAACTCGTCAAACTCCTTGACATGAACATCACAGCATTTCCACTGCAAGAACAGAACAGATATGGGGTTTAGGGATGACGAGAATAGCTGTTTACAGAGGCAGAAATCAACATATAGCTTCAAATATATACATACCCCTCTCATCCTGTCATGGAAAACGGCAGGACCTGGATGGTAGTCACATGCAGAATCATGGTTATCCTTCTCCTTGTAGGATTTACCACATCCTTTATTTTTACATGTCCTCAGCTCATTTACATCGATCCTTTTCTTGGGCGGAGGAACAGCGGATTTCTCAACAGGTTCCTTGTTTGTATCGTCGGTAGCAGCTGGCTTTTGTGGCTTGGGCTGTGATCCTGAAAACATAGCACCAGAGCAAGCTCCATTTAACAGATTTTTAATAGGCAGCTAATAAAGATCTTTACCAAATTACTATAAAGGACCATACGTGTGGCCAAACATATGTGCAGGGTGGTAAATTGTGTAACACTTATAAATAGGAATCAATCAGTTTAACTAAAACAAGATTACTGCAAATACAAACTCACCGTGATCGGAGCAAAAGAAACCTTGACGACACCTTGCACACACATCAACTCCCGCACCCTGCTTAGAGGACTGGATCGGTGTTGCCTTTGTACGGTTAGATGAAACAGCTTTTGTGATTGGTTTTTCGGTTGTATGCTTTCCTGTTGTGCATCTACACCAAAATAGAGCATGCAATCAGTTACTGATCGCTCTGCTGACATAAGTGTTGGAATTAGGGTTACGAAGGTAGTACGAGTGATAGGTTTGAAGTCTAGGACCAGTACCCCGGCGTTTGGGCGCCGTCGTCCTAGGGTTATGCTGATGGTAGGGAAGGATAATTTGTGGAAGTGAGGGTGGTGGTGATGGCGCCTGCAGCAGGGTGATGGTGTGCAGGAAGAGCATCCTCGGGGAAGCTGGGAATCGGGGATGGGGAGTGTGGGAAGACGATCTGGTGGATGGGTACAGGTATGGTTGTCGTCGATGGCACCAAGCCGGAGATCGGCAATGGAAGGGGTGTCGTGGCAGATGGGAAGGGAACGATGGTGGTGGTGTGAAGGGGGATGCCACCATAGCTTGGCATGCCATAGGGGAAGCAGTAGCACTGGTGGTGGCAGAAGATGGAGGCGGCAGTGGTGGTGGTGTCCTGTTGGACATGCCGTAGATGGCGGCGATGAGGGCGGCGAACTGCTGCATCATCAGCTGCTGGAATGCCATGAAGTCCACCTATGAATTTGGTTGGTGGCAGCAGTCGTCACATCAATAGATGTGACGACGATGGAGGTGATGGGTGGTGCTGATCCTGGCATCACGTCGTCGGAACCTGGCATCTCCGATACCAAATTGTTGAAATTAGGGTTACAAAGGTAGTACGAGTGGTAGATTTATAGTCTAGGACCAGGACCTGGGCATTTGGGATGAACAGTGCACGGTTGAACAGTAGATACGTTGAGGGGAAGCAAGGGCAAGACACTTGCCTGCTTGATTTCTTCCTTAATCAAAGGAGTATAATATATAGGTTGTGATAGCAGCCCCTAACAAACTAACCAACTCTATCCAGGAGTTCTAAACTAATGTTTATCCATCTAAACAAACTAACTAATGCTTATCCATTTAAACAAACTAATTGATACTTATCCATCTAAACAAACTAACTGATTTTATTAGGGCTGCTGGGCTACCGGTCATAACATAGAGGTGACTGAATCAAAACCAGAACGTGGACCAACTTAAAAACATTATTTCATAACGGATAATGGTACAAAGACATCAATTCTTGAATATTTATTCACCAGCAAACCTAGACCCATATCTGGATCTGCATGGAGAGTACAATAAATACGTTGAGCTGAGCTCATTCATGCAGATATTATTAGAGAATTTGCCACATATTTCTACTAGTGTGTTCTGCCACATAAACGTTTAAACGAAGTTTAAACGTAGTTTTAAACAACATAAGAAAAATACCAATATATCATAATTTCAGACAATAACATGAAGTTAAATACCAAAACATAGAGGTTAGTGGCTTACCAAAACTTCACCCATGAGACGGATTAGACCCAAAAGTAACTAACAGACCGGACCCCAAAGTAGCTAATGATCTTGTTAGATTGTGTGTGTGTGGGCCATGTTGGAATGTAACTGTGACAGCCCATATAGGGCGCCTGGCCCATTGGCCCATGTACTCTGTAACCCTAATGTAACCCTAGCCTACGGGCTATATAATGAAGGTCACCCCACCAATGTGGTGTGTTTCTTCATGGTATTAGAGCCAAACACGATTTTTTTCTTCCGCTGCCCCCCCCCCCCCACCCGGCCATCGCGCCTGCGCCGCCGTCCCCCTGGTCGCCGCACCTACGCATGTTAAGCTTGAATGTTCAAAATCAAGAACTTCAAGTGCAACTTGAAAATTGCAAGAACATCAATGCCTCATCTTTAGTGATTGAATATAAGTCTAGCTCCTCAAATAATACCTTTTGCAAACATTGTGCCAAATATCATGCTTCTTGTTGTCTAACTAACCATGCAAGGAAGAAAAGCCCACAGGTGAAGGTCAGAGAAATATTGAAAAGATGCTCTAGCAATGATGGGTTAAAGAAAGTTGAATCCAAGTACAAGTCCCTAAAGCCCAACAATGGAAGAAGGGGACTTGGGTTCAACTCATCCAAGCAAAACCCTAGCACAGTGCATGAGGGAACCACCCTATATGATGCCTTGGGGAGGATTCACTCTTCAAATGACAAGTCAACTCAAGTAAAGGTAAACTTGAGTTCCACAAAGAGTAAGATGAAGGAAGTGGGATCCTCAAGTGGAGAAAAATTTAATGCTCCCATTTCTCACTCTTATCTTTGTGATTATATGTTGACTTGGGATTTAGAGAAATTGGTTGTTAAATATGTGGGTGTCTATACTAAAAGAAAAGTCATGAAAAAGTGTATGGGTACCCAAGGCTATAACTAACACTGTAGGACCCAATTCAATTTGGGTACCTAAAAGCATAGCCTAAATTTGTTTTGCAGGTCTACTCCTCTGGTGGGTCAAGTTGGGTGCTTGACAGTGGATGTACAAATCATATGACCGGGGAGGAAGACATGTTTCATTACTTGCAACTAACTCAAGAAGCACAAGAAATTGTGTTTAGAGATAGTGGCAAGAGTAAGGTGATTGGTACTGGTAAAATTCCTATCTCTGACCAACAATCACTTTCAAATGTTTTATTGATAGATTCTTTAAGCTACAATTTGATGTCCGTTTCACAACTTTGTGGAATGCGTTATAATTGCTTATTTTCTGATGTGGATATGAAGATCCTTAGAAGGGAGGACTCCTCAGTTGCCTTTACGGGTCGCTTGAAGGGCAAGCTTTATCTTGTTGATTTCACAACGAGTAAAATGACGCCTGAGACTTGTTTAGTGGCAAAGTCTGACAAGGGTTGGCTATGGCATCGCCGGCTAGCTCATGTCGGTATGAGGAATTTGGCCAAACTTCAAATGATAATCACATCATTGGACTAACAAATGTTGTATTTGAGAAAGATAGGGTTTGTGGCGCATGCCAAGCAGGAAAGCAACATGGAGTCCCACATCAATCGAAGAATGTGGTCACAAAAAGAGGCCATTGGAGCTTCTTCACATGGACCTCTTCGGACCTGTGGCTTACATCAGCATTGGTGGTAGTAAGTATGGTTTAGTCATTGTTGATAATTTTTCTCGCTTCACCTGGGTTTTCTTTTTGAGTGATAAAGGTGAAACTCAAGAAACATTGAAGAAATTCATGAGAAGAGCTCAAAATGAGTTTGAGCTCAAAATCAAGAAAGTGAAAAGTGATAATGGGACGGAATTCAAGAACACAGGTGTCGAAGAATTCTTAGGCGAAGAAGGAATCAAACATGAGTTCTCGGTTCCTTACACTCCACAACAAAATGGTGTTGTGGAAAGAAAGAACCGAACTTTAATTGAAGTAGCTAGAACCATGTTGGATGAGTACAAGACACCTGACAACTTTTGGGCAGAGGCGGTCAACACCGCCTGTCATGCAATCAACCGTCTCTATCTTCACAAGATCTACAAGAAGACTGCTTATGAGCTTCTCACTGGTAACAAACTAAAGTTGATTATTTTAGAGTATTTGGTTGTAAGTGCTTTATTCTTAACAAAAAGTTAAGAGCTCAAAGTTTGCTCCTAGAGTGGACGAGGGTTTCTTGCTTGATTATGCATCAAATACGCATGGATATCGTGTTTCCAACAATACCACCGGTCTTGTTGAAATAGCGATAGACGTGACATTTGATGAGTCTAATGGCTCGCAAGGGCATGTTTCTAATGGCACTGCAGGAAATGAAGAACTACCTTGTGAGGCCATAAACAAACTTGCAATAGGTGAAGTGAGACCTCAAGAAAAAGATGATGAGGAAGGAACTTTGTGGATGACCAATTAGGTTTTTGATGTGGGTGCAAAGGTGGTGGGTGACAATCCTCCACCCAAGCAAACCCATCAACCTCAAGTCATCCAGGTCTTGAAGAAAATCATCAACCCCAAAGGATGCCAACTGTGGTAGAAGATGAACACGAAAGTGTTAATGGTGAAGGGCCTCTTGATCAAGTGAATGACGAGGAGGAGCAAATACAAAGACAACCATCAGTGCCTCATCCTAGAGTCCATCATACCATTCAAAGGGATCATCCGGTGGACAACATCCTGGGTAGCATCAGGAGAGGGGTAACAACTCAATCCGTTTAGCTAATTTTTGTGAATTTTACTCGTTTGTTTCCTCTCTTTAGCCTCTTAAGGTTGAAGAAGCATTGGGTGATCCGGATTGGATAATTGCCATGCAAGAGGAGTTGAACAACTTCACCCGGAATGAAGTTTGGTCCTTAGTCAAAGACCCAAACAAAATGTGATTGGGACAAATTGGGTCTTTAGGAACAAACAAGATGAACATGGCGTGGTTACAAGACACAGCCTGTAAGGAATTACAATCATGCCCCTTATAAAAGTTTACAACAATGACTCAGACCCTTATGGGCTAAAAGGTCATTCTATCTTTAAGTCGGTTCGATCCTTCATCTTCGGGCATGCTATAACACCGAAGCTTCATGAGTGGTAGCTTCGGTCATCATGTATAAGCAGCTTTAGCCGAAGCTGTTTCTTCCTGCAGGACCTTCGGCGACGAAGCATGGTCCCAACACCGGACATGCACAACAAGTGTGCGATACGAAGTCTTTTACTAAAAGACACTCCGTGCAAAAGTCGTCTAAGGGTGCAACCGGACAAGCACAACAATGTGCGCGATACGAAGTCTTTTACTAAAAGACGCTCCACGCAAAAGTCGCCTAAGGGTGCAGCCGGACAAGCACAACAAGTGCGCGATATGAAGTCTTTTACTAAAAGACACTCCGTGCAAAAGTCGTCTAAGGGTGCAGCCGGACAAGCACAACAAGTGTGCGATACGAAGTCTTTTACTAAAAGACGCTCCACGTAAAAGTCGCCTAAGGATGCAGTCGGACAAGCACAACAGGTGCGCGATACGAAGTCTTTTACTAAAAGACACTCCGTGCAAAAGTCGCCTAAGGGTGCAGCCGGACAAGCACAGTAATGTACGACACGAAGTCTTTCCCACAAGACAAGCCTGTGCAAAAATCGCCCAAGGGTGCCACCGGCCACTTACAACATCACACTGCCAAGCGAAGGGGCAACAGTCCACAATTACAACACAAGTCGCAAACTACATACACACAGCGAAAGGTCACCAGACCCACCGCACAAATAAATACAATTGCGCCCTCTACTACCGCACGACAAGCGAGGGCATCACACATTCTATATCGGCTCAATCTTCGGGATAATGCCCGCCTCCCGATAATTAAACAACATCATTTCTAATTCCTCACCCTCAAACAAATTCCGTAGGTCCCCCTCACCGATACTCCGTCCGAAACGACGAAGACATCAAGTCGTGTTGATTACCCCGATCTACACGAAGACGCGTTCGCTCCAACCCCATCCGACGGCGTCTACCACTTCGCGAACTCTCACCAACACTATGATTCGCCACCACTTTTCGTTGACGACGTTCGACTCCTCGCCCCAGCCGAGGGATCCAACGCTTCGCCCATCTCCAGCCGCGGCGAAGCCTCCGCCGCGGCCACACCTAATGCAGCAAAATAATCCAAATCTTCATCCGAAGACTCTTCAGTTCAGGCAAACGGGCTCTCAAACTCACCACCATCAGATGAAAAAAGACCCAGACTCAGAACCAGAAAAAACCATCATTAGCAGGCACTGCGTTCGCGGCCGCCACAAAATTAATACCATCAGTAGGGGTTGCTTGCGCAGGCCCAGACGTCGAACCTGCGCAGCAACCGAGTTTCAGAATCACAAAAACAACACCCTACACCCAACGCCTCTAAGTCTATCCCGCCACCTGCGCAGGGCCGGCCGACGCTGCAGGGTCTTCGGCAACCGGTGCGGCCGCCCCCGAAGTGTCTTCAGGCACCACGACGGCGGCCACAGGGTTGTCTTCGCCAACGCCAGTTGTCGGCGCCGGCTGGTCCTCAGCCCCCGCCCTTGCACCCTCCGCCAAAGGGTTCGCGCTCTCCAGGCCACCCAAGTCTTCAACCTCCTCATCATTCGCCATCTACGAAAATAGCACCAAACATCAGTACATTTTCTTAAAAATAAAATAAAATCAAATAACAACAATCCGTACCTGCTCCATCGCCCGGTCAGACCTTTCCCGGACAGTGTCGCGGCCGTGAGGGCCCCACATCCTATCATAAATCGCCCCAGCGGACCGATTTAGATCCGCATCTTCAACCTGGAAGATCTCGCGGTCGAAGTCTTCGTCAGACCGATCAAAGACTTCGAAGTGCCTACATCCCTCATGGGACAAGGCATTCGCGGCTCCCTCACAGGTGATGAGCGAGGCGAAGGACATGAGACCCGTCACGATCGACGAAAGCACGTCCAGTTCCTCCTGCAACCATCCAAGAAAGCGGAGGCCCACCTCCTTACCGGTTGCATCAAAGGGGGCGGTACGCGCACCAAGCTCTCGATACGCGTCCACGAGCAACGCATGTGCCCGGCCGACCTCCGTGCGGGTAGAGGCCTCCGCCTTGTCCAGATGGCCGCGTAGGCTACTGTGATGCGCCTTCGCAGCACGTTGGAGCGCGAGGCTAGCCTCTACGCGCGCGAGCTTGGCCTCCGCAGGTGCAGCCTGAGCCTCCGCGCAGGCCCTGTCCGCATCCTCCTCCGCCGCTAGTCGAGCCTCCGCAGCCGCCAGTTTCTCTGCCAATTTGCGGCTCTTGTTCTCCGCGGCCGACTTGTCCCGCATGGCCTCAGTGTGCTACGTCCGGAGGCGCTCAATCCTCCCCTCGAGTCGTCGCTTCTCAACAGCGAACTCCAAGGTCAGGGCCCCGGACGCAATATGTTCGGCGAAGGCGGTCGCCTGGCGTCAAAAAACCGTCAAATTCGAAGTCATGTAACAATGACAAATTAACCAAGCCCAAGACTACTTACATGCTTCAGCTGCTGCGCAACTGAAGCCGCCACGTCCTTAGCGGCGGCGGCCGATGCGATCTCGCCACTGGCGCAAAATTTGGACCATGGGTCCTGCGAAGACCCCGGCCGCCACGGCGACCGACCCACCCGTCATCGGCGCCAGAACAACAGCCAGTTGCCCAGCCTCCGACCCTGCAACCTTAGACCCATCAAAAACCCGTCAAAAAAAACTCACCGACGGGTTTCCCGCCCAGTAATGGGCGTCGAACATCGCGACCCCCGCCCACAAGATAGTCCTCCACGGAAATATCCATGGAGACCGGCGCAGCCCACCCCCCTCCGCCTCAACGGTACGCGACGGGGATGGAGGCCTCCGCTCCGGGGCGGCCAGCAGCTTGATGGGGCCGGGGGCGACGGACTTTGCGCCCGCTGGAGGCTTGGTGGCGCCAGGGGCGGCAGACTTCGCGACCTCCGCGCCTTCTTGACCTCGCGGCTTGGGGTCCCCGACCCTCGTGAACGCCTGGCGTTTCATCGACGCGTCTTGGCGATCCTTTTCCATCACTGCCGATACAACAGCAGCAACATTTTGTCCGTAAGGAAAAAATCTCATCTCACGAGCTAATCGAGACGTACACATGTCTTCGCCGGCCAGCCCGAGGGATCTAAACATTCCTAGGCCAGCGACCCCCGGTAACCTTCAGCATTCGCGCGGAAGATTTCCGGAGCTCGGGCGAAGACATCCTCTCCCCCAGGAGCCGCGCAGGTTCCCATCAAATCCACAGCAAAACGATTGGAAACCCCCAACCCCTCAGCTGTTGTACCTCGTTTCCTCTTCGCGGCCGCAGCCGGTACTACTCCCCGCGAAGGACCTTCATCAACCGCCACCACCACCCTCTTTCCCCGGCGATCACCACCAACGGCATCTCGTCTCCCGGGTAGCCGGCATATGGCAGACGGTTCAGCTCAAAAACACGGTTAAACCGAACATTTGACCCGCGGATATCCCAACTCCACAAGGTCTCGGTCTTCGGCACATATCGCCCCACAATCCTTGCAGCCTCGACCTCCACTTCGCGCACAAACGCGGCCGGGTTCCGGCCCCAGTAAATCCACAGCGAAGGCAGGACTTCGCACTAACTGATCGCCCAAGGAACGGCATCCGGCGGGGGCACACTTCGCCAAGTACCCAGCCGTGTGCCAAGGGCCACACTCCATAGCCAATAAACTCCTCAACCAAATCGCGCCCGCTACTCATGCGGGCAGCGTACCGAAGGGCCCCTTCGTCTTCATCATCCTCTGCCACCTGAATCGTGGGAACGCCACATAGCAGTGAGAACACATGATGGCCGCAGGGAGCCCAGGCAGACCTTCAACCTCCCCACAAGATACATAAAACCAAAAGTCCCACCAGTTGCCCCACTTGTTCCTGGCACAAGGGACTATCTCCACGACTTCCGCTGAAGTCTTTCCAGTCCTCGGCGTAAAGGTGCACGACCCAAATTGTGCAGTCTTATCTCCTATTTTCCTTTTTTTGCCAGTGCAGGCAATAGTTCTTGGCGAAGACCTCCACAGACGGCTGCCCGTCGTAAGAAGCAACCGCCCAAACATACTTCGCCAACGCGACCACGACGTTAGGCGTCAACTGGTGGACCTGCACGTCGAACCTCCGCAAAACTTCCGCCACGAAGCGATGCGCCGAGAGACGAAGGCCAGCAATGAAAAACGTCTCAAACACAACCAATTCACCCTCAGGCTCAGGGATCTCCTCAGCGCGCTAGAACCCGCCCGACACCATCACCAAAGTAGCCGAGCTGTTGCATCTGCGCGCGGACCGAGGAAATCCTCGATGTGCCGAACTCCACGGTGTGGCCCGGTTGCAGCTCCGTCACCACCAAATCACTCAAGGTGTCCTCGGACGACGGATCGGCCGACGACGCACTCGCAGCAGATGAGGAAGAAGACATTGCTACGTACCGGCGGCGGCGGCGGGCGGTTTGCTTGACGCGGGCTAGATTTCTGAAGCGAGAGAGCAAGGAGGGCAGGCGGGCGGTTTGCAAAAGTTAGGGTTTCTACGACGCACGCAAGGATAAGCAACAGTCCCGGCCGCAGCCGCCTTTTTATAGACACGAAGCGGCGCTTCGGGAAACACGCAGTCCAACAGTAACACGTCCATCAGCGGTCATTTCAAAAACCCCCGCGGGACCACTTCGAGCGAGGGCAGCGTCTCCACCATCTAGCGATGTCTTCGGCACCAGATGACTTAGTCGAACTGGTCCCTCGGAGGGCAAATGTTGGGGCAAAGGCGGACACGCTACCCTTCGCTCGATGCCTTCGTCGCCTCGTCAATCCGACGAAGTCTACATCCACAGCACGTCCGAGCAAGCTAAAGGCGTCGATCGGATGAAGACAGGCGTGGTCCCCCTTCGACGCCGCCGTCGCGAGACAAAGGCCTTGTCGAAGTCTACGGGTCTCACGTCGTCACCGACCCGGCAGGCCCATGTGGGATTCGGCCTGTTGTAACGGGCCCCGCGCGGAGAAGCGTATTACGGGCCACGTTTGTAATAGCCTTTGCTGTAATGACCGACTGTAACCTCCCCTCGTGGGAATATTCCGGGGATAAACTGGGTACTCGAGGGCACAAACGTCTTTGGAAGGGACGGTGGTCGCTCGAGTGCCTATAAATACCCTCGTACAGTGCCCTCACAGGGCCAGATTGATTGAGCTATTGCCATCCCACATTAACCTTGCAAACACTCTTTCCATTTTCCTGTTGGATCAACTTGCCAGGAGGGAAAGTGCCAATAGACGGTATACTCCTCTCCAA
>JAOPSE010000047.1:9813075-10021371 GCA_029449295.1 Zea luxurians | reverse complement strand
CTGAAAAGGCAGCCACGTGCAGAAATCAAAACGTGGATTAAGAAAGGGACGGAAAGCAAAATAGGCGAATTGACAAGCAAAATGACAACGAACATTCATTCTTGGGATAGTGGGACTTCGTTCGCTTAAGGAACAATAGGATAAGCATAGGGCCTAGCTTTATCAGGTTTCCGCAAAATCTCATAGGGAACAATGGCTTTTCGAAGCGAAAACAAGAAACACAGACTTTTTCTTCTTCTTCTTCTTCTTCTTTATGAGATAATTATGCTTAAAGCCTTGTTTAGATGCCCATGTATCTACTTCAACGTATGTGTGTTGTAGTGGTTGGATTAAGGCAGATATATGGGTATCCAAGCAAGCTCTAAGCGAGCAAGACGATGGCCACGTTTTGACGAGCTGTTTACTTCCCTGCCTACCCAAATTTGAGTTGCAACAGATTTGTGCAACAACACTGTAGCTTTTTAATTCCAAAAAAAAGCCTGTAACACGTTCTAAAGAGAGGGCAAACCAGATAAGTATGCCCAGTAGCTTACCAGATGCATGTCCCAATGCGATCCATATAATCCTTCAAATATCTCGATAAAAAAAATTATGCACTGATCGTGGCAAATCTATGTCTCATGTAGTATATATACACACTTATTATAAAAAAAAGGTTATCCTTCCAGTATTCTGGCATGGCCAACAGTGCGTAGCAAATGGAGAAAAAATGGAAGCGCACCACTGAGTGGATAAGAAGATGGTCCACCACACACTCAAAACTTGATCCAAAATGTAGCGGGGGAAACCAATATTGAATGAAATGAATAACTACTGCCATGAAAGTTTAAACAAAGCATAAAAAAAGGAACCAAAACATCGAAGGACCTCCACTTGCTTGATCTAGCGTTCCCGTACTGCGCAAAGACACAGTTCTGTTTTCTACACTTGAACGCGCCGGTTTTGTATGGATTAAAAAAACCTGCGTGGGATAAACAAAGAACGAGAAAAGTTATTCCACTCGTCGATACATATAGAAGAACCACCTGCTTTTGTTGAGCTTTCAAGGTTGAGGCCAGATAGCGATGAATATGATCTTTGGTGCACCCTGAGCTTCTATTCCTATCCGATCGAAAGCAAATTCGCCTTTTTTTTCAACCAGTGGCATATGAGGTCTCACCGTGGATATATTGCGCCGAGTCAACTAGGACTTAGAGAAGTCTGAGGGTTGCCAGTAAGGCCTGGTAATACCGTTCCACATCATGATTTGCTGCTACAAGAAAGTATGAAAGGCTCGAGTTAGCTATGCATTGAAAATTCTACTTCTAACCCATGTTGCCACTCCACCTTAGAGCTAATTTGAGAACCATATTTTCCCAAGTGTTTTTTATTTTTTCAAAAAAAAATTAGTTCATTTTCTCTTAGAAAATAGGAAATCCCATATAAAAATAGGGTTGCCAAACTAGCCCTTAAGGGCCAGTTTGGGAACCCTATTTTCCTAAGAGATTTCAATTTTCTTAAGAAAAATTAGTTCATTCCACTTGTAAAATAGGAATTCCTTGGGACAATAGGGTTCTCGAACTAGCCCTAAAATATTATAAAAATTTTTTCTCATTCAAATTGTAAATCATTTTAGCTTTGTCTTAATTCAAAATTTATCTAGTTTTGACGAGTTTATAAAAAGTATATTGATATCTACAGTATCAAATAAATGTATTTTTTGGGTACCTGGTCATGTTAGTCCAATTGATAGAAAGAATAAGACCTCATTATCCCAGACGGCAGCTAAAATTTGTTCAAACCCACTTGCTATGCATTTCTGAAAGAAGAGCAAGGCCAGCATTATCGCTAAAATCGAGCAGTGCTCCAGTTTGTTAAGCTTTATTACACTCAGCTGCAGCAACAGCGCCTGAAGTCCTCATCAATAAATGAATAATAATGCTGCCCCAGTTGCCCCTCGTTCTACAGGTAACAGAAGCATGGGAGTTACCTTTCGTTCTACAGGTACAGAAGCTTGGCAGAGTCGCCCCTTGTTCTACAGATAACAGAACCATGGCAGAAGGATAAAGCCAACCGTGATGCAACTTCCATCAATCAATTTAATAGAAGGAATTTTATTCCCATGGCAACAAATAAGCTACACTGTGGAGAACACAGAAGCAGAACGCATGGACACAGTACAACATAACACTTTTTAACTCAACTCAAGAATGAACACAGTACAACATAACACTTTTTAACTCGACTCAAGAATGAACCCACTTGCAAAGCAAAAGGCTCGCTACTTGTGAAGGCCACAGAGACAGTTCTCAACACCTACGTCTCTGGCAATGCAGGGTGGCTGGCTTATCCCATCCTGGTACCAAGTCGCCCGTTTCTCAACTAACTCATTCAGGAAATAGTCTAGCTTGTCAATGTTGACACTGGGCATCACCACAACGTGAGCTATATTCCCTTCACAAGCCAGCTGCCACCTTCGGACAAATTCTTCATCCTTTGGCCTTTCAAACACGACCGTGCTACTGAGCTCGTTAAGCATCGCTCCGATTCCTGCTTCCTTGAGGCGATCTTTTAGGTAGTGTGCGTTTCTCAAGCACTTTTGGACTTCTTTCTGAAAGCCTCTGTAGCCCTTCCTGTTGAGGGTGTACCAGAGGAAGATAGGGGCATGTCCATTCCTGCTTCCCATGATTGTTGCATCCCTTGACGCCAGATACTCCACATTGCTAGAAAGGGCATTTATGTGCTCCAACCTTGTTATCTGTACACCACATGGCATAGGGCATCCGACAAACTTGTGCCCAGAGACGCTGACACTCCCAATAGGCTTTTTAAATGTCACTTGAGGTGCCTAGTGAAGATACATATACATATAGAAGGAGAATGAGCTATCGAAGTGGATGAGGAACTAGTACAGCCTGATGTAATTAGTATATACAGCATGGAAAACCAGAATAGCACCTTCTTAACAAATGGTATCATCAATCCAAAAAGGGCACCATCACAATGAATATAAAACCGATCTTTAAAGCCGTTTTCCTCAAGGGTTTTGATAACCAAGTCTAGATCATCAACTGCCCCCTTCACAGTTGTTCCTGCACGGCAATCTTGTTGAGAAGCAGAATATATGCGAAGGCCAAGCATTAGTCTTGGATTGGAGTTAATACTCACCAATGTTAACATTAATGATGGCAGGTTTGTCTCGGTTCTGCAATAACTTTCTCTGGAAATCAGCACAATCTATTTCCCCAGACATAAGGGTGTCAACTTTGACACAATACATTCTGTACATTCTTGCTGCTTTGAATACTGAATAATGGGACTCACGAGACGCATACAATATTCCATCAGGGAACACCTCCCTCCTGTAAAACAGTTTATAAAGAGGATTAAGAGCAGAAGTGACATTTCACATAAGCAGTGAGAGTAGCGAGTATTTCTCAAGTATTACCCAACAAGAATCCCATGCAGATTTCCTTCTGTACCACAGTTAGTAATATATCCCCAGTACTCATCCTTTTCTAACTCCCAGAGGCGAGCAAACCAATCCAGCACTCCAACCTCAAACTGCCGGGAATGGACACCATAGTTGCTCTCGATGAAGGGATCACCTAGGTTGTTAATCGAGAAGTGCTGCAGCTGGGTCAGTGCACCATAATCAAAGTCCAGATTGTATGGGTAACCTTCATGAAAACAAACAGATGCTGTGAGCCAACATAATTATATTGTTGTCTGTTTTTTGTTCTATTATACACAAGGCACATCCATATAACCGTGGCATGTCCCATTATTTAGCTAAGTAAAGCCAGAATATTATGGAAAGTGTCTGAAACTACATGTATAGTATATATGCTAAAAACCTAAAACTAAAGAACTGCTGAGGCACTGATAAATGCATGTGATAAGTATCCAAAGACAACAAACTTCTGTAATGAAAAATGTCTTGAATGGTATTATCCCTCAGTCACCCTAGAATGGAAGGGGTGACCTTGTAGTTCTTGGTCAGTGAAGATGCATTGTTAGGTGCTCCATTTTATAGCAAGAAACTAAGAATAGTCAGATAGACCAAAAGAGTTATGGTAAAGAACTATACTTGGATTTAACAAAGAAAACTTGACAAAAACAGGGTTTTTCTATCTCTATTTTCTAGTCCAAAAGCTTTAGTTGTTATTTGAACCAAATATATTAACACAAGCGGATAACTTTCTAGAATTTCTATTACAATTCAGTGCTTGCACTACAATGTAAAGTTTCATTAGAGTTGCAGGATGAATTTAGAAAGATACAAGTGAAACTTAAAAAAACATTTCGTTTTTGGCAATAATAGTTCTTTTGAAAAAAGAAGTTTTGGAACAAAAGGAATCCCAGCTGCTTGCGAGATATGATTCTATGCTTATGCCAACAGTCCCAACACTATAAGTTTTTTCATAAAAAAAATAAAGGCCAGAATCTTTTATTATAATCGAACATGCATCCCTCAATTGCAGCAGAACACACGTGGTGTAGGTGGAGATAAACTTGAGGGAAATTCTGTCCACATATGACATATATAAGATTTATTATGTTCATTAGAATCCAGTAATGTATTTATTTAAGCTAGCGAGAAGAAGACTGAAGCATGCTATTGGCACCGAAGACAAGCAGCTGAGCTGGCACATGATTCAGTGTACAGGAATTTTTTATCAGTGATTATGCCTTCCATGCTTGCTCAATAGCCTCAGTTGGATGAATTTAAGACAAGATTATATTTCAGAATCTCCATAGTAAATATACATCAGATAAAAGAGCTAGCCATCAAGGATATCACTTACTTTTAATTTTAGAGCCGTACTCGATCTTAGATAATACAGATTGCAACTGATAACACATACTTAGTATCTAAGAGCATCTCCAAGAGTAAAATCATCATTTGAAGAGTCATTTGCAGAAAACTTGTTTTCTATATCTCTTCGCCCTTTAATAGTTTTTTTCTATCTTGTGTGTACTCTCGAGGGCTATTCTCGTTTTCTATCAATCTAGAATATAAGATGAGTATATTCAGATAACCAAATAAAGAAGCTATTGGAACGTTTTTTTTTTTTACCAAAATCTGTATTCCTGGTAATTTCTAAACAAAAGTGAAGTTCATTCAGATTTGCACTAAAAACGCTAGGGGTGGGCACTTTTTTACCATAAACCGAAAACCGAACCGTACCGAACCGAAATTTCGATTTTTTCAGTAGTTCGGTTCGGTTTCGGTTTTTGTATCTAAGAAGTTTGGTTTTCGGTATCGTAATCGGTTTTCACCGTATACCGACCCGAAATACCAAAAACCCGAATACCAAACTTTGTCAATTCTCAAATTTGACTATTCGATTATATGAACTAAATGTGTGATACAATTAAATTGTTATTCACTTATTTCTATGTGATGTATGATGTATCCCTAAATATTTGTACCTATATAATTTTTAATTTTTAAAATTATGTGTAATCTATCATGTAAACTTGTTATATGTATTGTCTTGAGTATAAGTTTGGTATTCGGTTTTTACCAAAAAACGAAGTAAAAAACCGAAACCGAATTTCTCGGTTTTTCATTTTCTAGAAAACCGATCGGTTTCTAATGTCCGAAAAACCGAAGTTTTTTAAAACCGAAAAACCAAACCTAAGTTTAGAAAAAAAACCGAATGCCCAGCCCTAAAAACGCCTTTGACTATCTCCAAGAGTCTTTCTAAATTCCACTCTCTAAATTATCATTTAGAGAGTCATTTAAATAAAAATCATTTTCTATATCTTTTAAATCTTCAACAGCTTTTCTATATCTTGTTTGCACTCTAGAGAGTCATCCAGATATCTATTTTTGGCTAGCGAGAAACCCATAAGAGCATCTCCAAAATACTCGGCTCTTTATTTGACTCTTTATTTAACTTTTCATAAAGTCTATATATAACATCTCACTCCAACAGTATCTAGTTTGGCTAGCCAGGTGGCTAGCCAAGTTTGGCTAATGAGGGAGCCAATTTGGAGAGTCGGATAGCTTGGTGAGTTAGATAGCTAGTCTGTTGAAGATTTATTTTACTGTTGAGTACACAAAATTTGATTTAACGAGCCATTTAGCTAATTTGTTAGAAATGCTCTCATAGAAGAGAGCCATATTTGGATAATCATTTAAGTAAGCTGTTATATGGTGTTTTTCTAAAAGGAGTCTCTATTCTTATCTTTTAGAGGAATACAGAGTCCCTTTGAGTTACTCGTACATAAAATTGGTGCATAATTAATAAAAAAAACGCCAGTATTTATCCGCCAGCGAGTGCATTTATTATTTATTTATTTATTTTGAGAAAACGGCGAGCGTATTTATGGAAACGAGCACGGCATTTTAGCCCAGTAGAGTACCAATACCAAATGAAACGGGGGCCCGGGGCACACCACAAGACGACACTAATAATGTCGCAACCCGCAAGCGGCTAAATCGTCTGGCGCACTGGTGTGTGACGGGATCAGGCCACCACCGGCCAGATCGAGGGGCAAGAGAAGGAAATCAAAATCGATGGGGCTGGAGCGTCCAAGGCGCAACATACCGAGGTGGTGCTTGGTGCGTTCGACGAGCGAGCGGCGGTAGAGCGCGAGAACGCTAGCCATGGTTGCCTCCCGCTCGCCGGTTTCCTCGTCGTCCGCGTCGGGCTCCTTCACGGCGAAGCAGGAGGTGTGTACGTTCCTCCCCATCACGATCTCCCTCCTCCCGTTGGCAGCCTTCTCGCCCTTCGCCTCCACCGCAGCGGCCACTAAGGCCTCCGACGGATCCAGCTCCATCGGGAGCGTCTCCGCGGCGGCGGCCGCCGCCGCCGCCTCGGCAGGACGCAGCGCCTTCCCCGCCCCGTTCATGGAGACGGCTCTTGCACCCAGATCGGCCAGCCCGTTGCCCACGCTCCCAACCATATCGGTCGCCGCGAGGAATTTGAGTGGGAGGCCTTTGCGCAGATTTGGGGGCGGAGGCGCAGCGAGAGAGAGCGGACTGGCGGCATTTGCGGACGCATTTATAATCGGACGGCGAGAATGGAGAAACGGGTCACCACTTGCTGGGAGGCGTCCGTGTTCGGTCCGGGTTTGTCATGTGGTGCAGTGACGGCCTGACGGGTCCGGCTCGCGAGTCGTCTCGCGTCTTCGATCCGTGATTTTTTATGGAGAATTTTTTCATTAGAGCTTATTTTAAAGTAAGAAGATTAAAAGGAATAGAATTAACTAAAGTCCTCTAATTATTTAATTTTAAATGGAAAAATATAAATCCTACAATCTTCTTCTCTTAAACTACTGTTTCGTACTGGAGACTGCACTGTTTAAAATGGAGTTTAAATATAGGTATGTTTAAAGTTGAGTTTAAATATAGGTACGCGGATGTGTAAGCTGTCGAAAATAGTCTAAAAACAGAGAAGTTTCTTTTCCATGGGGATATAAATGGTGAAAAAAATTCCCAACCGATAAACGTGGGTGTATGCTCCATCTTCGTTTTCTGCGGGGATCCATTAAACTTGCATGTGACCATGTCTTCATATAATTCTCAAAGATAGAAATAATTAATTAATTTGTTAAAAGATCACTAATATATTAATTTTGATGTATACTTAATTTCTTTATATTTGCCAATGTATATAAGTGATAATGTTTTACTCTCTTTATCCTAAAATATTAATCGCTTTATCTCTTGTTTTTTATGTCTATATTTAAATGAATGATAATAAATTTAGATATATATAATAAATATATTATTTTTGTATGAATCAAGTAAAAAGGTAAAATATATTTTATTTTGAGAGGAAGTCAGTACATTCATAACAAATCACGTATGCTTTAATTATAATTTATCACTTGGCACGAGAGAAGTTCCGGTTTCTGACAAGCGGGGCCGCCGTCCGCAGCGGAAATGCAGAAATATCGAGATTCCGGATCCGGCCCGTGACAGCGACTGTCGGACACGCTGGCAGCACGGGAATCTTCAGGGCCCACGGGGTGACGTCGCGACCGTCCTTCGAGGCCAACTAACCCCACCCACGTGGCGGCAGACGGACGGACGGGCAGATCTTTCGGCGCCACGCCCACACTGAACAGTACACTACTCCAGCGCAGTGGCCTTTGCCCTTTGGCGCGCGCCAACTGGTGCAGTGCTGCTACTTAGGCTATCCGCAGCGGTTACCTCTAAATTTTTCCCCCTATATCACTTTTCTGGGTCACATCATCAATAGTTTATCCCCTACTTTTTCATCTCCCGCAGCGGTTCCCCCTAAATACTCCCCCTATACCCCACTACAATATAAAATATTATTTTCTATACCTACTTTTTACCTACTATCAATTTTTCTACTACTATTAATTCAAACCGTGCCCACACGAACAGTGCAAGGGGGAGAGAGAGCGCGCGCTGCAGCCAGCGGAGTGCTGTTCATCTCCGCCGCATGGGGGGCCTCGCAGGGGGCCGCGCTCCGGGCGCAGGGGCGCCCCTGTAGCCGCCACTCAAGGGGAGGGGGCGGCCGCGCGGCGAGCGCTGCGGCCAGCCTTAGACTGTCTCCAACAAGGCCCTGTAAAGGGTCCTGTACCCTAAATTTAGAGGACTGTCAGGTCCCCTACGGCTCCAGCAAGGCACTCTATGCCGTCCTCTAAATTTTAGAGGATGTGGCAGGCACTCTAAATGTGGAGCGCTCCGGGAGTGCGCTATCCGCGCTGTTCGTCCACCAGCCGCCGCCAGGAAACTTCCCCGCACTCGTACCCCGCGCTGGCGACTGCATCTTCCGGGGCCGAGCCCTCGATCCGGCGCGCTTCGCCGCCGGCATCGAGGCAGGAGGCCGAGAAGCGGCCGTGCGGAGGCGGGTCTGTCGGCGTAGAGCTCGCAGCCCTTGGAACCGAGGCCGCGCGACCCCCCGCAACCGAAGATCCAAGCCAGCTTCCCCTGTTCGTCGCCGGAGAGTCGCCATCGGCAAAAGGCTTCGTCGTCCGCCGACTTCGTCGAAGGCAGCCGGCAAAAGGAAGAGAACCTCGTCGCCGCCGTCGTCTTCGTCTTCGATTCGGTCCACCGAGCCAGATCCGCGAACAGCGAGGTACGAACTACACAAATCCTTGTCTGTTTAGTACTTTATCAGTACCGTATTGTATTGTTCGTATTCGGTACTATGGAATAGGGTTTCTGGGATGTTTAGGGTTCACGATCTTGAGCAATGTAAATAATGCGCATGAATTTGATGCGTCAATGGCTTCAATTTAGACCGGATTTGCGGGATCCATTTCGGGTTTCGGGGGTTGTTCGTCCCCTATGATTCGGTTCTGTCCAGATTCAAATTAGTCAACATTAATTTTGTATGCGACCATTGTAACCTAATCTGCAAATTTATAACAGGTTCACATAGATGCAACAGGTAACCTAATCTGCAAATTTTAACTCCGTACTCATAGTTTGGAATCCCTTCGATTCAGTAGTTTGTGTAACATACTTCAATTGTAGTCGGTGTTAACTAATTCAACACTGTGTTTGATGTAGCCATGGATTCGGAGAACGAAAAGCTCCGTAAAGCACTGGCTACTCTGCTCAGAGTTGTTCAAAAGCGTAGTTGTGACATCGTTGATGTCGTGAAATCAGCCTTCCAGCCTTTCAACTCACCTTTGCTGGACGAATTGAACCGAGCACTAGTTGAGATTGACGACCTCGCCAAGGATCTCGAAGACGTAGCAGTGCAAACTCAGTGGGAGGTAGAAAATATGGCTACGAGTGAAGTCAAAGAACATCCAGAACAAGAGGAAGCTGTAGAGGAGCTTCTCATACAAGATGGTTCAGAAGACGAGCTACTGATAGACGAACAGTCACCAATTAAGTATGAAGACCTTTTGGGCTACGACGATGGTCGTGACTACTCAACCGACGACACATATCCGTACTAGTGTTCTAGGTTAAACTTCAGTACAAGTATTGTAGCATGTTTAGGTCTATGTTCAGGTGTACTTGTCGGTTGGTATGATCATGCTTTTGGGGGAGTTTAATGTTCTGGTCTATGTAAACTGAATCCGGTTCAGTTACTACAATAATTAATGTGTTTTCTTCGACTATGTTTGCCTTACTTTATACCATGTTACATGATGCCTACATACTGATTTATATCATGTTCCATCTGCCTGTATTGCATAGAATGGGGAGTGATTGGAACCAGGTGATGTCTCAATATGGAAGCTTCCTTAGCCAGATTGACGAGCAGCCTATCGGAACACAATACTCTGAATTTCCAGTTGATGGGCAACCCGAGGGCTCCAGAACACCAGCTGTTACTAAAAAGGCAACTCAACGAGTGAAGCTAGCAAACTTCACTGCTGAAGAGGACACAAGGGTATGCCATGCATGGCTTGCTGTTAGTTGCGATCCCATTATTAACACAGGCCAGAAACGTCAAGGATTTTGGAGTAGAATTACTCAAGCATACAACTCAAGACGAGGAACATTGCCAGAAAGGTCCACAAAATCTTTGATGAGTAGATGGGATACTATCAAAACACAGTGTTCCACTTTTGCTGGATACATGATGGCAGTCCTCCGACAGAATCCTAGTGGACTCACTGACGCAGACAAGGTAAATCTTTCATGTTACATTTTGACATCACTATTTACAGGTTTGTTAGTATGTTCCTGGTGTAACCATTTGTTACATGTGGCAGACATCACTGGCAGCTTCTAGGTTCGCAGCAATTGAGAAGAAGCCTTTCCACTTTTTACACTGTTGGGCCATTCTTAAGGACCAACCAAAATGGATGGACAACCACATGGGTCAACAACAACAGCAAGCCAACGCTAATCCCACACAATCTAACACTGTCGATTTGGATGCAGAAGAATCTGTATCATCAAGCTTCACATCCAAGAGGCCCCTTGGTCGAGATTCTTCGAAGGAAAAGGCAAAGAGGACTAAATCTGTGGACACATCTTCATCAGATTCTGAGTTTATGACACGCATGGGTGATCTTTCTTTGGAGCGCCTGTCAGTGTACAAAACAGCTGTTACAACTGAGGAAAAGAAGCTGGATTCAATGAACAGAAATGAGAGGCAGAAATTGCTCCTTGAAAAGAAGAAGTTGAACCTAGAGAAATTAAGGCTTGAAAGGCAGAAACTAAAGGAGGACAAGGAGGAGGAGATAATGATCTTAAGCATGGATTTGAGCAAATGTAACCCTCTCCTCCGCCAGTACTATGAAGCCAAGCAACAAGAGATACTAGCAAGGGTTACTGGGTCTAGTTCATCTGGGCACTGAAGGTTGCGTACTTCATATGTTTGTTTGTCATTTGTGAATGAGGCGTACTCGGAGTTCTTACTGTGAGGTTGCTGTCGTCGGATCGTAATCTGGTTTGTACCAGAATTTTTAGGTCGTCTTTGAACTAGTTGTTTTCAAGTTATTGTTTTGAACTATTTCTCATGGTTTGTACCTGAATGTTTTACTATATGTGTTGAACTATTTGGTTTCATGAACTGGGAGGTTCCTGCAGTTTTTGTTTAGCATTTGTACACATATGTGGTTGCATGACAGTAGTACTCCTTCTTATTGAATTGAAACAGCAGCAGCAGACACTAAGACACACAATACACAAACTTGACACATGAAGTAGAACAGACATGACACTAACACAGACAGTAGAACAATGTAAAGTAAACAAAGACAGTTCGACAGTAGCTACGAACAACCACGACACAACTTGTTTCATTTCGTCCTATGCAACTCCGGATCCATGTCGCGCCCAGTGATGGTGTATCAGATCTACCTGAAGCTGAGTATATTTGTTGCGGTCTTTGAGTTGGTTGTACCTTTGATTGACGAAGTCGTTGCGCTCTTCCATTGACCCTTGAGTTGTGTCTGCCAGCACTCCGATGTTTTCAAAGGTTGTGTTCAAAGACAATGGACCTTCGTCTTCTACTATCATGTTGTGCAGTATTATGCATGTTCTCATGATGTCCCCAATGTGTTCAGGACTCCAACCGTACGCAGGTCCACGCACCACACCCCATCTCTTCTGGAGTACACCGAAAGCTCGTTCTATATCTTTTCGAGCAGACTCTTGAATTGTTGCAAAGTGTTGGGTTCTAACGTCGTAGGGGTTACGGATTGTCTTGACAAATGCGGGCCAGTCAGGGTAAATCCCGTCTGCTAGGTAGTATCCCATATTGTACGTGTGACCATTCACAGTGAATGAAACAGGAGGTGTGTCACCGCTCAGATGCCTTTCGAAAAGGTTTGAACGGTGAAGAACATTTATGTCGTTGCAACTACCTGGCAGACCAAAATATGCATGCCATATCCACAGGTCATACGACGCAACAGCTTCCAAGATCATGGTAGGATGTTTACCACGCCCTGTAAACATCCCCTTCCATGAACTTGGGCAGTTACGCCACTCCCAATGCATGCAATCAATACTACCAAGCATACCGGGAAACCCACGTGACTCGCCAACTTGGAGAAGGCGTGCGATATCTTCTGCATTTGGTGCACGGAGATAATACGGAGCAAACGCGGTTTGGACGGCCGTGCAAAAGTGTTTCAGTGCCTCATGAGCAGTGGATTCCCCAATACGTACGTATTCGTCAACGGCATCAGCTGGAATACCGTAAGCAAGGATTCGAATAGCAGCAACCACTTTCTGTAGAGCAGAAAGACCAATCTCACCCGCACAATTTGGACGTTGAATAAAATAAGGATCCACTTGTTGCACAACATCAACAAGGCGCTCAAAGACATGGCGACGCATGCGGAACCTACCATAGAATTCATGTGTCATAATAGGGGTCATGAAGTTTTGTACATGGTAAAAATAATTTGTTAATTGTAAATACCTCCTACGAAATTGAGCATCCGTGTACACCGGGTTGGCTCCAAAGTAGTCTGCTCGGATTCTTGCATCGCCGCTCATGTGATCACGATGAATCCTAACACGCCCTGGAATCGAACCACCATGACGACGCTCATTGCGTGCACGTCGCCTCCTATTGATCATGTGCCTCGCCAACTGCAACTCTTCTTCTTCCTCTTCCATTTCTTCCATCAAGCGCACAAGAAAATTGTTTTCTAAGTAGGGATTCATGGTTGTCGAGTTTGTGAAACCAAGTTTGAGTGAAGTATGGAAGGGTCACTTGGTATTTATAGAGGAAGTACGCTTCGGATAGAAGACGTGCGCTTGTCGTGCAAGGGAAGCAAGGATATGGCTTGGCGAAGAAGAGTACTGGCTTACGGTGGAAGCTTGTCCATTTGAAAACTTATTTTGGCAACGATATTGTACTATGTGGCGCGTTACCCTAAACAATTAAACAACAACAAAACAGTCAATGTAATTATTATTGATATTTCGAATTTATTGCTTTGAAAATTTATAAATACAATTTTTTCGGATCATTTATATAGTGTCAAATGAGAAGAAAACAAAGAAAAATGAAAAAGAAATGGAAAATGTGAATCTGTTAACACTGTAGCTTTAGGGGATGGAATATAGAGGACGCTGCTGGAGACGGAGAATATATAGAGGACAGAATCTTTTAGAGTGTTCTGTAAAGGACAGAGAATATTCCTTTAGGGGACGAAATTTAGGGGACGCTGCTGGAGACAGTCTTACTTCCCTTTCAAGACGCGCTGTAGCCTGTAGGCTGTAGCTGTTGCTTTCTTCCGCTTGGCCTCAGCCCACGACTTCACCGGTTAATTTTTTTTTTCATTTTTCTAAAGATACTTCTACTATGTTGAATCTATTCTCTTTTAGTATATCTCAGTAGTCTGAATTTTATGATAATTTTAGACAATATTTTTTTACAACTCATGAGTATAAATAAATAGTTATTTTATGATATTTTATTTATACTTGTTTGACTACAAAAAAAGACCATGAGTTGTTGACAGTTATTGTAGCAACACAGGTCAAATTTTATCGAGTCTATGGCCTTATCGAGTAGTTTTTTTAATTATTATTACAAAAAGTACAGGTTATGCCTATATAAACTGTAACAAACTAAATCTATAATTGAGTATACAATATATGTAATAACCATCCGTTGAAAGAAAACAAAAAAAAATAGACAACTACTTCATCCGTTCTTTTTTTTATCTGTCCCGTTTAGTGCAAAAAATGAACTAGCGTGTGCTTCCTTTTTCCTAGCCTACCATGGGAAATGGAATGCTCGGCTCAAACCTGAATCGATCCCTAGTAACGGTGGTACTTTATTTTTGGCTTGGGAATTGGGATGATACTGTATTTTTAGCTTGGGAATTGGGATACGGCAGAGAGAAGCAAGAGTGTATGGTGTTTGTATGATTGGGGATCCCGTGAGCGGGCCCACGGACGCGCACATGTTTTGTTCGTGGACGGTGGTCCAATGGCAATGGTAAAGTACCCGTGCACCCCGAGTGGCCAGATTCTCCACGTAACCGAATTGTGATCGGAGTAATACTTTCTGTTTTCCACCCTTCCACCGACAGAACTGTTGTCACATACTCCCTCCAGTGCAGTAAAGGTAGTCGTTTAGGACATGATTGTGCATACCAAGGAGTGATTAATTATCATAGAGTTTTTCCTGTTTGCCCCTATTAAATAGGGATATGGGTGCATTAACGTCACTAAAACAATTAGGCTTGATTGGTTGCTGCAGCAGCTCCAAGGCATTCTAGACTGGAGGTCTCAAGTTCAATTCCTCTTAAATGCATCTTTTTTTGTGCAATTACTAGGGGCAATAACGTCCAAATCCCAGACCCACGCGCGCTATGACTTCTTTTTGTGCACACTCGGTTACGCGCAGAATGACTTCTTTTACTGCACCGGAGGGAGTATGTTTTTTTTTCATTTTTTCCAAACTGATTGACGAAGCTCTTCTGTACACGGAATGAGGAAAGGTCAAAGGTGGAACTGAAAAAGTAGTTTTTTTATATCTTTATCTTTCTCTTTTAGACTAATCACAATGGCTATTTCACTACACTATTTCATACACTAACATATTAATTAAATGCTGCAACTCAATAGAAATCTAAAAAAAGTAAAACATACGAAGATGAAACAAATCACTCTTAATAGATCTTTCACATAATTTTCAAGACTTTGAAAACTGGATGACATGGTTTCATTCTCATAAAACCAATTTCATCCCATAAAACTTATTTATCTTTAATATTATGCTATTAAATGTGTATGAAACCATAATGAAACTACCATTGTGAATAAACTTGGCAGTTGCAGAGACACAGCTCGGATACTCCGAACACGTGCCTGGGCTTCAGCCTGCCAGGGCCCAGTATGTATGGTCCAACTCTCCAATCCTCGGCCCAGCAGCCATCGTTTCCAGCTTGCGAAGGCACGAAACAGGAAGCGGGCAAGCAACGAGTGCCGCTGCTCTGACCAATTGCGTGCCTGCTCCCCCGTAGAGCTCAGCCGTTCTGGACTGCCACGTCAGCCACACGCCCCGCGTCGGCCAGGGCCAGCTGCCCAGCCGCGCCTCTGTCGCAGCCCCTACTTCGTACCGCCCAAGTCACAACCGAAGTGAGTTGTTGTCAATTTGTGGTTTCTCAACTCTTAATTGATTTTTTATAGTGTTGAATAATTAGATAAATTCCAGTTTAAATTCCGAATATAAATCATGACAAAATCACAAGTACTGAAATAACAAGTCAAATCAGATGATGCGTACTGATTAGACTTACTGATAGATGGCACGCGCCGGAATCAGCAGGGTCGACGATGTCGAAGTAGCGAAATCAGCAGGGTCGACGAGGTCAATCAGATCACGAGCAGTCGCGTGAAGACGCTTCCCAAAAACCTTATTCGACCTCTCCTGGTGCAGGATCTAGAAGGCGAAGGGTTCCGGAGACCTGCTCTCCTAATCGCAGATGCACCTCTACGATCGGGACGAAGAGAACTGGAAGGCGGCTCAGCTGTGAAGAGAGGCGAAAGCGAATTGGGATGATTTGGAGGCTGGCTGCCGGGCTCCTTTTATAGGGCCGAGTCCGCGACCCCCCGTGCTTATCCGCGCACGAAAATCTCGCAATCAGTTGAGATTTTATAGCGTTCGGTTAGGATAAGCGTAACAGCCAAGAAACCAAAAAATCAAACGGCAAAAGGTAGCCGCGCCCCCGCAAGGCGAGGGGCCGGATTTCGGCGGACCATTCACGCGCATGTCGTGCGCCCGCGCCCTTCGCCCCGCCCCGGCCAGGCCAGCGAGCGCGCGCGCGCGTGTGGCTCTCCACACTCTCTCCTCTCATCCATGACTTAGTGAGTGAGTGTGGCTTCCATATTTAAGCTAGCTCTACTCCACTAGAGCTAGCAATATGGTGCTAATGGTTCCACCTATCCTCTAGCCATCCTCTTGTGTGGGCTTTTGAGATTTTCTGGGATTTATTAGAAATTCTTAATTGGGCCAAGCCCATAAATCCTAACAATCCCCCACCAGATCTCAAATGCCCATCTGCAGTTTTCGCCACTGTTCACTACTGTTTAATATACTAGTTTTTCAGCAGAGACTGTTAAGTTGAACTTCCGCCTAGAACTCCAAGCTACACCAACCCACAACTTGGACAATGGACTATGCCTTGAATTGCAAGTTTTGCGTGAATGGGTTTCACTTGAAGTCATGACCAGTACTTGGCTACCAGTAGTCCCCTTCTCGGGTGGAGCATATACGTCGTACTCCAAGGTCTCTTCATGAGTTTACTAGAGATCACCCAGATCTCATAGACTGCGACGTTAGACAGTCTAACTCATATAGGTGTGTTCTTTCAAAGAATGTTCTGCCGGACAACATCTTCGCTAATACAAGCCAACAGAACACATTAAGGCACAAAGCCAACCTGCCTTACAGCATTTGAGAGTATTGCATCTTTACTTAGAGAGGGTCAAAGGTTACTCTCCTCAGTTCACCAATGGCTTGTTCTTCCCAGGACCTAATTCACGGGATCTCCGATCACATAGACTGGGTTTCCACCATGACAACTTTATTCGGGTCTCATACCCATCTCTCTCGATGCGATTTCTATCACATTACGTGGTAGTCCCTTGGTAAAAGGATCTGCCAAATTTTTATCTGTTGAAATATAAGTCACACTTATAACTCCGGAGTTTCTCAACTTTCTGACAGACTTCAATCGTCTTTTGACATGTCTTGATGACTTTCCATTATCCTTAGAACTCGTCACTTTAGCAATCACTGTCTGATTGTCACAGTTCATAAGGATAGCTGGTATTGGTTTCTCAATCACCGGCAAGTCCATCAAGAGTTCACGCAACCATTCTGCCTCAACGGTTGCTGTGTCAAGTGCAGCTAGCTCGGCTTCCATGGTTGACCTCGTCAAAATGGTCTGCTTGCATGACCTCCATGATACCGCACCTCCACCAATAGTAAAGACATAACCACTGGTGGCATAAAGCTCGTCTGCATCAGATATCCAGTTCGAATCACTATATCCTTCAAGTACTGCATGCTGACCAGAATAGTGAATTCCATAACTCATTGTACCTTGCAGGTAGCGCATAACCCGCTCAAGTGCATGCCAATGATCAGCCCCGGGGTTTGACATGAACCTGCTCAATTTGCTCACAGCAAACGAGATATCGGGCCTTGTTGCACCAGCAAGATACATGAGTGAACCGACAATCTGAGAGTATCTCAATTGGTCTAAACCAATTCTCTTGTTCTTTCGCAGTGTCACACTGGGATCATAAGGTGTTGGAGAAGGTTTGCACTCAGAGAAGCCAAATCGCTTCAAAACCTTTTCAACATAGTGAGATTGCGAGAGAGTAATCCCACCATCTGCCTTAATCAGCTTGATGTTTAGAATCACATCAGCTTCTCCCAGATCTTTCATATCAAAACTCTTTGATAGAAAAGACTTGACTTCATTGATCACATCAATGTTTGTGCCAAATATCAATATATCATCAACATATAAGCACAATATAACTCCTTCGCCCCCACCACAGCGATAATATACACACCTGTCTGCCTCATTAATGGCAAAGCCTGCAGACATTAGAGTAGTGTCAAACTTCTCATGCCACTGCTTTGGTGCTTGCTTCAGACCATACAAAGATTTCAATAACTTGCACACCTTGCTTTCTTGACCCTTTACTATAAATCCATCAGGCTGTTCCATATAGATTTCCTCGTCTAGCTCTCCATTAAGAAAAGCTGTCTTTACATCCATCTGATGAACAAGGAGACCATACGAGGCAGCCAAAGAAAGTAGTACTCGAATAGTGGTCATTCTAGCAACAGGTGAGTAAGTATCAAAGAAGTCTTTTCCTTCTTTCTGAGTATAGCCTTTAGCCACAAGCCTAGCCTTGTACTTTTCAATTGTACCATCAGGCTTGAGCTTCTTTTTAAACACCCACTTACAACCCACAGGTTTGCATCCATAGGGTCGATCAGTGACTTCCCACGTACCATTTGAAAGAATAGAGTCCATCTCATTATGAACCGCTTCTTTCCAATCATCTGCATCTGAAGATGCAAATGCTTCTGCAATGGTAGTAGGAGTATCGTCCACAAGGTACACAATGTGATAGTCGCCTAGAGGGGGGGTGAATAGGGCGAAACTGAAATTTACAAAAATAATCACAACTACAAGCCGGGTTAGCGTTAGTAATAAAGAAACGAGTCCGCGAGAGAGGGCGCAAAACAAATCGCAAGCAAATAAGAGTGTGACACGAGGATTTGTTTTACCGAGGTTCGGTTCTTGCAAACCTACTCCCCGTTGAGGAGGCCACAAAGGCCGGGTCTCTTTCAACCCTTCCCTCTCTCAAACGATCCCACGGATCGAGTGAGCTTTTCTCTTCTTCTCAATCAACCGGGAACAAAACTTCCCCGCAAGGGCCACCACACAATTGGTGCCTCTTGCCTTGGTTACAATTGAGTGTTGATCTCAAGAACAAGTGAGAAAGAAAAGAATGCGATCCAAGCGCAAGAGCTCGAAAGAACACAAGCAAATCACTCTCTCTAGTCGCTATGGAGTTGTGTGGAATTTGGAGAGGACTTGATCTATTTGGTGTGTCTAGAATTGAATGCTAGAGCTCTTGTAGTAGTTGAGAAGTGGAAAACTTGGATGGCAATGAATGTGGGGTGGTTGGGGTATTTATAGCCCCAACCACCAAAAGTGACCGTTGCTGGAACCTGTCTGTTCGATGGCGCACCGGACAGTCCGGTGCACACCGGACAGTCCGGTGCCCCTGCCACGTCACCATTGCCGTTGGATTCTGACCGTTGGAGCTTCTGACTTCTGGGCCCGCCTGGGTGTCCGGTGCACACCGGACATGTACTGTTTGATGTCCGGTGCACCGGTATGGGCGATCCTGACGTCTGCGCGCGCTGCGCGCGCATTAAATGCTCCGCAGGGAGCCGTTGGCGCCGCAGGGAGCCGTTGCTCTGCTGGCACACCGGACAGTCCGGTGCACACCGGACAGTCCGGTGAATTTTAGCGGAGCGGCTGCCGCGCGAACCCGAGGCTGGCGAGTTCCGGAGACCGCGCTTCCTTGGAGCACCGGACATGTCCGGTGCACACCGGACAGTCCGGTGAATTATAGCGCGCCGGCTTCCGAGAATTCCCGAGGGCGAAGAGTTTGAGTTGGACGCCTCTGGGCGCACCGGACACTGTCCGGTGCACACCGGACAGTCCGGTGCCTCCAGCCAGAGGTGCCCTCGGTTGCTTTGTTGAATCCAACACTTGATCTTTTTATTGGCTGAGTGTGAACCTTTTGCACCTGTGTAACTTATGCACTAGAGCAAACTAGTTAGTCCAATATTTGTGTTGGGCAATTCAACCACCAAAATTATTTTAGGAACTAGGTGTAAGCCTAATTCCCTTTCAATCTCCCCCTTTTTGGTGATTGATGCCAACACAAACCAAAGCAAATATAGAAGTGCATAATTGAACTAGTTTACATAATGTAAGTGCAAAGGTTGCTTGGAATTGAGCCAATATAAATACTTATGTGATGCGCATGGATGGTTTCTTTGTTTTTGACATATTGGACCACATTTGCACCATAAGTTTTGTTTTTGCAAATTCTTTTGTAAATTCTTTTCAAAGTCATTTTGCAAGATAGTCAAAGGTAAATGAATACGATTTTGCAAAGCATTTTCAAGATTTGAAATTTTCTTCCTTTGTTCAAATGCTTTTCCTTTGACTAAACAAAACTCCCCCTCAAATAAAGTTTCCTCTTAGTGTTCAAGAGGGTTTTAAGACATCAATTTTGAAAATACTAGTTGCTCCCCCTTTAGAACACAAAGAGATACCAATTTTGAAATTTACCAATATAAAATCATCAAATTTATAAAATTAGGTGGTGGTGCGGTCCTTTTGCTTTGGGCTCATATTTTCTCCCCCTTTGGCATGAATCGCCAAAAACGGAATCATTAGAGCCCAATGAAGTACGTTCTCCCCCTTTGGTCATGAAATGAATGAGTGAAGATTATACCAACGTTGGAGAGATGATGCGGAGCGACGGCGAAGGATGAGTAGTAGAGTGGAGTGGAAGCCTTGTCTTCGCCGAGGACTCCTATTTCCTTTCAATATACCTATGACTTGGTTTGAAATTCACTTGAAAACACATTAGTCATAGCATATATAAAAGAGACATGATCAAAGGTATATTCATGTGCTATGTGTGCAAGTTTAGCAAAAGAAATTCCTAGAGTCAAGAATATTGAGCTCATGCCTAAGTCGGGTAAAAGATTGTTCATCAAGTGGCTTGGTAAAGATATCGGCTAATTGATCTTTAGTGTTAATGTAAGAAATCTCGATATCCCCCTTTTGTTGGTGATCCCGAAGAAAATGATACCGAATAGCTATGTGCTTAGTGCGGCTATGCTCGACGGGATTGTCGGCCATTTTGATTGCACTCTTATTGTCACATAGCAAAGGGACTTTGGTTAATTTGTAACCGTAGTCCCGCAGGGTTTGCCTCATCCAAAGCAATTGCGCGCAACAATGGCCTGCGGCAATATACTCGGCTTCGGCGGTAGAAAGAGCGACCGAATTTTGCTTCTTTGAAGCCCATGACACCAAGGATCTTCCCAAGAACTGGCAAGTCCCCGATGTGCTCTTCCTATTAATCCTACACCCCGCCCAATCGGCATCCGAATAACCAATCAAATCAAAAGTGGATCCCCGAGGGTACCAAAGCCCAAACTTAGGAGTAAAAGCCAAATATCTCAAGATTCGTTTCACGGCCGTAAGGTGTGATTCCTTAGGGTCGGCTTGGAATCTTGCACACATGCAAACGGAAAGCATAATGTCCGGTCGAGATGCACACAAATAAAGTAGTGAACCAATCATCGACCGGTATACCTTTTGATCCACGGACTTACCTCCCGTGTCGAGGTCGAGATGCCCATTTGTTCCCATGGGTGTCTTGATGGGCTTGGCATCCTTCATTCCAAACTTGCTTAGAATGTCTTGAGTATACTTGGTTTGGCTGATGAAGGTGCCCTCTTGGAGTTGCTTGACTTGGAATCCTAGAAAATACTTCAACTCCCCCATCATCGACATCTCGAATTTTTGTGTCATAATCCTACTAAATTCTTCACATGTAGATTTGTTAGTAGACCCAAATATGATATCATCAACATAAATTTGGCATACAAACAAATCATTGTCAAGAGTCTTAGTGAATAAAGTAGGATCGGCCTTGCCGACTTTGAAGCCATTTGAAATAAGGAAATCTCTAAGGCATTCATACCATGCTCTTGGGGCTTGCTTGAGCCCATAAAGCGCCTTAGAGAGCTTATAAACATGGTTAGGGTACTCACTGTCTTCAAAGCCGGGAGGTTGCTCAACATAGACCTCCTCCTTGATTGGTCCATTGAGGAAGGCACTCTTCACGTCCATTTGATAAAGCTTGAAGCCATGGTAAGTAGCATAGGCTAATAATATGCGAATTGACTCAAGCCTAGCTACGGGTGCATAGGTTTCACCAAAATCCAAACCTTCGACTTGTGAATACCCCTTGGCCACGAGTCGAGATTTGTTCCTTGTCACCACACCATGCTCGTCTTGCTTGTTGCGGAAGACCCACTTGGTTCCTACAACATTTTGATTAGGACGTGGAACTAAGTGCCATACCTCATTCCTCGTGAAATTGTTGAGCTCCTCTTGCATCGCCATCACCCAATCCGAATCTTGAAGTGCTTCCTCTACCCTATGTGGCTCAATAGAGGAAACAAACGAGTAATGTTCACAGAAATGAGCAACACGAGATCGAGTAGTTACCCCCTTATGAATATCGCCGAGGATGGTGTCGACGGGGTGATCTCGTTGTATTGCTTGGTGGACTCTTGGGTGTGGCGGTCTTGGTTGTTCATCCTCCTTGTCTTTATCATTGGCATCTCCTCCTTGATCGTTGCCGTCATCTTGAGGAGGCTCATCTCTTTGATCTTCACCTTCATCAACTTGAGCCTCGTCCTCATTTTGGATTGGCGGAGATGCTTGCGTTGAGGAGGATGGTTGATCTTGTGCATGTGGAGGCTCTTCGGATTCCTTAGGACACACATCCCCAATGGACATGTTCCTTAGCGCTATGCATGGAGCCTGTTCTTCACCTATATCATCAAGATCAACTTGCTCTACTTGAGAGCCGTTAGTCTCATCAAACACAACGTCACAAGAAACTTCAACAAGTCCTGAGGACTTGTTAAAGACTCTATATGCCCTTGTGTTTGAGTCATATCCTAGTAAAAAGCCTTCTACAGTTTTAGGAGCAAATTTAGATTTTCTACCTCTCTTAACAAGAATAAAGCATTTGCTACCAAAAACTTTAAAATATGAAATATTTGGCTTTTTACCGGTTAGGAGTTCATAAGATGTCTTCTTGAGGATTCGGTGAAGATATAACCGGTTGATGGCGTAGCAGGCGGTGTTGACCGCCTCGGCCCAAAACCGATCCGGTGTCTTGTACTCATCAAGCATGGTTCTTGCCATGTCCAATAGAGTTCGATTCTTCCTCTCCACTACACCATTTTGTTGTGGAGTGTAGGGAGAAGAGAACTCATGCTTGATGCCCTCCTCCTCAAGGAAACCTTCAATTTGAGCGTTCTTGAACTCCGTCCCGTTGTCGCTTCTAATTTTCTTGATCCTTAAGCCGAACTCATTTTGAGCTCGTCTCAAGAATCCTTTTAGGGTCTCTTGGGTTTGTGATTTTTCCTGCAAAAAGAATACCCAAGTGAAGCGAGAATAATCATCCACAATTACAAGACAATACTTACTACCGCCGATGCTTATGTAAGCAATCGGGCCGAATAAATCCATGTGTAGGAGCTCCAGTGGCCTGTCGGTAGTCATGACGTTTTTGTGTGGATGATGTATGCCAACTTGCTTCCCGGCTTGACATGCGCTACAAATCCTGTCTTTCTCAAAATGAACATCGGTTAGTCCCAAAATGTGTTCTCCCTTTAGAAGCTTGTGAAGATTCTTCATTCCAACATGGGCTAGTCGGCGGTGCCAGAGCCAACCCAAGTTAGTCTTAGCAATCAAGCAAGTGTCGAGTTCAGCTCTATTAAAATCTACTAAGTATAGCTGACCCTCTAACACTCCCTTAAAAGCTATTGAATCATCACTTCTTCTAAAGACAGTAACACCAGTATCAGTAAAAAGACAGTTGTAGCCCATTTGACATAATTGGGATACAGAAAGCAAATTGTAATCTAAAGAATCTACAAGAAAAACATTGGAAATAGTATGGTCAGGAGATATAGCAATTTTACCCAAACCTTTGACCAAACCTTGATTTCCATCCCCGAATGTGATAGCTCGTTGGGGATCTCTGTTTTTCTCATAAGAGGAGAACATCTTTTTCTCCCCGGTCATGTGGTTTGTGCACCCGCTGTCGAGTATCCAACTTGAGCCCCCGGATGCATAAACCTACAAAACAAGTTTAGTTCTTTGTTTTAGGTACCCAAACGGTTTTGGGTCCTTTGGCATTAGATACAAGAACTTTGGGTACCCAAACACAAGTCTTGGAGCCCTTGTGTTTGCCCCCAACAATTTTGGCAACTATCTTGCCGGATTTGTTAGTCAAAACATAAGATGCATCAAAAGTTTTAAATGAAATGACATGATCATTTGATGCACTAGTAGTTTTCTTTATAGGCAACTTGGCATGGGTTGGTTGCCTAGATCTAGATGTCTCACCCTTATACATAAAAGCATGATTAGGGCCAGAGTGAGACTTCCTAGAATGAATTTTCCTAATCTTGCTCTCAGGATAGCCGGCAGGGTACAAAATGTAACCCTCGTTATCCTGAGGCATGGGAGCCTTGCCCTTAACAAAGTTAGACAAGTTCTTTGGAGGGGCATTAATTTTGACATTGTCTCCCCTTTTGAAGCCAATGCCATCCTTAATGCCAGGGCGTCTCCCATTATAGAGCATGCTTCTAGTAAGTTTAAATTTTTCATTTTCTAAGTCATGCTCTCTAATCTTAGCATTAAGTTGTGCTATGTGATCATTTTGTTTTTTAATTAAGGCTAGGTGATCATGGATATCATCAACATTAATATCTCTACATCTAGTACAAATGGAAATATGCTCAACATTAGATGTAGAGGGTTTGCAAGATTTTAGTTCAACAACCTTAGCATGCAACATATCATTTTTAGCTCTAAGGTCGGAAATGGTAGCATTGCAAACATCAAAGTCCCTAGCCTTAGCAATTAATTTCTCATTTTCATTTCTAAGACTAGCAAGAGAAATGTTCAATTCTTCAATCCTAGCAAGCAAATTATCATTATCATTTCTAGAATTTGGAATTGAAACATTGCAAATATGAGAATCAACCTTAGCTAACAAATTAGCATTTTCATTTCTAAGGTTGTCTAAAGTCTCATAGCAAGTGCTTAGCTCACTAGACAATTTTTCACATTTTTCTCTTTCTAGAGCATAAGCATTTTTAACCTTAACATGCTTCTTATTTTCTTTAATAAGGAAGTCCTCTTGAGAATCCAAGAGTTCATCCTTCTCATGTATAGCACTAATTAATTCATTTAATTTTTCCTTTTGTTGCATGTTGAGGTTAGCAAAAAGAGTACGCAAGTTTTTCTCCTCATTTTTATCATCCTCATCACTAGATGTTTCATATTTAGTGGAGGACCTTGATTTTACCTTCTTTTTGCCGTCCTTGTCCATGAGACACTTGTGGCCGACGTTGGGGAAGAGGAGGCCCTTGGTGACGGCGATGTTGGCGGCGTCCTCGTCGTCGGAGGAGTCGCTTGAGCTTTCGTCGGAGTCCCACTCCCGACAAACATGGGCATCGCCGCCCTTCTTCTTGTAGTATTTCTTCTTTTCTCTCCTCTTTCCCTTCTTGTCGTCGCCCCTGTCACTGTCACTAGACATAGGACATTTTGCAATAAAGTGACCGGGCTTACCACACTTGTAGCAAACCTTCTTGGAACGGGATTTGTAATCTTTCCCCTTCCGTTGCTTGAGGATTTGCCGGAAGCTTTTGATGATTAGGGCCATCTCCTCGTTGTCGAGCTTGGAGGCGTCAATCGGTTGTCTACTTGATGTAGACTCCTCCTTCTTCTCCTCCGTTGCCTTGAAGGCCACCGGTTGCGCCTCGGATGTGGAAGGCTCGTCAAGCTCGTTGATCTTCTTCGAGCCCTTAATCATGCATTCAAAGCTTACAAAATTCCCGATAACTTCCTCGGGGGTCATTAGTGGATATCTAGGATTACCACGAATTAATTGTACTTGAGTAGGGTTAAGGAAAATAAGTGCTCTTAAAATAACCTTAACCACCTCGTGGTCATCCCATTTTGCGCTCCCGAGGTTGCGCACTTGGTTCACCAAGGTCTTGAGCCGGTTGTACATGTCTTGTGGCTCCTCCCCTTGGCGAAGACGAAAACGACCGAGCTCCCCCTCGATCGTTTCCCGCTTGGTGATCTTGGTGAGTTCATCACCTTCGTGCGCCGTCTTGAGTAGGTCCCAAATCTCCTTGGCGTTCTTCAACCCTTGTACTTTGTTGTATTCCTCCTTGCTTAGAGAGGCAAGGAGGATGGTTGCGGCTTGGGAGTTGAAGTGCTCGATTTGGGCCACTTCGTCCGTGTCATAGTCCTCATCCCCTACGGATGGTACCTGTACACCATACTCAACAATATCCCATAATCTTTTGTGGAGAGAGGTTAGATGAAATCGCATCAAATTACTCCACATAGCATAATCTTCACCATTAAAAGTTGGTGGTTTGCCTAATGGGACGGATAGTAAAGGTGTATGTTTAGGAATGCGAGGGTAGCGTAGGGGAATCTTACTATACTTCTTACGCTCTTGGCGTTTAGAAGTGACGGACGCCGCGTCGGAGCCGGAGGTAGATGTCGATGAAGTGTCGGTCTCATAGTAGACCACCTTCCTCATCCTCTTGTGTTTGTCCCCACTCCGATGCGGCTTGTGAGAAGAAGATTTTTCCTTCTTCTCCTTGTGGTGAGAAGAGGAAGATCTTTTCTCCTTCCGCTTGGAGGAGCTCTTCTTCTTCTCCCTTCTCTTGGTGCGGGACTCTTCCGATGAAGTGCTCCCTTGGCTTGTAGTGGGCTTGTTATCGCCGGTCTCCATCTCCCTCTTGGTGTGATCTCCCGACATCACTTCGAGCGGTTAGGCTCTAATGAAGCACCGGGCTCTGATACCAATTGATAGTCGCCTAGAGGGGGGGGGGGGGTGAATAGGGCGAAACTGAAATTTACAAAAATAATCACAACTACAAGCCGGGTTAGCGTTAGTAATAAAGAAACGAGTCCGCGAGAGAGGGCGCAAAACAAATCGCAAGCAAATAAGAGTGTGACACGAGGATTTGTTTTACCGAGGTTCGGTTCTTGCAAACCTACTCCCCGTTGAGGAGGCCACAAAGGCCGGGTCTCTTTCAACCCTTCCCTCTCTCAAACGATCCCACGGATCGAGTGAGCTTTTCTCTTCTTCTCAATCAACCGGGAACAAAACTTCCCCGCAAGGGCCACCACACAATTGGTGCCTCTTGCCTTGGTTACAATTGAGTGTTGATCTCAAGAACAAGTGAGAAAGAAAAGAATGCGATCCAAGCGCAAGAGCTCGAAAGAACACAAGCAAATCACTCTCTCTAGTCGCTATGGAGTTGTGTGGAATTTGGAGAGGACTTGATCTATTTGGTGTGTCTAGAATTGAATGCTAGAGCTCTTGTAGTAGTTGAGAAGTGGAAAACTTGGATGGCAATGAATGTGGGGTGGTTGGGGTATTTATAGCCCCAACCACCAAAAGTGACCGTTGCTGGAACCTGTCTGTTCGATGGCGCACCGGACAGTCCGGTGCACACCGGACAGTCCGGTGCCCCTGCCACGTCACCATTGCCGTTGGATTCTGACCGTTGGAGCTTCTGACTTCTGGGCCCGCCTGGGTGTCCGGTGCACACCGGACATGTACTGTTTGATGTCCGGTGCACCGGTATGGGCGATCCTGAAGTCTGCGCGCGCTGCACGCGCATTAAATGCTCCGCAGGGAGCCGTTGGCGCCGCAGGGAGCCGTTGCTCCGCTGGCACACCGGACAGTCCGGTGAATTTTAGCGGAGCGGCTGCCGCGCGAACCCGAGGCTGGCGAGTTCCGGAGACCGCGCTTCCTTGGAGCACCGGACATGTCCGGTGCACACCGGACAGTCCGGTGAATTATAGCGCGCCGGCTTCCGAGAATTCCCGAGGGCGAAGAGTTTGAGTTGGACTCCTCTGGGCGCACCGGACACTGTCCGGTGCACACCGGACAGTCCGGTGCCTCCAGCCAGAGGTGCCCTCGGTTGCTTTGTTGAATCCAACACTTGATCTTTTTAATGGCTGAGTGTGAACCTTTTGCACCTGTGTAACTTATGCACTAGAGCAAACTAGTTAGTCCAATATTTGTGTTGGGCAATTCAACCACCAAAATTATTTTAGGAACTAGGTGTAAGCCTAATTCCCTTTCACAATGAAATCATCACCAAAGGATTTTTCAACCCTTTGTCTCTTGCTCCTTTTAGGAGCATCATTGTCATCCTCCTCTAGGACAATTTCATGTGGCTGTTCAAAACTCTCAATAGGTGTACTATGTTCAGGAGTTATCTCAGAAGAGTATCTAGAATTTCTATGAATGTCTTTCATTGGAAATATATGTTCAAAGAAAGCAGCATCACGTGATTCCATAATAGTATCAACATATACATCAGGAACTTCAGATTTAACTACTAAAAATCTATATGCTATGCTACACGAAGCATATCCAAGAAAGACACAATCCACTGTCCTTGGACCAAGCTTGCGCTTTTTATTAATTGGTACATTGACTTTCGCCATGCACCCCCAAGTGCGCAAGTATGAAAGTGATGGTTTTCTTCCAACCCACTTCTCATAAGGGGTTTTCTCTTCTTTGCCCATAGGAATTCTATTCAGAACATGACATGAAGTCAGGACTGCCTCCCCCCACCATGCCTTAGATAAACCACAAGTGTCTAACATGGCATTCACCAGGTCAGTCAACGTACGGTTTTTCCTTTCAGCAATCCCGTTTGACTCGGGTGAATAGGGAGGAGTCCTCTCATGAATAATGCCATTTTCTGCACAGAAATCGTCAAAGACTTTGGGAAAGAACTCGCCACCACGATCTGATCTAAGACGTTTGATCTTTCTCTCTAGTTGGTTTTCAACTTCAGCCTTATAGATTTTAAAGTAGTCTAAAGCCTCATCTTTAGTTTTTAGCAAGTATACATAGCAAAATCTAGACGCATCATCAATCAATGTCATGAAATATCTCTTACCACCCTTTGTCAACACACCATTCATCTCACAAAGATCAGAATGTATGAGTTCTAGCGGTGCCAGGTGTCTCTCCTCAGCAGCCTTATGAGGCTTTCGAGGTTGCTTCGACTGCACACAACTATGGCACTTAGAACCTTTGACTATGGTGATATTCGGAATTAAACTCATGGTTGCAAGCCGAGACATAGAGCCAAAATTAATATGACACAAACGAGAATGCCAAATACTCGCAAGATCATCAACATTAGCACAAATATGGTTCACAGACTTATTATTGAAATCTAACAAAGAAAAGCGGAACAAGCCTCCGCAATCATAACCTTTACCAATAAATTGTCCAGACTTGGACACAACTAATTTATTGGACTCCAAAACTACCTTGAACCCATCTCTACATAGAAGGGTTCCGCTAACAAGATTCTTGTGTATAGAAGGGACATGATGCACGTTCTTCAGCTGCACGATCTTTCCCGAAGTAAACTTCAGATCCACCGTGCCAGTGCCATGAACAGAAGCATGTGACCCATTCCCCATTAGCACGGAAGAATCCCGGGCGCTCTGATAAGAAGAGAACAAGTTAATGTCAGAACACACATGAACATTAGCACCAGTATCAAGCCACCAACTAGGTGATTGAAATACTGAGAAGATGAAAGGTAGATTACCATACCCTTTGTCTTCCTCATTGCTAGCGATCACTGTGTTGACATTGCCCTTTTTGCCACGGCGATCCGCTCGATCAGGACAATCCTTGGCAAAATGACCCGTTTCGCCACATGCGAAACATGTCAGTTCAGCCTTGTTCTTCTTCTTCTTGAAGTTGGTAGTTTTGTTGGGCTTGTTAGATTTTGGCTTTCCTTTGCCCTTGTTGTGGTTCCTCTGAACCATGTTGGCACTGGAGTGGCCCTCGCCTCCTTTAGATCCCGTGTCCTTAGCCCGAGCTTTCTCCTCAACATCCAGAGACGCTATCAGATTTTCAACTGATATCTCCTGTCTCTTATGTTTCAGAGATGTGGCGAAGTTCCTCCATGTAGAAGGCAACTTTGCAATAATGCACCCAGCCACAAATCGGTCAGGAAGGACTATCTTAAGGTGGTCGAGCTCCTTGGCTATACACTGTATTTCATGAGCTTGCTCTACAATAGAGCGATTATCAACCATCTTATAATCATGAAAGCTCTCCATGATATACAGGTCACTGCCAGCATCTGATGCACCATACTTAGTAGTAAGTGCATCCCACAACTCTTTCCCGTCTGTGTACTGCATATTCGCATCAACTAGACGGTCAACAAGGGCGCTAAGAACGGCTCCCGTGAACATAGTATTGGCATGGTCGTACTCTTTCTCCTGTTCAGGAGTCAGTGGACCCTCAGGTCTGCCTTTACTAACATGGAAGACATTCATAGCAGTAAGCCAGAGCGTGGCCTTGACTTGCCATCTCTTAAAGTGCATACCATTGAACTTTTCTGGCTTGAGCGCATCGGCAAAAGCAGCCATAGAAAAACTAGGAAATTGTCTACAATAAGGTTTTTGGATTGTTGAATAATTAGACAAATTCCAGTTTAAATTCCGAATATAAATCATGACAAAATCACAAGTACTGAAATAACAAGCCAAATCAGATGATGCGTACTGATTAGACTTACTGATAGATGGCACGCGCCGGAATCAGCAGGGTCGACGATGTCGAAGTAGCGAAATCAGCAGGGTCGACGAGGTCAATCAGATCACGAGCAGTCGCGTGAAGACGCTTCCCAAAAACCTTATTCGACCTCTCCTGGTGCAGGATCTAGAAGGCGAAGGGTTCCGGAGACCTGCTCTCCTAATCGCAGATGCACCTCTACGATCGGGACGAAGAGAACTGGAAGGCGGCTCAGCTGTGAAGAGAGGCGAAAGCGAATTGGGATGATTTGGAGGCTGGCTGCCGGGCTCCTTTTATAGGGCCGAGTCCGCGACCCCCCGTGCTTATCCGCGCACGAAAATCTCGCAATCAGTTGAGATTTTATAGCGTTCGGTTAGGATAAGCGTAACAGCCAAGAAACCAAAAAATCAAACGGCAAAAGGTAGCCGCGCCCCCGTAAGGCGAGGGGCCGGATTTCGGCGGACCATTCACGCGCATGTCGTGCGCCCGCGCCCTTCGCCCCGCCCCGCCCCGGCCAGGCCAGCGAGCGCGCGCGCGTGTGGCTCTCCACACTCTCTCCTCTCATCCATGACTTAGTGAGTGAGTGTGGCTTCCATATTTAAGCTAGCTCTACTCCACTAGAGCTAGCAATATGGTGCTAATGGTTCCACCTATCCTCTAGCCATCCTCTTGTGTGGGCTTTTGAGATTTTCTGGGATTTATTAGAAATTCTTAATTGGGCCAAGCCCATAAATCCTAACATATAGTACGTATATAATAGTATATAATCGTTGATTGAACATTTGGTTCAATGTAAGTATTGAGTATCAACGTATTGTGAATTTTTTATTGTTAGCGATGAGGATACATTTGATGGTAGAATATAGTATTGAAATTTATTGATCTATATTGAATAGGGACTTTAGATGAAATCTAGAAATTTATATCGGTGCCCAAGCTCCGGTCCTGGGCTTGCTCCGCCACTCGGCCACTGTCTCTTAGTCACGCATGAAATTGTCGTTAAAGCTATTTTATTAAACAAAATTTCTAAAATAGCTCAGCTTCACTGATAAAGTTGTACTCACAAAACTGGCTTAAACATAGCTTCAACAATGAAGCTGAGTTGTGCTAAATATGATTTAATTTTTTCTGTGTCCTCTAAAGAAAACAAGTTACGCCTAAAAGGGCGGGTGAATTAGAACTTTTAAAACTTTCTCTAAACTAGCACATAATTAAATTTCTAGAGCAAAACCTATGCAAATAATCAAACTAGAATGTGTAAACTATGTTTTGTCTAAGTGTTGTTATCTCTACCGTAATGTCTAAGTTTCAATATAAAACAATCAAATTATAAAGACAAGATTGAAACTTAAATGTTTAATATAACTACAGAAGCTAAAGAGGAAGGTAGAGATGCAAACTCTCGTTTATGACACCGGTATGTTTACCGAGGTATCCGGAACCACGCAAGGTCCCGACTAATCCTCGTTGGTGTCCCTACGCAAAGGAAAGCCCACACGAGGGCCAAACACCTCGGTCGAGTAACTCCGTAGAGAGTCGTGGGCCTTCTCCATGCGCAAGTGGTGCTCCGCTTCTGGCTCCTCTCGGACGCTCCCCGCCGTCTCCACTAACGAGCTTCCGGACAAAACGTTGCGGACCTCGTTCCTCCGGTACACGGTGGTGACCATGACACAAACACGGTTGTCACGGTCTCGCAAGACTGTTGCCCCACTCGGTACAATTTCAATGGCTCGCGCAAGAGCCGAGGGGTTGTGTGATTTTTCTAAACTCACTCGACTAACTAGAATTCACCTAGAGCAAGCGCTAATGCGGTCTAACTAACCTAAGCACTTCGCAAAGCACCTACGCTAATCACCGAGTGATTTTATTAAGCACTTGGATGTATGAGCACTTGGAAATGTCTACTATATGGCTTGGTATATTGCTTGGGCTCTCACACCTTGAAATGACCGGTTGTGGTGATATTTATAGGCCCCAACACAATTCTAGCCATTGGAGAAAAGCTGCTGCTCTCTACAGCACACTGGACAATCCGGTGCGCCTAGCCATTGGATCTGACACCGCAGGTGACCATTGGCGCTACAGGCTTTTACACCGGACACTCCGGACGCCACACCGGACAGTCCGGTGGCTTCTCTCCACCAGTGCCACCTAGAACTAGCCGTTGGGTTACTATTCCCTGGTGCACCGGACAATCCGGTGCTCTCAGCTAGACAGTCCACCAGTGGCAACACTATTCTTCGTTTCTTGGACTTTGCTTGATACTTGTTGATCTTTACTTGTGATCTTCATAATGTCTTCTTTTGAGGTATTGCTTTCTTCAATGCCTTAGTCCAAGTAATCTTAGCATCCTGTGAACTACAAACATAAACACTAGCAAACGCATTAGTCCACAGGTTGTGTTGATCATCAAACACTAAAACCTATTGAGCCAAATGGTCTGAGGTCCATTTTCCTTACATCCTCTACAGAAAATAGGAAACTAGCACTTTCCAACCGCCGCTGCATACACCTAGGATTATACATGTCCAAAAGTGCCGGCGACACGAGCTGGTATGAGCATGATTTGGGCACGACATGTTAGTCATCTCATGCCGGGGTGGGCCAGCACAACCAACCTGGGCCCGGCCCACGACAAGGCCGTGTCGTGTCGTGCCGGGACACGATGTTGTAAAATAGGTGATCCTGTAAAATCAAATATTAAATATCCACAAACTTGATTATTAAAGTGTTAGTGCGACTAAGTAGCTATGAAGCGAGTTCTTATGAACAAAACAATCACAGGAAAGCAACACAAGAGACATGCGATTTTTATCCCGTGGTTCGGCCAAGTAACTCTTGCCTACTTCCACATTGTGGCGTCCCAATGGACGAGGGTTGCACTCAACCCCTTTCAAGTGATCCTATGATCAACTTGAATACCACGATCTTTTCACTTTAGAGTATTCTTCCCGTTTGCGAGGAATCTCCACAAGTTGGAGCCTCTTGCCCTTATAATATAGATCACAAAGAAAGCACAAGAGTAAGGATGGGAGAGCAACACATGCAAGACTCAAATCCGCATCACAACCACGCAAACAAGTGAAGAAGTGAGCACACAAACACAGCGCAATGAGTTTACAACTCGAACAGTGCTCAAATCTCAAGAACGATGATCCGATTGCATGAATGCAGAGTCTAGGTGTCTTAGGATGTTTCTTGTAAGCTTGGTGTACTGCTCCATGCGCCTAGGGGTCCCTTTTATAGCCCCAAGGCAGCTAGGAGCCGTTGGAGATCAACATGGAAGGCTATTCTTGCCTTCTGCCAAGTGGCGCACCGGACAGTCCGGTGCACCACCGGACATGTACTGTAGCTGTCCGGTGCTCGATTTCCTTCCATACCAGGCACAATCGACCATTGGTCCTCCGGGTCTATTGGCGCACCAGACAGTCCAGTGTGCCCAACCGATCGTTGGTGCGGGCCACGTGTCGCGCGTTGATCACGCGGACGACCGTTGGCCGCAGGCGCCGTTGGCTCACCGGACAGTCCGGTGCACCACCGGACAGTCCGGTGATTTATAGACGCGTCACTCCGTCATTTCTCGAGAGCAGCCAGTTCATCGTCGGCTAGCCTAGGGCACCGGACACTGTCCGGTGCACCACCGGACAGTCCGGTGTGCCAGGCCCGAGCTGGTGTTGGCTGTACACAGCCAACTCTTTTCCAATTATTTTCTTCTTCTTTTGTCACTGTTTCTAATTTCTATCACTTAGATAAACATGTTAGTACTCAAAAACAATTTACTAAGTCTAGAAACATACCTTGTTCTTTGATTCGCACTTGTTACACATTAGAACTCAATCAATATGTGTTGGACATCTAATCACCAAAACACTTATAGAAATGGCCCAATGGCACATTTCCCTTTCAATCTCCCCCTTTATTAAAAAGCGACACAAGAAGTGTAATATCAATTCAAATTGAAGACCAAATTCTCATTACTTAGGATTTGGCATATTTGGATCACTCTTTGCCACCACTTGGTTTGTTTTTGCAAATCAAAATCTTTTTCCTATCTCTAAGTCAAACACGCTTGTTTGGGCACATAGAGAGATATTCCAAGAGTAAAATTGATCAAGTGCCAAAACTCCCCCTTTTCCCGTAATCAATAATTTTTCCTCATAAGAGACCAAAATTTGCAATAAGAGTATTTTGGACAAATCACAAATTCTAACTCTGCTATTTTTAAAATCTCAAGTGGTTGGCTGATCCATTTGCTTTGACCTTAATTTCTCTCCCTTTGGCATTAAGCACCAAAACGGGATCATTTTTGGCCTTCTAACCCCATTGCCTCACCAAAATGTCAAATAAGAGCAAAAAGGCACTAGAGCACAAATATGAACTTGGAATTAAATATACTAATACCAGAGTGCAGTGGAAGTCTTGTCATCGTCCAAGCTCATTTTCCCTTTCAATGTTCCTTCAAGACTACATCAAGTGTACTCAAACAAACAAATTAGTCTCAAGGGGATCAAGTTGTAGCACATCTCCCCCTAAACATGTGCATATTTGCATACGGACTTGTGAGGTCCGGGGATGACTGTACAGCTTGAGCACCATAAATAAATGATGTAAATGCACAAAGTAGCATGATCAAAGGCATAGAATACATGTATGCTATCAATCCAAGTTACGCGAATCCAAGACATTTAGCTCACTACGCAACCTGCAGAACCTTTTCTCGTCTAAAGGCTTAGTAAAGATATCGGCTAGCTGGTTCTCGGTGCTAATGTGGTACACCTCGATTCTCCCTTTTGCTGATGGTCTCTCAGGAAGTGATGCCGGATGTCTATGTGCTTAGTGCGGCTGTGTTCAACAGGATTATCCGCCAAGCGGATTGCACTCTCATTGTCACATAGGAGTGGGACTTTGCTCAGATTATAGCCAAAGTCCTGGAGGGTTTGCCTAATCCAAAGCAGTTGCGCGCAACACTATCCTATGGCAACGTACTCGGCCTCAGCGGTGGATAGGGCAACAGATGTTTGTTTCTTGGAACTCCAGGACACCAGGGACCTTCTTAGAAATTGGCACGTCCCTGATGTGCTCTTCCTATTAACCTTGCACCCGGCATAGTCGGAGTCTAAGTATCCAATCAAGTCAAAGGTAGACCCCTTTGGATACTAGATCCCGAAGCAAGGCGTAGAAACTAAATACCTAAGAATTCGCTTAATGGCCACAAGGTGACATTCCTTGGGGTCGGATTGAAATCTAGCACACATGCATACACTAAGCATAATGTCCAGTCTACTAGCACAAAGGTAAAGTAATGAACCTATCATTGACCGGTATGCCTTTTGATCAACGGACTTACCTCCTTCGTTGAGGTCAAGATGTCCGTCAGTCCCCATTGGTGTCTTTGTGGGCTTAGCATCCTTCATTCCAAACCTCTTGAGAAGATCTTGGGTGTACTTCGTTTGGGAGATGAAGGTGCCGTCCTTGAGTTGCTTCACTTGGAACCCAAGGAAGTAGGTCAACTCGCCCATCATCGACATCTCGAACTTTTGCATCATCACCCTGCTAAACTCCTCACAAGACTTTTGGTTAGTAGAACCAAATATTATGTCATCGACATAAATTTGGCACACAAAAAGATCACCATTGCATGTCTTTGTGAAAAGAGTGGGATCGACTTTCCTAACCTTGAAAGCATTAGAAATAAGGAAATCTCTAAGGCATTCATACCATGCTCTTGGGGCTTTCTTAAGTCCATAGAGCGCCTTAGAGAGCTTATACACATGGTCGGGATACCTGTCATCCTCAAAGCCAGGGGGTTGCTTCACGTATACCTCCTCCTTGATTGGCCTGTTGAGGAAAGCGCTCTTTACATCCATTTGGAACAGCCTAAAAGAATGGTGAGCAGCATAGGCTAATAGTATCCGAATTGACTCTAGCCTAGCAACAGGAGCAAAAGTCTCCTCAAAATTCAAACCTGCAACTTGGGCATAACCTTTTGCCACAAATCAAGCCTTGTTTCTTGTCACCACTCTGTGCTCGTCTTGCTTGTTGCGGAACACCCACTTGGTTCCCACAACGTTTTGCTTTGGACGTGGCACCAGGCTCTAGACTTCATTTCGTTTGAAGTTGTTGATTTCTTCCTACATGGCCAACACCCAGTCCGGATCCTGCAAGGCCTCTTCTACCCTGAAAGGCTCAATAGAAGAGACAAACGAGTAATGCTCTCAAAAATTAGCTAATCGTGAGCAAGTAGTTACTCCGTTGCTGATGTCACCCAGAATCCGATCGACGGGGTGATGTCTTTGGATCGTTGCTTGGACTTTGGTTGGAGGGACCCGTGGTGCTTCTTCCTCCATAACATGTTCTTCTTGTGCTCCCTCTTGATCCTGCCCCTCTTCTTGAGGTACCTGTTCACCGTCTTGAGTTGGGGGATGCACCATTGTCGAGGAAGATGGTTGATCTTGCTCCTATAGTTCCTGTGGTCACACATCACCTATCTCCATCGTGCGCATTGCGGCCGTCGGAACTTCTTCTTCATCTATATCATCAAGATCAACTTGCTCTCTTGGAGAGCCATTAGTCTCATCAAATACAACGTCGCTAGAGACTTCAACTAATCCTGATGATTTGTTGAAGACCCTATACTGCTTTGTATTTGAGTCATATCCTAGTAAAAAACCTTCTACTGCCTTGGGAGCAAATTTAAAGTGTCTACCTTTCTTCACCAGAATGTAGCATTTGCTCCCAAATACACGAAAGTAAGAGACATTGGGTTTGTTACCGGTAAGGAGTTCGTAGGAGGTCTTCTTGAGGAGACGGTGCAGGTAGAGCCGATTAGTGGCATGGTGTAGCGTCCCAATCCTCTGGGACTCAAATGTGATACAATTACTAGTCCTAGGAGGCTAGTAAACACATTTATACAACAGATGCTTCCAGATCTGATTAAACGAGACCAACCTATAAAGGTGGCGATCAACTTTAAGAGTTGGTCCACAACTCGGGACATATCATCAGAGTGGGGCTGAGGCAGCCCGATATACGCAGCGAAGCAAATCAGCGGTCCAACAACCACAGGCAAGGTTGGGAACAGTCGTAACTCTTACCCGATCTCCTTTTCTGAAAAACAACAAATAAGCAAGGGTGAGTACAAACATACTCAGCAGCCCACCTTCACCCGCGAAACGGGGAAATCAGATATAATGCATGGAATATGTGGAGCTCAGGATATTTTGCAGAAACATCAATATTTTATGCAGGGTTGTTTTGTAAAATATTTTGTATTTTGCAAAGCGCATCCTCTCCCAAAGGAGCAGGAAGTTTTTCAATATAGAATAAAATCCCCTAGACTAAACCATCCAGGTATCTCAGCAGTTTCCCACTGGTTTTCATTTTCAAAAATAGCTACTGGACTTCCCGTCCACCATAGCTCACGTCCCAACCGCCGGACTTTTTAAAAACCACTTTTCTCAAACGCACCTTTTTTTTGAAAACAAAACACTAATTGTCATACCACACCAGACTCGTCCATACTAGTGGACACGGACTATTCGAATAGGTTTTCAAACTTTGCGTAGAGGTGTACACTTTACCCACTAGTTCGGCTCTGCGATCTCATAGCTAGTGAGACCCAAAACCGAATCTCTTTCTTTTCTCGCACGTCCTAACCTTAATGGTTATACCGGAAGGAGTTAGGCCACCGCCATGCCCAAACCGGACAAAACATTCCCCCTCCTTATCCTCCCGGTGCTCCCCAGCCTTCATAACCCTGGGGTTTGGACCGTACGAGTTCAGATTGAGTGACTGCCCATATAGTCTCGAGTGGTTGTACTTGTCATGAGTACAGGTAGTGAAGGATGACAAACCGGTCCTTATATGAGGGGACAATCCTTCTGCTCACACCTAAACCAGCTGAGCCATCACCTTAGGCCCTCCCCTAAACCAGGGAGTCCCTGATCATCCCTACTCAAAGGTGATAAGGGTGAAAACCCTTCATCATACACATTTTGAAAAGCATTTTCTTTTGAAAACTCACACCTTTTCTCAAATTATTTGTAACAAATATATCAAGGATTGATTGCGGCAAGCAGCTGGGTGGCCATAATAAGTTGTCTCAAAATCATATTATGCATAAAATAACAGGCTGAGGGTTGTGGTTGAAAAATCATAGGTAATTTATGCATCAAAGGGATCCAGTGAGCTTGCCGTGCTTATCCGGCGAAAGGGGGGAGAGCTCGCGGAACTGGCTTCTAGCTCCACTGCCTGGCGTAGACTTGTAGATCTGGCCTCCACGAGACGACACGAACGCTCTGATAACTATGCAACATGAACAAGCAAACATACAAACCAACAAGTATACCAACAAATATTTAGTATAGTGGTCAGAATAGCGATATATGGATGGGTAGAGTCTTGAGTACAATCTGTGTCATGTGGTGTTGTGATATTACTGGTGGTGGAGCGGAGGTGCTTACTAGGAGGGTGGACTGGAAGCGAAGCGATACTATGCGTGTACCCGACAGAGCGGAGTAACTGAGTGGGTGGGGTGTTTTCCTTGGCTGAGAGTGTTGAGTGTGTGTGGAGAGGGAGAGGGTAGCTGGGTGTATTTATAGCTGGATGTATGTGGTGTAGCACAGTGAAGTTCACTATTGGTGAGAATAGTGACGAATGAATCGTCTGACTTAATATGAACATGAGAGTTATAGGCAGAATATGGGACAAGAGTATTTTGGGAGTTTTCTGGAATATGAACCATGCTTAAGGGATGCCATAGTTGGATAGGGAATAGTTTGATAAGAATTTAGAAACAAGAATTATTAGAATCGAAGTTTGGAAGCCTGGTTCGAAGGAATCTCAAAGTTAAGCGTGCTCAACTTGGAGAAACCTAGGATGGGTGACTAGATGGGAAGTTCCCTACTGGAAGGAAAATCACAGTCACCAGAGTTCGTATGACTGGAATATGGGTCTGGCTGGTCTTAGGTCGACTGGACAGCATGATGGATGAGTAGTTGAAATTTGGGGTGATCGGATGATCGATGAATAGTAACGATGAATAATGACGACGGAAAAAGTTACCATAGATATCATCGATGAATAGTAACGATGATGAATAGGGTCGGTGAATAGTAACAATGGTGAATAGTGTCGATGAATAGTAACAATGAATAGTGATGGTGAATAGTTCGTATGAACGAACGATGAACGATGAATAGTGACGATGAACGAACGATGAACGATGAATAGGAGCTATGAACGAACGATGAATGATCGAATGATCGAACGAACGAACGATCGGAATTTTGGCAGCATAACAGCAAGACAAAGATTATTTGGACAAACGAACGGACGAACGAACCATGAACGATCGGACGAACAAATGAACAAACTAAGAACAGGGGGACGAACGATCGAAGAACGACCGAACAATCCTTGTGCTAGTGTGTGCTTGTGTGAGAGGTGGAGTGGGCGTGTGGGGGGAGGGAGGGAGTTGCCATGAAATGGCTTGGGGTGGGATGAGAGGAGGCACTTGCCCCTCTATTTATAGCCATGGTGGGGGGATTAGGGGGAGGGATGAGAGGATTAGTGGGAGATTAGCATGTATTTGTCTTGTATGAGTGTAATTAGCTTGTAGAGCTCACCGTATGACACCGGAGGCATACATATACGTATGAGCATGAGGAAAGTTATGAAGAAAATATTTGTAGGGACTTGAAAAATGATTCTGAAGGTATTTCTCAGGAGGAAAATATTTGGAGATATATCGGTGGAAGATTTGGGCAATATTTCTAGAAAGAAATTGAGGGGATCACTAGGGAAATATCTGGGCAGTATTTCTGGAAAGAATTTGAAGGGGATCATTAGGGAAATATTTGTAGGATATTTTGAGGAGGATTTTGGAGAGAATATAGACCACTATATTTTATTTGTTGATATCAACTCGCAAACAAACATTTTGAAACGAAATTTAAAATTCATTTTGAATTTAGAGCAAGTTTGAGAAAATTTCAAGATTTGAATTTTTGGGATGCTACACATGGCAAGCTGTGTTCACAGCTTCCGACCAAAACTGCTCAGGCATCTTGTACTCTCCAAGCATCGTTCTCGCCATATCGATTAGCGTCCTGTTCTTCCTCTCTACCACAACGTTTTGCTGTGGTGTGTAGGGAGCGGAGAACTCGTGCTTGATGCCTTCCTCCTCAAGAAACTCTTAAATTTGTAGATTTTTGAACTCGGACCCATTGTTGCTTCTTATCTTCTTCACTTTTAGCTCAAATTAATTTTGAGCTCTCCTTAAGAAGCGCTTTAGGGTCCCTTGGGTTTCTGACTTATCCTGCAAAAAGAATACCCAAGTGAAGCGGGAAAAATCATCAACAATTACAAGACCATACTTACTTCCCCCGATGCTGAGGTATGCAACGGGTCCAAAGAGACATGTGAAGAAGCTCCAGTGGTCTTGATGTCGTCATCACGTTCTTGTTGTGATGAGTGCTTCCCACCTGTTTTCCTGCCTGACATGCTGCACAAGGTCTATCATTCTCAAAACAGACATCGGTTAGTCCTAACACATGATCTCCCTTTAGAAGCTTATGAAGATTCTTCATCCCAACATATGTTAGACAGCGATGCCACAGCCAGCCCACATTAGTCTTAGATATTAAGCATGCATCTAGATCGACATTCTCTTTCGAAAAATCAACTAAGTAGAGTTTGCCGTCTAATACACCCTTGAAAGTTAATGAACCATAACTCCTTCTAAAGACAGATACATCAACATTTGTAAAAAGACAATTGTAACCCATGTGACACAATTGACTTACAGATAGAAAGTTGTACCCGAGCGACTCTACTAGAAATACATTCGATATTGAGTGCTCGTTAGAGATGGCTATCTTGCCCAAGCCCTTGACCTTGCCTTGATTCCCATCTCCAAAGATGATTGTATCCTGGGAATCCTTGTTCTTGACATAGGAGGTGAACATCTTCTTCTCCCTCGTCATGTGGTTCGTGCATCCGCTGTCGATAATCCAACTTGAGCCCTCGGATGCATAAACCTGCAAGGAATTTAAGCTTGGGTTTTAAGTACCCAACTCTTGTTGGGTCCTACAAGGTTAGTCACAACAGTTTTTGAAACCCATATGCAAGTTTTGTCTCCCTTGCATTTGGATCCCAACTTCCTAGCAACTACTTTTGCAACCTTACATAAAAGTACAAAGGGCATTGCAAGTATGGTAAACAGTAGTAGGACCATTGCATAATCTCCTAGGCGCATGAGACACAACATGATTTCTCCTAGGCCTACTTCTACCATGAATAAAAGTGGAACTAGATGCAAACATAGCATGTGAATTATTATAAGTAGCATGATCATAATATCTATTATTATGAGCACGACTAGTAAATTTCCTATCATAAATATAGGCATGGTTCCTTTGAGGACTACTAGCCATAGGGGCCTTCCCTTTCTCCTTGTTGAGAACGGGAATCCTTTGACTTGTTAAGTTCTTGGTTTCCTTTCGAAAACCAAGTCCATCCTTAATTGAGGGGTGTCTACCAATAGTGTAGGCATCCCTAGCAAATTGTAATTTTTCAAAATCATCTTTGCAAGTCTTAAGTTGAGCATTAAGACTTGCCACTTCATTGTTTAATTTAGCAACAGTGGCAGCATGTTCATCAAAATTAATATCTTTACACCTATTGTAAATAACTATATGTTCTACACATGAACTAGTTTCATTAACTTTGTCTAGCTTAGTATTTAATTCATCATTTAAATTCTTTAAGCTAGATATAGATTCATGACAGGTAGACACTTCAGAAGAGAGCAGTTCATTCTTCTTAATTTCTAAAGCAAGGGATTTTTGAACACTAACAAATTTATCATGTTCTTCATACAAAATGTCCTCTTGTTTTTCTAGAAGTCTATCCTTCTCATTAAGAGCATCCATTAATTCATTAATTTTCTCTACTTTGGCTCTATCTAACCCCTTAAACAAATCAGAGTAATCTACTTCATCATAGGAAGATTCCTCATCGCTAGAAGAAGAGTACTTGGGGTATCTCGAATACGTACCTTCTTCTCCTTAGCCATAAGGCAAGTATGGCGTTCGTTGGGGAAGAGCGAAGACTTGTCGAAGGCCGAGGTAGCCAGTCCTTCATCGTCGGAGTCGGATGAAGAGCAGTCAGAATCCCATTCCTTTCCAAGATGCGCCTCGCCCTTCGTCTTCCTGTAATTATTTTTCTTCTCCTTCTTCCCATGTCTTTCTTGTGCCTGGCCATTTTCATTATCTGGACATTGAGCAATAAAATGACCAGTCTTACTGCATTTAAAGCATGAGCGCTTTCCTCTTGTTTTATTCTTGTTGGGTTACTCTTTGCGTCCTTTGAGCGTGGTCTTGAAACGCTTGATGATAAGTGCCATTTCATCCTCATTGAGCCCGACAGCCTCCACTTGTGCTACCTTGCTTGGTAGCGCCTCCTTGCTGCTAGTTGCTTTGAGAGCAACGGGCTGCGGCTCGTAGATGGGCAGTGGACCATTTAGCGCATCGTCCACGTATCGTGCCTCCTTCACCATCATGCGCCCACTCACGAATTTTCCGAGGATCTCTTCGGGCGTCATTTTGGTGTACCTGGGATTTTCATGAATAAGGTTGACAAGATGGGGGTCAATAACCATAAATGACCTGAGCATGAGTCGGACGACATCATGATCTGTCCATCTTGTGCTTCCGTAGCTTCAGATTTTGTTGACTAGGGTCTTGAGCCTGTTGTACGTCTATGTTGGCTCCTCTCCCCTGATCATCGCAAACCTTCCTAGTTCGCCCTCCACCAGTTCCATCTTGGTGATCATGGTGGCGTCGTTTACCTCATGTGATATCTTGAGGGTATCCCAGATTTGTTTGGCATTGTCCAAGCCACTCACTTTATTGTACTCGTCCCTGCAAAGAGATGCTAGCAAAACAGTAGTAGCTTGGGCATTTTTATGAATTTGTTCATTTATAAAAATAGGGTTATCCGTACTATCAAAATGCATCCCATTTTCACAATTTCCCAAATACTAGGATGGAGAGAAAATAGATGACTACGCATTTTATGACTCCAAAATAAGTAATCCTCTCCATCAAAGTGTGGGGGTTTTCCAAGAGGAATAGAAAGTAAATGGGCATTTGAATTATACGGAATGCAGAAATAATCAAAGGAATAACCGTCTTTTTCTTGGACGAGGAGTCATTGTTGTCGTCCCTTGGTGAAGAAGAGGAAGCATCGCTGTCGTAGTAAATGATCTTCTTGATGCGTCTCTTCTTCTTCCCGTCCCTCTTCTTGTGACTCGAGCCTGAGTCAGTGGGCTTATCGTCTCTTGGCTCATTGAAGAGGGACTCCTTCTCTTTGTCGTTGACCACCATCCTCTTTCCCTTAGGATCCATCTCTTCGGGCGACTAGTCCCTTAGATGAAGAGTACGACTCTGATACCAATTAAGAGCACCTAGAGGGGGGGGGGGTGAATAGGTGATCCTGTAAAATCAAATACTAAATATCCACAAACTTGATTATTAAAGTGTTAGTGCGACTAAGTAGCTATGAAGCGAGTTCTTGTGAACAAAACAATAACAGGAAAGCAACACAAGAGACATGCGATTTTTATCCCGTGGTTCGGCCAAGTAACTCTTGCCTACTTCCACGTTGTGGCGTCCCAATGGATGAGGGTTGCACTCAACCCCTTTCAAGTGATCCTATGATCAACTTAAATACCACGGTCTTTTCACTTTAGAGTATTCTTCCCGTTTGCGAGGAATCTCCACAAGTTGGAGCCTCTCGCCCTTACAATATAGATCACAAAGAAAGCACAAGAGTAAGGATGGGAGAGCAACACATGCAAGACTCAAATCCGCATCACAACCACGCACACAAGTGAAGAAGTGAGCACACAAACACAACGCAATGAGTTTACAACTCGAACAGTGCTCAAATCTCAAGAACGATGATCCGATTGCATGAATGCAGAGTCTAGGTGTCTTAGGATGTTTCTTGTAAGCTTGGTGTACTGCTCCATGCGCCTAGGGGTGTCTTTTATAGCCCCAAGGCAGCTAGGAGCCGTTGGAGATCAACATGGAAGGCTATTCTTGTCTTCTGCCGAGTGGCGCACCAGACAGTCCGGTGCACCACCGGATAGGTACTGTAGCTGTCCGATGCTCGATTTCCTTCCATATCGGGCATGGTCGACAGTTGGTCCTCCGAGTCCATTGGCACACCGGACAGTCCGGTGTGCCCAATCGACCGTTGGTGCGGGCCATGTGTCGCGCATTGATCGCGCGGACGACCGTTGGCCGCGGGCGCCGTTGGCTCACCGGACAGTCCGGTGAATTATAGCCACGTCGCCTTTTTCTCGAGAGCGACGAGTTCGTCGCTGACTACTCACCGGACAGTCCGGTGATTTATAGCCGTGTCACTCCATCGTTTCCCGAGAGCGGCTAGTTCACCGTCGGCTAGCCTGGGGCACCGGACACTGTCCGGTGTGCCAGGCCCGAGCTGGTGTTGGCTGTACATAGCCAACTCTTTTCCAATTCTTTTCTTCTTCTTTTGTCACTGTTTCTATCACTTAGATAAACATGTTAGTACTCAAAAACAATTTACTAAGTCTAGAAACATACCTTGTTCTTTGATTCGTACTTCTTACACATTAGAACTCAATCAATATGTGTTGGACATCTAATCACCAAAACACTTATAGAAATGGCCCAATGTCACATTTCCCTTTTAGAGACATGACCGACACGAACGGCAACACACCCGTGCTTCCGATAAACCCTAACTGCCACATTTTCTCTAGAGGGATCCAATCGCCCAGCGACTCTCAGTGATTAAAAAAACGATGTAGCTATGGCAACATCGGAGCCCATGTCTTCTTTGTCGCCAGGCTTTGTGGAGCCCATAGTTACCACTAACCATGGATAGGACGACGTTGGCGGATAGAGACAGGAGCCCAAACACCAACAAGATGGAGCACTAATGTAGGAAACAGGTGACGCCTAAGAGGGGGTGAATTAGGACTTCTAAAACTTTTACTAAACTAGGCCACAATTAAATCCCTATAACAAAACCTATGCAAATAATCAAACTAGAAAGTGCAATCTAGGTTTTGTCTAAGTGTTGCTATCTCTACTGTAATGGCTAAGTTTCAATCTACACTAAATAAGTATGAATACAAGATTGAAACTTAAATGCTTAATATAAATGCGGAAACTTAAAGAGCAAAGTAGAGAAGCAAACTCTCGTGGATGACGCCAGTATTTTTACCGATGTATCCGGAACCACGCAAGGTCCCGACTAATCCTCGTTGGTGCCCCTACGCAAAGGGAAGCCCACGCGAGGGCCAAGCACCACGGTCGAGTAACTCTGTAGAGAGACGTGGGCCTTCTCCACGTGCAAGTGGTGCTCCGCTTCCGGCTCCTCTCGGACGCTCCCCGCCATCTCCACTATCGAGCTTCCGGCCGAAACGCTGCGGGCCTCGTTCACTCCGGTACACGGTAGCGGCTGTGACACAAACGCGGTTGTAACGGTCTCGCAAGACTCTCGCCCCATTCGGTACAGTTACAACGACTCACGCAAGAGTCGAGGGGTTGTGTGGTTTTACAAAACTCACTCAACAAACTAGGGTTCACCTAGAGCAAGCGCTAAAGCGGTCTAACTAACCTAAGCACTTTGCAAAGCACCTACTCTAATCATCGAGTGTTTCTATTAAGCACTTGGGTGTTTGAGCTCTTGGAAATGTGCACTATATGCCTTGGTATGTTGCTTGGGCTCCCACACCTACAAATGGCCGGTTGGGTGAAGTATATATAGGCCCCAACTCCAAAATAGCCGTTGGAGAAAAGTTGCAGTTCTCTGCGGCACACCAGACAGTCCGGTGGTGCACCAGACAGTTCGGTTGCACCGGACAACGCACTGTAGCCTATCCGGTGCGCCTAGCGTTGCCCTGTTAGAGTAGGTGACCGTTGGCGCCGTAGGCTTTCCACACCGGATAGTCTGGTGCTCACACCGGACAGTCCGGTGGTCTTCTCTCCGGGTGCCACCTGGAACTAGCCGTTGGGCTAAGGTTCCCTGGTGCACCGGACAGTCCGGTGTGTGGGCACCGGACAGTCCGGTGTGCCACCGGACAGTCCGGTGCTCCGCGCACAGACAGTCCGCAGGCAACCCACATCTTCATTTTTGGACTTTTCTTGGATCTTCTTAATATCTTCTTTTGAGGTGTTGCTTTCCCAAATTCCTTAGTCCAAGTAAATCTTGCATCCTATGAACTATAAATATAAACACTAGAAAACTTATTAGTTCACGGATTGTGTTGATCATCAAACACCAAAACTCAATTAGCCAAATGGCCCGGGGTCCATTTTCCTTAAAATCTCCCCCTTTTTGGTGATTGATGACAACACAACCAAAGGAAGCAAAGAATACAAGTATTTGAATGAAAATATGCAATCTACTTGCTAGGATGCATGTTTGTCCCCACAATGTGATATTATGGAGCCTCCCCCTAACTCCATAATTCACTTACTTCCTATTTTTGGACCAAATAACCAAAACCACTTGAAATACCATTTGTAGATATAAAATTTTAAATTTGATGGTGATTGGTGTCTGATATAGTTTTCATTGCTTTGGTCCCTAAACTTCTCCCCCTTTGGCGTCAACCACCGAAAAGGAAGACATTCAAAGCATGTAGGAAGTAAATAAAAGCTTGTCCTCAAAAAGATTACTCCCCCTAAATGAGTGTTCTCCTTTAGAAAGAGTTTTCTCCCCCTTTAGAGATGAAGAAAAGCTCCCCCTGACAGAGATCATAGGAAAAAGCATGTGAAAGTTAGAGGTGCAAGACATGATTTGAAAAGACTAACTTCCCTTATGCATAGGTAACAGAATATGAGTTAACCACTTATGCATTTTTAGCAACATGGGAGTATATGATATGAAATATAGTCTAATCAAATATTGGAGAAGACATGTAAATGATACTAGATGTAGTCTCAAAAGATACCGATTGAAATTCAATGACGAGCTTGAGAGACATGAGAGTTCTTGAAGATTTTGCAGTGGAAGATTGATGTCTTTCTCCGGGGACCTCATTTTCCTTACAATGAGACTATCACATGAAATAGACTTGAAAAGGTGTTAATCTCAAAGTATTAGATTATAGAGTATCTCCCCCTGAAGGTATGCATACAAGTTTTGAATACTTGTAGGAGACATGCACTTTGAATTGATATCAAGAGGGGCAAATTATCTATAATCCGAACATTGGCACATATAAGTTAAATGATACAACTTGTATAATTCAAGATTTTCAATTGATGTATCATTTACTATGAAGTGATATAGAAGCTATGTGCCCTGCTTAAATAAACATTTTAAGCCATGTAGGTTTGCTTAAGTGTATGAATTGAAAACAAGCAATCCTACCATGTGATTTACCTAGTATGCATAATTTTAAACAAAAGTAAATAGCAAATGTAATACTAGGCAAGAAAGGTAAACTAGATACAAGGTAAATAGATATGCATATCTAAAAACAAGAGATACAATAAATCTAGTTACCTTAGTCATGGGTGGGAAATTTGGGTCCAAAATTTTCACTAACCCACTTAGCAAGTAAACTTGATCCAATATGATGTATCCCATGATATACATTGCAACTTTGCCAAGTCTCCAAATTTCTCGATGACCTTCGGTCCACTCACTTCCCTTCCGGGATCCAAACCTTCTTGGTGCTTTTCATGGTTGAGATTATTTCCTTTGGCACCCAGATGTGTTTGGCCCCCTTTCCTTTGTTAGCTTGCTTGTTGGTCTTGATTGCTATCACCTTTCCATTCTTTTTCTTCTTGATCAAATATGGTGTAGCAGTCTTTTTGTCCACCTTTTTGATGTAGGTGTTGGAGATTTTGCTTGATGGCTTTTGCTTGAGCTTTTGCCTTTGTTTATCCCCGGTCATCGCCTTGCATTGGAAAGACTTATCGCCTTCCTTGAGGCATAGCCTACAAATCATAGTTTCTCCCTCCATAGGCTTGTTCACTCCCGCAGTGGTGTTATCCTGTGGAGGTCGGATTTGTTTGGCTTTGCCTTTCTTGTCATACAAAGCCTTACCAAGGCGAGCCACTTCTTGCTTTAATTGTTCATTTTCCTTTGCAACCTCATTCGAACATGTTTCTACAACAATATTCTCAACAAGAACTTGGTTGCAGGGGTTAGAATCATCAATTAAGTCAAAGCAAGAAGTAGAAGCATCTTTCTTAGTAATTTCAGGTATTTCAACTAAAGATGATGTTGGGGTGCTACCAATTTTTTCTAGCTTAGTAGTTAGCTCATTATTGTGTATGCTAAGAATTTCCATTTTCTCTAGCAAATTTTCAATAGCTTCTTGGGAGCTAGCTAACTTAGCCTTAAGTTTTTCATTCTTTTTAATGAGACCATCATCGGTAGCAGTGGATGAAGCACTAGATTCTAATAGCTCAATTTTAGTTGACAGCTCACTATTTAAGTTTGCAAAAGTTTCAAATTTTTCTAGCAAACCTTTATAATCATTTTGGGAGCTAATCAACTTATTTTTCAAAGTTTTAAGTTGAGCTTTTTGCTTAGTGCAAACATCCTGGAAAAATTCTACGGCTTTCGCAAGCTCATCTACAGAGGGCTTTCCCTCACCTTCATCATCACTACTACTTTCATCACTAGAGGATGGAATGCTTTTGTTACCTCTTGCCATAAGGCATTTGTGTGATGACCGTGATGAGCATGATGAGGATCGGTGGCCGCGCGTCCTTGGAGCCTTGGAGGTTCATCTTCGCTTGAAGAATCGTCCCATGTTCTAACACTTGTTAGCGTCTTGCCTTTGCTCCTCTCCTTTTTAGGTTCGACCATAGTTGGACAGCTGTCCCTGAAGTGGCCCTTTTCCCCGCATGCGAAGCATCCTCTCTTTCTTTGCTTTTTCCTGTCAATGTTAAAGAGAAGATCCTCTACCTGCAGAGGTACACCCATTAGATTAATCTTGCGGATCATCCTCATTACCTTTCCGACATGTCGGATTATTTCTTCGTCCTTGGAGGATGATGTGCATGGTTGATTATCTTCATCATCATCACTTTCTTCTTCTTCCTCTTCTTCACTTGAGGAACTTGGAGTGGGAGCCTTCTTTTTTTCCTTCCTTTGATCACATGCAAAAGCATATGGCCTTGAGGAAGTTGGCTCCTCTCACCGACACATTTTTAGCGACATCTCAAAAGCCACGATCTTCCCAATCACAATGGTCGGGGTCATGTTACTCAAGTCCTCCATGTTGTGAAGGATGGTGATGATGCTCCCATATCTTCGTTGTGGTAGTAGGGAGATAATCTTCCTCACAATGTCCGCATCACCTAGCTTATTAATGCCAATAGAGTTGAGCTCATTGATAATTAGATTCAAGCGAGAATACATATCTCTAACAAGCTCATCATCTTTCATAGCAAATGAATTATACTCATTTAAGACTAGGCAATGTTTTTGCTCACAGACATTGGATGTGCCGTCATGGAGCTCATGCAATTTTAGCCAAATCTCATTAGCAGTTTCAAGGTAAATACTTGATTAAAAATATCCATGCTAAGATATTCATACAAGCAATTTTTGGCTCTAGCATTTAAATGAATTTATTTTTCCTCACTCGTGGTGGGTTTCTCGGGATTCTTGAGGGGTTTCATCCCGTCACGAGTGACTCTCCAAACACCTAGATCAATGGCCTCTAGGTAACAAGTCATTCTAGCACTATAATATGGGAAGTTAGTGCCGTCGAAGTGTGGTGGCCTATGGGTATCCATCCCTTCCTCTAAAAAGTGTCGGCTCTTTTAGCGGTGAAGCTAAAACGTTTCAAATGAGCCAAACCAGGCTCTGATACCACTTGTAGGAAACGTGTGATGCCTAAGAGGGGGGGTGAAAGTCGCCTAGAAAGGGGGTGAATAGGCGGAATCTGAAAATTATAAACTTAAGCACAACTACAAGCCGGGGTTAGCGTTAGAAATATAAACGAGTCCGAAAGAGAGGGCGAAAACAAATCACAAGCAAATAAGAATGAATGGCACGGTGATTTTTTTACCGAGGTTCGGTTCTTGCAAACCTACTCCCCGTTGAGGTGGTCACAAAGACCGGGTCTCTTTCAACCCTTTCCCTCTCTCAAACGGTCACTTAGACCGAGTGAGCTTCTCTTCTCAATCAAATGGGACACTAAGTCCACTACAAGGACCACCACACAATCGGTGTCTATTGTTTTGATTACAAGTGTTGTGGAAACAAGAATGAGGAAGAAGAAAAGCAATCCAAGCGCAAGAGCTCAAAAGAACACAAAAGTCTCTCTCTCTAGTCACTAAATTCTTTGGAGTGATTCCGGACTTGGGAGAGGATTTGATCTCTTTGTTTGTGTCTTGTATTGAATGCTATAGCTCTTGTATGAGGTTTGAAGGCTGAAAACTTGGATGCTATGAATGTGGGGTGGTTGGGGGTATTTATAGCCCTAACCACCAAAATGGCCGTTGGGGATGGCTTTTGTCGACGGGCGCATCGGACAGTCCGGTGCGCCACCGGACACTGTCCGGTGCGCCAGCCACGTCAGCCAACCATTAGGGTTCGACCATTAGAGCTCTGACTTGTGGGGCCATCGGACAGTCCGGTGGTGCACCGGACAGGTCCTTTAGACTATCTGGTGTGCCTTCTGGCGCCTGCTCTGACTTCTGCGCACGCAGGCGCGCACTGTAGCACATTTAATGCCTTCTGCAGACGACCATTCGCGCGAAGTAGCCGTTGCTCCGCTGGCACACTGGACAGTCCGGTGTTACACCGGAGAGTCCGGTGAATTATAGCGGAGCGGCCTCCCAAAATCCCGAAGCTGGCAAGTTCAGAGTCGTTCCTCCCTGGTGCACCAGACACTGACCGGTGGCACAACGGACAGTCCAGTGCGCCAGACCAGGGCTGCCTTCGGTATACTTTTCTCCTTTGTTTTGAACCCTTTCTTTTATCTTTGTATTGGTTTGTTGTGAACCTTTGGCACCTGTAGAACATATTTTCTAGAGCAAACTAGTTAGTCCAATAATTTTTGTTGGACAATTCAACCAAATAACCGAAACCACTTGAAATACCATTTGTAGATATAAAATTTTAAATTTGATGGTGATTGGTGTTTGATTTAGTTTTCATTGCTTTGGTCCCTAAACTTCTCCCCCTTTGGCGTCAGCCACCGAAAAGGAAGACATTCAAAGCATGTAGGAAGTAAATAAAAGCTTGTCCTCAAAAAGATTACTCCCTCTAAATGAGTGTTCTCCTTTAGAAAGAGTTTTCTCCCCTTTAGAGATGAAGAAAAGCTCCCCTTGACAGAGATCATAGGAAAAAGCATGTGAAAGTTAGAGGTGCAAGACATGATTTGAAAAGACTAACTTCCCTTATGCATAGGTAACTGAATATGAGTTAACCACTTATGCATTTTTAGCAACATGGGAGTATATGATATGAAATATAGTCTAATCAAATATTGGAGAAGACATGTAAATGATACTAGATGTAGTCTCAAAAGATACCGATTGAAATTCAATGACGAGCTTGAGAGACATGAGAGTTCTTGAAGATTTTGCAGTGGAAGATTGCTGTCTTTCTCTGGGGACCTCATTTTCCTTACAATGAGACTATCGCATGAAATAGACTTGAAAAGGTGTTACTCTCAAAGTATTAGATTATAGAGTATCTCCCCCTGAAGGTATGCATACAAGTTTTGAATACTTGTAGGAGACATGCACTTTGAATTGATATCAAGAGGGGCAAATTATCTATAATCCGAACTTTGGCAGATATAAGGTAAATGATACAACTTGTAGAATTCAAGATTTTCAATTGATGTATCATTTACTATGAAGTGATATAGAAGCTATGTGCCCTGCTTAAATAAACATTTTAAGCCATGTAGGTTTGCTTAAGTGTATGAATTGAAAACAAGCAATCCTACCATGTGATTTACCTAGTATGCATAATTTTAAACAAAAGTAAATAGCAAATGTAATACTAGGCAAGAAAGGTAAACTAGATACAAGGTAAATAGATATGCATATCTAAAAACAAGAGATATAATAAATCTAGTTACCTTAGTCATGGATGGGAAATTTGGGTCCAAAATTATCACTAACCCACTTAGCAAGTAAACTTGATCCAATATGATGTATCCCATGATATACATCGCAACTTTGCCAAGTCTCCAAATTTCTCGATGACCTTCGGTCCACTCACTTCCCTTCCGGGATCCAAACCTTCTTGGTGCTTTTCATGGTTGAGATTATTTCCTTTGGCACCCAGATGCGTTTGGCCCCCTTTCCTTTGTTAGCTTGCTTGTTGGTCTTGATTGCTATCACCTTTCCATTCTTTTTCTTCTTGATCAAATATGGTGTAGCGGTCTTTTTGTCCACCTTTTTGATGTAGGTGTTGGAGATTTTGCTTGATGGCTTTTGCTTGAGCTTTTGCCTTTGTTTATCCCCGGTCATCGCCTTGCATTGGAAAGACTTATCGCCTTCCTTGAGGCATAGCCTACAAATCATAGTTTCTCCCTCCATAGGCTTGTTCACTCCCGCAGTGGTGTTATCCTGTGGAGGTCGGATTTGTTTGGCTTTGCCTTTCTTGTCATACAAAGCCTTACCAAGGCGAGCCACTTCTTGCTTTAATTGTTCATTTTCCTTTGCAACCTCATTCGAACATGTTTCTACAACAATATTCTCAACAAGAACTTGGTTGCAGGGGTTAGAATCACCAATTAAGTCAAAGCAAGAAGTAGAAGCATCTTTCTTAGTAATTTCAGGTATTTCAACTAAAGATGATGTTGGGGTGCTACCAATTTTTTCTAGCTTAGTAGTTAGCTCATTATTGTGTATGCTAAGAATTTCCATTTTCTCTAGCAAATTTTCAATAGCTTCTTGGGAGCTAGCTAACTTAGCCTTAAGTTTTTCATTCTTTTTAATGAGACCATCATCGGTAGCAGTGGATGAAGCACTAGATTCTAATAGCTCAATTTTAGTTGACAGCTCACTATTTAAGTTTGCAAAAGTTTCAAATTTTTCTAGCAAACCTTTATAATCATTTTGGGAGCTAATCAACTTATTTTTCAAAGTTTTAAGTTGAGCTTTTTGCTTAGTGCAAACATCCTGGAAAAATTCTACGGCTTTCGCAAGCTCATCTACAGAGGGCTTTCCCTCACCTTCATCATCACTACTACTTTCATCACTAGAGGATGGAATGCTTTTGTTACCTCTTGCCATAAGGCATTTGTGTGATGACCGTGATGAGCATGATGAGGATCGGTGGCCGCGCGTCCTTGGAGCCTTGGAGGTTCATCTTCGCTTGAAGAATCGTCCCATGTTCTAACACTTGTTAGCGTCTTGCCTTTGCTCCTCTCCTTTTTAGGTTCGACCATAGTTGGACAGCTGTCCCTGAAGTGGCCCTTTTCCCCGCATGCGAAGCATCCTCTCTTTCTTTGCTTTTTCCTGTCAATGTTAAAGAGAAGATCCTCTACCTGCAGAGGTACACCCATTAGATTAATCTTGCGGATCATCCTCATTACCTTTCCGACATGTCGGATTATTTCTTCGTCCTTGGAGGATGATGTGCATGGTTGATTATCTTCATCATCATCACTTTCTTCTTCTTCCTCTTCTTCACTTGAGGAACTTGGAGTGGGAGCCTTCTTTTTTTCCTTCCTTTGATCACATGCAAAAGCATATGGCCTTGAGGAAGTTGGTTCCTCTCACCAACACATTTTTAGCGACATCTCAAAAGCCACGATCTTCCCAATCACAATGGTCGGGGTCATGTTACTCAAGTCCTCCATGTTGTGAAGGATGGTGATGATGCTCCCATATCTTCGTTGTGGTAGTAGGGAGATAATCTTCCTCACAATGTCCGCATCACCTAGCTTATTAATGCCAATAGAGTTGAGCTCATTGATAATTAGATTCAAGCGAGAATACATATCTCTAACAAGCTCATCATCTTTCATAGCAAATGAATTATACTCATTTAAGACTAGGCAATGTTTTTGCTCACAGACATTGGATGTGACGTAATGGAGCTCATGCAATTTTAGCCAAATCTCATTAGCAGTTTCAAGGTAAATACTTGATTAAAAATATCCATGCTAAGATATTCATACAAGCAATTTTTGGCTCTAGCATTTAAATGAATTTATTTTTCCTCACTCGTGGTGGGTTTCTCGGGATTCTTGAGGAGTTTCATCCCGTCACGAGTGACTCTCCAAACACCTAGATCAATGGCCTCTAGGTAACAAGTCATTCTAGCACTATAATATGGGAAGTTAGTGCCGTCGAAGTGTGGTGGCCTATGGGTATCCATCCCTTCCTCTAAAAAGTGTCGGCTCTTTTAGCGGTGAAGCTAAAACGTTTCAAATGAGCCAAACCAGGCTCTGATACCACTTGTAGGAAACGTGTGACGCCTAAGAGGGGGGGTGAAAGTCGCCTAGAAAGGGGGTGAATAGGCGGAATCTGAAAATTATAAACTTAAGCACAACTACAAGCTGGGGTTAGCGTTAGAAATATAAACGAGTCCGAAAGAGAGGGCGAAAACAAATCACAAGCAAATAAGAATGAATGGCACGGGGATTTGTTTTACCGAGGTTCGGTTCTTGCAAACCTACTCCCCGTTGAGGTGGTCACAAAGACCGGGTCTCTTTCAACCCTTTCCCTCTCTCAAACGGTCACTTAGACCGAGTGAGCTTCTCTTCTCAATCAAATGGGACACTAAGTCCACTACAAGGACCACCACACAATCGGTATCTCTTGTTTTGATTACAAGTGTTGTGGAAACAAGAATGAGGAAGAAGAAAAGCAATCCAAGCGCAAGAGCTCAAAAGAACACAAAAGTCTCTCTCTCTAGTCACTAAATTGTTTGGAGTGATTCCGGACTTGGGAGAGGATTTGATCTCTTTGTTTGTGTCTTGTATTGAATGCTATAGCTCTTGTATGAGGTTTGAAGGCTGAAAACTTGGATGCTATGAATGTGGGGTGGTTGGGGTATTTATAGCCCTAACCACCAAAATGGCCGTTGGGGATGGCTTCTATCGACGGGCGCATCGGACAGTCCGGTGCGCCACCGGACACTGTCCGGTGCGCCAGCCACGTCACCCAACCATTAGGGTTCGACCATTGGAGCTCTGACTTGTGGGGCCATCGGACAGTCCGGTGGTGCACCAGACAGGTCCTTTAGACTATCTGGTGCGCCTTCTGGCCCTGCTCTGACTTCTGCGCACGCAGGCGCGCACTGTAGCGTATTTAATGCCTTCTGCAGACGACCATTCGCGCGAAGTAGCCGTTGCTCCGCTGGCACATTGGACAGTCCGGTGTTACACCGGAGAGTCCGGTGAATTATAGCGGAGCGGCCTTCCAAAATCCCGAAGCTGGCAAGTTCAGAGTCGTTCCTCCCTGGTGCACCAGACATTGTCCGGTGGCACAACGGACAGTCCGGTGCGCCAGACCAGGGCTGCCTTCGGTATACTTTGCTCCTTTGTTTTGAACCCTTTCTTTTATCTTTGTATTGGTTTGTTGTGAACCTTTGGCACCTGTAGAACATATTTTCTAGAGCAAACTAGTTAGTCCAATAATTTTTGTTGGACAATTCAACCAAATAACCAAAACCACTTGAAATACCATTTGTAGATATAAAATTTTAAATTTGATGGTGATTGGTGTTTGATATAGTTTTCATTGCTTTGGTCCCTAAACTTCTCCCCCTTTGGCGTCAACCACCGAAAAGGAAGACATTCAAAGCATGTAGGAAGTAAATAAAAGCTTGTCCTCAAAAAGATTACTCCCCCTAAATGAGTGTTCTCCTTTAGAAAGAGTTTTCTCCCCCTTTAGAGATGAAGAAAAGCTCCCCTTGACAAAGATCATAGGAAAAAGCATGTGAAAGTTAGAGGTGCAAGACATGATTTGAAAAGACTAACTTCCCTTATGCATAGGTAACTGAATATGAGTTAACCACTTATGCATTTTTAGCAACATGGGAGTATATGATATAAAATATAGTCTAATCAAATATTGGAGAAGACATGTAAATGATACTAGATGTAGTCTCAAAAGATACCGATTGAAATTCAATGACGAGCTTGAGAGACATGAGAGTTCTTGAAGATTTTGCCGTGGAAGATTGCTGTCTTTCTCCGGGGACCTCATTTTCCTTACAATGAGACTATCGCATGAAATAGACTTGAAAAGGTGTTACTCTCAAAGTATTAGATTATAGAGTATCTCCCCCTGAAGGTATGCATACAAGTTTTGAATACTTGTAGGAGACATGCACTTTGAATTGATATCAAGAGGGGCAAATTATCTATAATCCGAACTTTGGCAGATATAAGGTAAATGATACAACTTGTAGAATTCAAGATTTTCAATTGATGTATCATTTACTATGAAGTGATATAGAAGCTATGTGCCCTGCTTAAATAAACATTTTAAGCCATGTAGGTTTGCTTAAGTGTATGAATTGAAAACAAGCAATCCTACCATGTGATTTACCTAGTATGCATAATTTTAAACAAAAGTAAATAGCAAATGTAATACTAGGCAAGAAAGGTAAACTAGATACAAGGTAAATAGATATGCATATCTAAAAACAAGAGATATAATAAATCTAGTTACCTTAGTCATGGGTGGGAAATTTGGGTCCAAAATTTTCACTAACCCAATTAGCAAGTAAACTTGATCCAATATGATGTATCCCATGATATACATCGCAACTTTGCCAAGTCTCCAAATTTCCCGATGACCTTCGGTCCACTCACTTCCCTTCCGGGATCCAAACCTTCTTGGTGCTTTTCATGGTTGAGATTATTTCCTTTGGCACCCAGATGCGTTTGGCCCCCTTTCCTTTGTTAGCTTGCTTGTTGGCCTTGATTGCTATCACCTTTCCATTCTTTTTCTTCTTGATCAAATATGGTGTAGCAGTCTTTTTGTCCACCTTTTTGATGTAGGTGTTGGAGATTTTGCTTGATGGCTTTTGTTTGAGCTTTTGCCTTCGTTTATCCCCAGTCATCGCCTTGCATTGGAAAGACTTATGGCCTTCCTTGAGGCATAGCCTACAAATCACAGTTTGTCCCTCCATAGGCTTGTTCACTCCCGCAGTGGTGTTATCCTGTGGAGGTCGGATTTGTTTGGCTTTGTCTTTCTTGTCATACAAAGCCTTACCAAGGCGAGCCACTTCTTGCTTTAATTGTTCATTTTCCTTTGCAACCTCATTCGAACATGTTTCTACAACAATATTCTCAACAAGAACTTGGTTGCAGGGGTTAGAATCATCAATTAAGTCAAAGCAAGAAGTAGAAGCATCTTTCTTAGTAATTTCAGGTATTTCAACTAAAGATGCTGCTGGGGTGCTACCAATTTTTTCTAGCTTAGTAGTTAGCTCATTATTGTGTATGCTAAGAATTTCCATTTTCTCTAGCAAATTTTCAATAGCTTCTTGGGAGCTAGCTAACTTAGCCTTAAGTTTTTCATTCTTTTTAATGAGACCATCATCGGTAGCAGTGGATGAAGCACTAGATTCTAATAGCTCAATTTTAGTTGACAGCTCACTATTTAAGTTTGCAAAAGTTTCAAATTTTTCTAACAAACCTTTATAATCATTTTGGGAGCTAATCAACTTATTTTTCAAAGTTTTAAGTTGAGCTTTTTGCTTAGTGCAAACATCCTGGAAAAATTCTACGGCTTTCGCAAGCTCATCTACATAGGGCTTTCCCTCACCTTCATCATCACTACTACTTTCATCACTAGAGGATGGAATGCTTTTGTTACCTCTTGCCATAAGGCATTTGTGTGATGACCATGATGAGCATGATGAGGATCGGTGGCTGCGCGTCCTTGGAGCCTTGGAGGTTCATCTTCGCTTGAAGAATCGTCCCAAGTTCTAACACTTGTTAGCGCCTTGCCTTTACTCCTCTCCTTTTTAGGTTAGACCATAGTTGGACAGCTGTCCCTGAAGTGGCCCTTTTCCCCGCATGCGAAGCATCCTCTCTTTCTTTGCTTTTTCCTGTCAATGTTAAAGAGAAGATCCTCTACCTGCAGAGGTACACCCATTAGATTAATCTTGCGGATCATGCTCATTACCTTTCCGACGCGTCGGATTGTTTCTTCGTCCTTGGAGGATGATGTGCATGGTTGATTATCTTCATCATCATCACTTTCTTCTTCTTCCTCTTCTTCACTTGAGGAACTTGGAGTGGGAGCCTTCTTTTTGCCCTTCCTTTGATCACATGCAAAAGCATATGGCCTTGAGGAAGTTGGCTCCTCTCACCGATACATTTTTAGCGACATCTCAAAAGCCGCGATCTTCCCAATCACAATGGTCGGGGTCATGTTTCTCAAGTCCTCCATGTTGTGAAGGATGGTGATGATGCTCTCATATCTTCGTTGTGGTAGTAGGGAGATAATCTTCCTCACAATGTCCGCATCACCTAGCTTATTAATGCCAATAGAGTTGAGCTCATTGATAATTAGATTCAAGCGAGAATACATATCTCTAACAAGCTCATCATCTTTCATAGCAAATGAATTATACTCATTTAAGACTAGGCAATGTTTTTGCTCACAGACATTGGATGTGCCGTCATGGAGCTCATGCAATTTTAGCCAAATCTCATTAGCAGTTTCAAGGTAAATACTTGATTAAAAATATCCATGCTAAGATATTCATACAAGCAATTTGTGGCTCTAGCATTTAAATGAATTTATTTTTCCTCACTCGTGGTGGGTTTCTCGGGATTCTTGAGGGGTTTCATCCCGTCACGAGTGACTCTCCAAACACCTAGATCAACGACCTCTAGGTAAAAACCATTCTAGCACTATAATATGGGAAGTTAGTGTCGTCGAAGTGTGGTGGCCTATAGGTATCCATCCCTTCCTCTAAAAAGTGTCGGCTCTTTTAGCGGTGAAGCTAAAACGTTTCAAATGAGCCAAACCAGGCTCTGATACCACTTGTAGGAAACATGTGACGCCTAAGAGGGGGGGGGGTGAAAGTCGCCTAGAGGGGGGGTGAATAGGCGGAATCTGAAAATTATAAACTTAAGCACAACTACAAGTCGGGGTTAGCGTTAGAAATATAAACGAGTCCGAAAGAGAGGGCGAAAACAAATCACAAGCAAATAAGAATGAATGGCACGGTGATTTGTTTTACCGAGGTTCGGTTCTTACAAACCTACTCCCCGTTGAGGTGGTCACAAAGACCGGGTCTCTTTCAACCCTTTCCCTCTCTCAAACGGTCACTTAGACCGAGTGAGCTTCTCTTCTCAATCAAATGGGACACTAAGTCCACTACAAGGACCACCACACAATCGGTGTCTCTTGTTTTGATTACAAGTGTTGTGGAAACAAGAATGAGGAAGAAGAAAAGCAATCCAAGCGCAAGAGCTCAAAAGAACACAAAAGTCTCTCTCTCTAGTCACTAAATTGTTTGGAGTGATTCGGACTTGGGAGAGGATTTGATATCTTTGTTTGTGTCTTGTATTGAATGCTATAGCTCTTGTATGAGGTTTGAAGGTTGAAAACTTGGATGCTATGAATGTGGGGTGGTTGGGGGTATTTATAGCCCTAACCACCAAAATGGCCGTTGTGGATGGCTTCTGTCGACGGGCGCACCGGACAGTCCGGTGTGCCACCGGACACTGTCCGGTGCGCCAGCCACGTCACCCAACCATTAGGGTTCGACCATTGGAGCTCTGACTGGTGGGGCCATCGGACAGTCCGGTGGTGCACCGGACAGGTCCTTTAGACTATCCGGTGCGCCTTCTGGCGCTTGCTCTGACTTCTGCGCGCGCAGGCGTGCACTGTAGCGCATTTAATGCCTTCTGCAGACGACCGTTGGTGCGAAGTAGCCGTTGCTCCGCTGGCACACCAGACAGTCTGGTGTTACACCGGACATCCCAGTGAATTATAGCGGAGCGGCCTCTCAAAATCCCGAAGCTGGCAAGTTCAGAGTCGTTCCTCCCTGGTGCACCGAACACTGTCCGGTGGCACACCGGACTGTCTGGTGCGCCAGACTAGGGCTGCCTTCGGTATACTTGGCTCCTCTGTTTTGAACCCTTTCTTTTATCTTTGTATTGGTTTGTTGTGAACCTTTGGCACCTGTAGAACATATTATCTAGAGCAAACTAGTTAGTCCAATAATTTGTGTTGGGCAATTCAACCACGAAAATTCATATGGAAAAGGTTTGACCCTATTTCCCTTTCAATCTCCCCCTTTTTGGTGATTGATGCCAACACAAACCAAAGCAAATATAAAAGTGCAGAATTGAACTAGTTTGCAAAATGTAAGTGCAAAGGTTGCTTGGAATTGAAACCAATAAACTTATTTCAATAGATATGCGTGGATGGTTTTCTTCTTATTTAAAATTTTAGACCTCATTTGCACCACGGGTTTTGTTTTTGCAAATCCTTTATAAAATTCTTTTCAAAAAAACTTTTGCAAATAGTCAAAGGTACATGAATAAGATTGAAAGTGGCATTTTCGATATTTGAAATTTTCTCCCCCTGTTTCAAATGCTTTTCCTTTGACTAAAACAAAACTTCCCCTAAATAAAATTCTCCTCTTAGTGTTCAAGAGGGTTTTGCAAGTTTTGAAGATACTACTTTCTCCCCTTTTTGAACACAATAAGATATCAATTTGAAAAACTTCATTTTTAAAATTCGTTGGTGGTGCGGTCCTTTTGCTTTGGGCTCATACTTTCTCCCCCTTTGGCATGAATCGCCAAAAACGGATACTTGTGAGTGAAGTATAAGCCCTTATTCAAACTTTCTCCCCCTTTGGCAAACACAAAAATATGAGTGAAGATTATACCAAAGTGGAGAACGATGCGGAGTACCGGCAAATACAATTGGAGTTGAGTGGAAGCGCCTTCTTTGTCGAATACTCCATTTCCCTTTCAATTCTATGACTAAGCATGAGAATACACTTGAAAACACATTAGTCATAGACATAAAAGAGATATGATCAAAGGTATATAAATGAGCTATGTGTGCAAGAATCAATCAAAATTCCTAGAATCAAGAATATTTAGCTCATTCCTAAGTTTGGAAAAGGATTGCTCATCTAAAGGCTTGGTAAAGATATCGGCTAATTGATCTTTGGTGTTTATATAGGATATCTCGATATCCCCCTTTTGTTGGTGATCTCTCAGAAAGTGATACCGAATGGCTATGTGCTTAGTGCGGCTGTGTTCAACGGGATTATCCGCCATGCGGATTGCACTCTCATTGTCACATAGGAGAGGGACTTTGCTAAATCTGTAGCCATAGTCCCTAAGGGTTTGCCTCATCCAAAGCAATTGCGCGCAACAATGGCCTGCGGCAATATACTCGGCTTCGGCGGTAGAAAGAGCTACTGAGTTTTGTTTCTTTGAAGCCTAGGACACCAGGGATCTCCCCAGAAACTGACAAGTCCCTGATGTGCTCTTCCTATCAATCTTACACCCTGCCCAATCAGCATCAGGATATCCTAATAAATAAAATTAGGATCCCTTGGGGGTACCAAAGGCCAAACTTAGGTGTTTGAACTAAATATCTCAAGATTCTCTTTATGGCCCTAAGGTGAACTTCCTTAGGGTCGGCTTGAAACCTTGCACACATGCATACAGAAAGCATAATGTCCGGTCGAGAAGCACATAAATAGAGTAAAGATCCTATCATCGACCGGTATACCTTTTGATCTACAGATTTACCTCCCGTGTCGAGGTCGAGATGCCCATTGGTTCCCATGGGTGTCTTGATGGGTTTGGCATCCTTCATTCCAAACTTGGTGAGAATATCTTGAATATACTTTATTTGGCTGATGAAGGTGCCCTCTTGGAGTTGCTTGACTTGAAATCCTAAGAAATACTTCAACTCCCCCATCATAGACATCTCGAATTTTTGAATCATGATCCTACTAAACTCTTCACAAATAGATTTGTTAGTAGACCCAAATATGATATCATCAACATAAATTTGGCATACAAACAAATCATTTTCAATAGTTTTAGTAAAGAGTGTAGGATCGGCTTTACCGACTTTGAATCCATTAGTGATGAGAAAATCTCTTAGGCATTCATACCATGCTCTTGGGGCTTGCTTGAGCCCATAAAGCGCCTTAGAGAGTTTGTAGACATGGTTAGGATACTCACTATCTTCAAAGCCGGGAGGTTGCTCAACATAGACCTCTTCCTTGATAGGTCCATTGAGGAAGGCACTCTTCACGTCCATTTGGTAAAGCTTAAAGCCATGGTGAGTAGCATAGGCAAGTAATATTCGAATTGACAAAAGCCTAGCTACGGGTGCATAGGTTTCTCCAAAATCCAAACCTTCGACTTGTGAATACCCTTTGGCCACAAGTTGTGCCTTGTTCCTTGTCACCACACCATGCTCATCTTGCTTGTTGCGGAAGACCCACTTGGTTCCTACAACATTTTGATTAGGACGTGGAACTAAATGCCATACCTCATTCCTTGTGAAATTGTTGAGCTCCTCTTGCATCACCAGCACCCAATCTGAATCTTGAAGTGCTTCCTCTACCCTCTGTGGCTCAATAGAGGAAACAAAAGAGTAGTGTTCACAAAAATGAGCAACACGAGATCGAGTGGTTACCCCCTTATGAATATCTCCTAGGATGGTGTTCACGGGGTGATCTCGTTGGATTGCTTGGTGGACTCTTGGGTGTGGCGGCCTTGGATTTTGTTCATCCTCCTTGTTTTGATCATTTGCATCTCCCCTTGATCATTGCCGTCTTCTTGAGGTGGCTCATCTTCTTGATCTTCTCCTTCATCATCTTGAGCCTCATCCTCATCTTGAGTTGGTGGAGATGCTTGAATGGAGGAAGATGGTTGATCTTGTGCTTGTGGAGGCTCTTCAAGTTCCTTAGGACACACATCCCCAATGGACATGTTCCTTAGCGCGACACACGGAGCCTCTTCATCATCTAATTCATCAAGATCAACTTGCTCTACTTGAGAGCCGTTAGTCTCATCAAACACAATGTCACAAGAAACTTCAACTAGTCCAGTGGACTTGTTAAAGACTCTATATGCCCTTGTGTTTGAATCATATCCTAGTAAAAAGCCTTCTACAGCCTTAGGAGCAAATTTAGATTTTCTACCTCTTTTAACAAGAATAAAGCATTTGCTACCAAAGACTCTAAAATATGAAACATTGGGCTTTTTACCGGTGAGGAGTTCGTATGATGTCTTCTTGAAGATTCGGTGTAGATATAACCGGTTGATGGCGTAGCAAGCAGTGTTGACCGCCTCGGCCCAAAACCGATCCGAAGTCTTGTATTCATCAAGCATGGTCCTTGCCATGTCCAATAGAGTCCTATTCTTTCTCTCCACTACACCATTTTGTTGTGGCGTGTAGGGAGAAGAGAACTCATGCTTGATGCCCTCCTCCTCAAGAAAACCTTCTATTTGTGAGTTTTTGAACTCCATCCCGTTGTCGCTTCTTATCTTCTTAATCCTCAAGCCGAACTCATTTTGAGCCCGTCTCGAGAATCCTTTCAAAGTCTCTTGGGTTTGAGATTTATCCTGTAAAAAGAATACCCAAGTGAAGCGAGAATAATCATCCACAATAACTAAACAGTACTTACTCCCGCCGATGCTTATGTAAGCTATCGGGCCGAATAGGTCCATGTGGAGGAGCTCGAGTGGCCTGTCAGTCATCATGATGTTCTTATGTGGATGATGGACACCAACTTGCTTCCCTGCTTGGCATGCGCTACAAATCCTGTCTTTCTCAAAATGAACATTTGTTAGTCCCAAAATGTGTTCTCCCTTTAGAAGCTTGTGAAGATTCTTCATCCCAACATGGGCTAGTCGGCGGTGCCAGAGCCAACCCATGTTAGTCTTAGCAATTAAGCAAGTATCGAGTTCAGCTCTATTGAAATCAACTAAGTATAGCTGACCCTCTAATACTCCCTTAAAAGCTACCGAATCATCACTTCTTCTAAAGACAGTAACACTTGTATCTGTAAAAAGACAGTTGTAACCCATTTTACATAATTGAGAAACAGAAAGCAAGTTGTAATCTAATGAATCTACAAGAAAAACATTGGAAATAGAATGGTCAGGTGATATAGCAATTTTACCCAATCCTTTGACCAAACCTTGATTTCCATCCCCGAATGTGATAGCTCGTTGGGGATCTTGGTTTTTCTCGTAGGAGGAGAACATTCTTTTCTCCCCAGTCAAATGGTTTGTGCACCCGCTGTCGATGATCCAACTTGAGCCCCCGGATGCATAAACCTACAAAACAAATTTAGTTCTTGATTTTAGGTACCCAAACAGTTTTGGGTCCTTTGACATTAGATACAAGAACTTTGGGTACCCAAACAAAAGTCTTTGATCCCTTGTGTTTGCCCCCAACATACTTGGCAACTACCTTGCCTGATTTGTTAGTTAGCACATAAGAAGCATCAAAAGTCTTGAATGAAACATTATGATCATTTGATGATTTAGGAGTTTTCTTCTTAGGCAATTTAGCATGAGTGGATTGCCTAGAACTAGATGTCTCACTCTTGTACAAAAAAGCATGATGAGATCCAGAGTGAGACTTCCTAGAATAAATTCTCCTAATTTTGTGTTCGGGATAGCTGGCAGGGTACAAAATGTAACCCTCGTTATCCTGAACCATGGGAGCTTTGCCCTTAACAAAGTTAGACAATCTTTTAGGAGGGGCATTAAGCTTGACATTGTCTCCCTTTTGGAAGCCAATGCCATCCTTGATGCCAGGGCATCTCCCACTATAGAGCATGCTTCTAGCAAATTTAAATTTCTCATTTTCTAAGTCATGCTCATTAATTTTGGCACTTAGTTGAGCTATGTGATCATTTTGTTGTTTAATTAAGGCTAGGTGATCATGAATAGCATCAACATTAATATCTCTACATCTAGTTCAAATAATAACATGCTCAACGGAAGATGTAGAGGGTTTGCAAGTGTTTAATTCAACAATCTTAGCATGTAAAATATCATTTTCATTTCTAAGATTGGAAATGGAAACATTGCAAACATCTAATTCTCTAGCCTTAGCAATTAATTTTTCATTCTCATTCTTAAGGCTAGCAAGAGAAGCATTCAATTTGTCAATCTTAGCAATTAAATTGGCATTATCATTTCCAAGACTTACAATCGAATCATCACAAACATCAAGCTTCCCAACCTTAGCAATTAAATTGGCATTTTCATTTCTAAGGTTGAGAATAGTGTCATGGCATATACTTAGCTCACTAGTTAATTTTTCATTTTTCTCTACCTCCTGAGCATAAGCATTTTTGGTCTTAACATGCTTTTTGTTTTCTTTGATAAGGAAGTCCTCTTGGCTATCCAAGAGGTCATCTTTCTCATGAATGACACTAATCAATTCATTTAACTTCTCTTTTTGTTGCATGTTAAGATTAGCAAAAAGGGTAAGCAAGTTATCCTCCTCATCACTAGAATTATCCTCATCACTAGAGGTTGCATATTTAGTGGAGGATTTGGATTTTACCTTCTTTTTCTTGCCGTCCTTTGCCATGAGGCATTTGTGGCCGACGTTGGGGAAGAGGAGCCCTTTGTTGACGGCGATGTTGGTGGCGTCCTCATCGGAGGAGGAGTCGGTGGAGCTCTCGTCGGAGTCTCACTCCCGGCAAACATGGGCATCGCCGCCCTTCTTCTTGTAGTACCTCTTCTTCTCTCTCCTCTTTCCCTTCTTGTCGTCGCCCCTGTCACTATCACTAGATAATGAACATTTAGCAATGAAATGACTGAGCTTACCACATTTGTAGCAAACCTTCTTGGAACGGGGCTTGTAATCTTTCCCCTTCCTTTGTTTGAGGATTTGACGGAAGCTCTTGATGATGAGCGCCATCTCCTCATTGTCGAGCTTGGAGGCGTCGATGGGGACTCTACTCGGTGTAGAGTCTTCTTTCTTCTCCTTCGTTGCCTTGAATGCAACGGGTTGTGCTTCGGGTACGGAGGAGGATGCGCCTTGCTCGATGATCTTTTTGGAGCCTTTGATCATTAGTTCAAAGCTCACAAATTTACCTATCACTTCCTCGGGGGACATTAGTTTATATCTTGGATCACCACGAATTAATTGAACTTGAGTGGGGTTAAGAAATACTAGTGATCTAAGAATAACCTTGACCATTTCATGGTCATCCCACTTGGTGCTCCTGAGGTTGCGCACTTGGTTCACCAAGGTTTTTAGCCGGTTGTACATGTCTTGTGGGTCTTCTCCTTGGTTGAGCATGAAGCGACCGAGCTCCCCCTCGATCGTTTCCCTCTTGGTGATCTTCGTCACCTCGTCTCCTTCGTGCACCATTTTGAGCATGTCCCAAATCTGCTTGGCGCTCTTCAATCCTTGCACCTTGTTATACTCCTCTCGACTTAGAGAGGCGAGGAGTATTGTGGTGGCTTGTGAGTTGAAGTGCCGGATTTGGGCAACTTCGTCCGAATCATAGTCCTCATCCCCTACGGATGGTACCTGTACACCAAACTCAACAACGTTCCAAATACTAGTGTGGAGTGAGGTTAGGTGATGCCTCATTTTATCACTCCACATGTTACAATCTTCACCGTCAAAAACCGGTGGTTTGCCTAATGGAACGGAAAGCAATGGAGTACGTTTAGAAATGCGAGGGTAGTGTAGGGGAATCTTACTAAACTTCTTGCGCTCATGGCGCTTAGAAGTTACAGACGGCGCGTCGGAGCCGGAGATGGATGGCGATGAAGAGTCGGTCTCGTAGTAGACCACCTTCCTCATCTTCTTTTTCTTTTCGCCACTCCGATGCGACTTGTGCAAAGGGGATTCCTTTTCCTTCCCCTTGTTGTGGGACTCTCTTGATGGAGCCTTCCCGTGGCTTGTAACGGGCTTCTCGCAGGTCACCATCTCCTTCTTGGCATGATCTCCCGACATCACTTCGAGCGGTTAGGCTCTAATGAAGCATCAGCTTTGATACCAATTGAAAGTCACCTAGAGGGGGGGGTGAATAGGCAGAATCTGAAAATTATAAACTTAAGCACAACTACAAGCCGGGGTTAGCGTTAGAAATATAAACGAGTCCGAAAGAGAGGGCGAAAACAAATCACAAGAAAATAAGAATGAATGGCACGGTGATTTGTTTTACCGAGGTTCGGTTCTTGCAAACCTACTCCCCGTTGAGGTGGTCACAAAGACCGGGTCTCTTTCAACTCTTTCCCTCTCTCAAGCGGTCACTTAGACCGAGTGAGCTTCTCTTCTCAATCAAATGGGACACTAAGTCCACTACAAGGACCACCACACAATTAGTGTCTCTTGTTTTGATTACAAGTGTTGTGGAAACAAGAATGAGGAAGAAGAAAAGCAATCCAAGCGCAAGAGCTCAAAAGAACACAAAAGTCTCTCTCTCTAGTCATTAAATTGTTTGGAGTGATTCCGGACTTGGGAGAGGATTTGATCTCTTTGTTTGTGTCTTGTATTGAATGCTATAGCTCTTGTATGGGGTTTGAAGGCTGAAAACTTGGATGCTATGAATGTGGGGTGGTTGGGGCCTTGGGGGTATTTATAGCCCTAACCACCAAAATGGCCGTTGGGGATGGCTTCTGTCGACGGGCGCACCGGATAGTCCGGTGCGCCAGCCACGTCACCCAACCATTAGGGTTCGACCGTTGGAGCTCTGACTTGTGGGGCCATCGGACAGTCCGGTGGTGCACCGGACAGGTCCTTTAGACTATCCGGTGCGCCTTCTGGCGCCTGCTCTGACTTCTGCGCACGCAGGCGCGCACTGTAGCGCATTTAATGCCTTCTGCAGACGACCGTTCGCGTGAAGTAGTCGTTGCTCCGCTGGCACACTGGACAGTCCGGTGTTACACCGGACAGTCCGGTGAATTATAGCAGAGCGGCCTCCCAAAATCCCGAAGATGGCAAGTTCAGAGTCGTTCCTCCCTGGTGCACCGGACACTGTCCGGTGGCACAACGGACAGTCCGGTGTGCCAGACCAGGGCTGCCTTCGGTATACTTTGCTCCTTTGTTTTGAACCCTTCTTTTATCTTTGTATTGGTTTGTTGTGAACCTTTGGCACCTGTAGAATATATTTTCTAGAGCAAACTAGTTAGTCCAATAATTTGTGTTGGACAATTCAACCATCAAAATTCATATGAAAAAGGTTTGACCCTATTTCCCTTTTAGGGGGGTGAATTAGGACTTCTAAAACTTTTACTAAACTAGGCCACAATTAAATCCCTAGAACAAAACCTATGCAAATAATCAAACTAGAAAGTGCAATCTAGGTTTTGTCTAAGTGTTGCTATCTCTACCGTGATGGCTAAGTTTCAATCTACACTAAATAAGTATGAATACAAGATTGAAACTTAAATGCTTAATATAAATGCGGAAACTTAAAGAGCAAAGTAGAGAAGCAAACTCTCGTGGATGCGTCGGTATTTTTACCGAGGTATCCGGAACCACGCAAGGTCTCGACTAATCCTCGTTGGTGCCCCTACGTAAAGGGAAGCCCACGCGAGGGCCAAGCACCATGGTCGAGTAACTCCGTAGAGAGCCGCGGGCCTTCTCCACGCGCAAGTGGTGCTCCACTTCCGGCTCCTCTCGGACGCTCCCCGCCGTCTCCACTATCGAGCTTCCGGCTGAAACGCTGCGGACCTCGTTCACTCCGGTACACGGTGGCGGTCGTGACACAAACGCGGTTGTAACTATCTCGCAAGACTCTCGCCCCACTCGGTACAATTACAACGACTCACGCAAGAGCCGAGGGGTTGTGTGGTTTTACAAAACTCACTCAACTAACTAGGGTTCACCTAGAGCAAGCGCTAAAGCGGTCTAACTAACCTAAGCACTTCGCAAAGCACCTACGCTAATCACCGAGTGTTTCTATTAAGCACTTGGGTGTTTGAGCTCTTGGAAATGTGCACTATATGCCTTGGTATGTTGCTTGGGCTCCCACACCTTCAAATGGTCAGTTGGGTGAAGTATATATAGGGCCCAACTCCAAAATAGCCATTGGAGAAAAGCTGCAGTTCTCTGCGGCACACCGGACAGTCTGGTGGTGCACCGGACAACGCACTGTAGCCTGTCCGGTGCGCCTAGCCGTTGCCCTATCAGAGGAGGTGACCGTTGGCGCAGCAGGCTTTCCACACCGGACAGTCTGGTGCTCACACCGGACAGTCCGGTGGTCTTCTCTACGGGTGCCACCTGGAACTAGCCGTTGGGCTGAGGTTCCCTGGTGCACCGGACAGTCCGGCGTGTGGGCACCGGACAGTCTGGTGCTCCGCGCACAAACAGTCTGCAGGCAACACACATCTTCATTTTTGGACTTTTCTTGGATCTTCTTAATGTCTTCTTTTGAGGTGTTGCTTTCCCCAATTCCTTAGTCCAAGTAAATCTTGCATCCTGTGAACTACAAACATAAACACTAGAAAACTTATTAGTTCACGGATTATGTTGATCATCAAACACTAAAACTCAATTAGCCAAATGGCCTGGGGTCCATTTTCCTTACAGCTAACATAAGACATGACGTCACTAGAAAATGCAGCGACCAACTTAGGACAGGAAGGTATGGCATATGTTTCCCTTCCCCTCTCAACCTCTCATATTAGATTAAGACTTGTTCTTCATTAAGGCTATAATCGGATTGGCAAATTAGGGACTTAGGTTGATTCTAGGGTCTTAGTAATCTATCGATGCCATCGGAGCCGAACTAGAATCCCTATTTCTACTAAATCCGATTAGTTAGGTCCAAAATAGAGATCGTGTCAAGAAAGGGATAGGCTCAGAGACATCCTAGCCTACCCCAAGACCCCAACCTAATAATGGCTTTTGTTCCTGCTGACAAGATCAGTGCAACTGGGCATCATCAGTTAAGGGTGTGTGTTTGATTGTATGTATAAGGAGGGATTGAAGGGGTCGGTCACAGTTTCTATAGTGTTTGAATGAGACTCAAGTAGGGACGAGATAAATACCAGAGTAATTTTTTGGTGACGACGTGATCCAAAAAATTTAAAGAATGCTATCGTCCTCACCTTATCGTACTTTGTCCTCAAACCAAACACGCCCTAAGTCACAGGCGAAGAGCTTGCAACCAGGCTTATCTACTAGTATTGGTTGCCTTGCTGACTACTCATGTGGGGATGATCATATCCACCCAAATGGTTTCATTTTTATTTACCATTTAATGAATGTTGTTTCTGAAAGGGAATTAGGCTTACACCTATTTCCTATACTAATTTTGGTGGTTGAATTGCCCAACACAAATAATTGGACTAACTAGTTTGCCCAAGTTTATAAGTTCTACAGGTACAAAGGTTCACCATAAGCCAATAAAAAGACCAAGAAAAAGGGTTCAAACAAAGGAGCAAAGGGACAACCGAAGGCACCCTGGTCGGGCGCACCGGACTGTCCGGTGTGCCACCAGACAGTGTCCGGTGCACCAGGGAAGATCGACTTCAAACTCTTCACCTTCGGGAATTCTAAGAGCCGGTGCACTATAATTCACCGAACATGTCCGGTGTACACCGGACAGTGTTCGGTGCTCCAAGAGGACGCGCCTCTGAACTCGCCAGTCTCGGGAATTCGCATCGGCTGCTCCGCTATAATTCACCAGACATGTCCGGTGTATCTGCGGGGCAACGGCTACTTCAGGCGCCAACGGCTACCTACAGCGCATTAAATGCGCGCCAGCGCGCGCAGAGGTCAGGGACGCCCATGCTGGCACACCGGACACCCTACAGTTCATGTCCGGTGCGCCACCGGACATCAAGACGGGCCCATAAGTCAGAGCTCCAATGGTCGGAACCCTAATGGCCTGGTGACGTGGCTGTCGCACCGGACATGTCCGGTGCACCATACGACAGACAGCCTCCACCAAACGGCTAGTTTGGTGGTTGGGGCTATAAATACCCCCAACCACCCCACATTCAAGTCATCCAAGTTTTCCACTTCTCAACCACTTACAAGAGCTAGGCATTCAGTTCTAGACACACTCAAGTGATCAAATCCTCTCCAATCCCTCACAAGGCTTTAGTGACTAGAGAGAGAGATTTGCCGTGTTCTTTTGAGCTCTTGCGCTTGGATTGCTTCTTTTCTTTCTCATTTGTTCTTGTGATCAAAACTCCATTGTAACCGAGGCAAGAGACACCAATTGTGTGGTGGTCCTTGCGGGGAAGTTTTGTTCCCGGTTTTGATTTGAGAAGAGAAGCTCACTCGGTCCGAGGGACCGTTTGAGAGAGGGTAAGGGTTGAAAGAGACCCGGCCTTTGTGGCCTCCTCAACGGGGAGTAGGTTTGCAAGAACCGAACCTCGGTAAAACAAATCCGCGTGTCACTCTTCATTCGTTTGCGATTTGTTTTGCGCCCTCTCTCTCGGACTCATTAACGCTAACCCAACTTGTAGTTGTGATTATTTTCTAAATTTCAGTTTCGCCCTATTCACCCCCCCTCTAGGCGACTTTCAATTGGTATCAGAGCCCGGTGCTTCATTAGAGCCTAACCGCTCGAAGTGATGTCGGGAGATCACACCGAGAGGGAGATGGAGACCGGCGACAAGCCCACTACGAGTCACGGGAGCACTTCATCGGAAGAGTCCCACACCAAGAGGAAGGAGAAGAAGAAGAGCTCCTCCAACAAAGGGAAGGGGAAGGAGAAGAAATCCTCTTCCCACAAATCGCATCAGAAAGGCGACAAGCACAAGAGAATGAGGAAAGTGGTCTACTACGAGACCGACACTTCATCAACATCGACCTCCGACTCCGATGCACCGTCCGTCACTTCTAAGCGCCAAGAGCGCAAGAAGTATAGTAAGATCCCCCTATGCTACCCCCACATTTCAAAGCGTACTCCTCTACTCTCTGTTCCATTAGGCAAACCACCGGTTTTTGACGGTGAAGATTATAATATGTGGAGTGACAAAATGAGGCACCATCTAACCTCACTCCACACAAGCATATGGAATGTTGTTGAGTTTGGTGTACAGGTACCATCCGTAGGGGATGAAGACTTTGACTCGAACGAGGTGGCCCAAATCCACCACTTTAACTCCCAAGCAACCACTATACTCCTCGCCTCTCTAAGTCGAGAGGAGTATAACAATGTGCAAGGGTTAAAAAGTGCGAAGGAAATTTGGGACGTACTCAAGACCGCGCACGAAGGAGACGAGGTGACTAAGATCACTAAGCGGGAAACGATCGAGGGGGAGCTCGATCGCTTCATGCTTCACCAAGGGGAGGATCCACAAGCAATGTACAACCGCTTGAAGACCTTGGTGAACCAAGTGCGCAACCTCGGGAGCAAAAAATGGGATGACCATGAGATGGTCAAGGTTATTCTTAGATCTCTCGTATTCCTTAACCCTACACAAGTTCAATTAATTCGAGGTGATCCTAGATACAAGCTAATGTCTCCCGAGGAAGTGATAGGAAAATTTGTGAGCTTTGAGCTAATGATTAAGGGCTCAAAGAAAATCATCAAGCAAGGCACCTCCTCCACGCCTGAGGCACAACTGGTCGCTTTCAAGGCGACGGAAGAAAAGAAGGAGGAGGCTACTCCAAGTCGAACACCCATCGACGCCTCCAAGCTCGACAACGAGGAGATGGCGCTCATCATCAAGAGCTTCCGCCAAATCCTCAAGCAAAGGAGGGGGAAGGATTACAAGCCCCGCTCCAAGAAGGTTTGCTACAAATGTGGTAAGCCCGGTCATTTTATTGCTAAATGTCCATTATCTAGTGATAGTGACAGGGGCGACGACAAGAAGGGGAGAAGAAAGGAGAAGAAGAGACACTACAAGAAGAAGGGCGGCGATGCCCACGTGTGCCGCGAGTGGGACTCCGACGAGAGCTCCACCGACTCCTCCTCCGACGAGGACGCCGCCAACATCGCCGTCACCAAGGGTCTTCTCTTCCCCAACGTCGGCCACAAGTGCCTCATGGCCAAGGACGGCAAAAGGAAGAAGGTTAAATCCAAATCCTCCACTAAATATGAGTCCTCTAGTGATGATAATGCTAGTGATGAGGAAGATAATTTGCGTACCCTTTTTGCCGACCTAAACATGCAACAAAAGGAAAAATTAAATAAATTGATTAGTGCTATTCATGAGAAGGATGATCTCTTGGACTCTCAAGAGGAGTTCCTTATTAAGGAAAACAAAAAGCATGTTAAGGTAAAAAATGCTTATGCTCTACAAGTTGAAAAGTGTGAAAAATTGTCTAGTGAGCTAAGCACTTGCCATGAGACTATTGACAACCTTAGAAATGAAAATGCTAGGTTAATTGCTAAGGTTGATTCCCATGTTTGTGATGTTTCAATTCCTAATCTTAGAAATGATAATGATGATTTGCTTGCTAAGATTAAGGAATTGAATGATTCTCTTGCTAGTCTTAGGATTGAAAATGAAAAATTAATTGCTAAGGCTAAAGATTTTGATGTTTGCAATGTTACTATTTCTAACCTTAGAAGTGAGAATGATATATTACATGCTAAGGTTGTAGAATTAAAATCTTGCAAACCCTCTACATCTACCGTTGAGCATGTTTCCATTTGCACTAGATGTAGAGATGTTGATATTAATGCTATTCATGATCACATGGTCTTAATTAAACAACAAAATGATCATATAGCAAAATTAGATGCTAAAATTGCCGAGCATAACTTAGAAAATGAAAAATTTAAATTTGCTAGAAGTATGCTCTATAATAGGAGACGCCCTGGCATCAAGGATGGCATTAGCTTCCAAAGGGGAGACAATGTCAAACTTAGTGCCCCTCCTAAAAATTTGTCTAACTTTGTTAAGGGCAAGGCTCCCATGCTTCAGGATAACGAGGGTTACATTTTGTACCCTGCCGGTTATCCTGAGAGCAAAATTAGGAGAATTCATTCTAGGAAGTCTCACTCTAGCCCTAACCATGCTTTTATGTATAAGGGTGAGACATCTAGCTCTAGGCAACCAACCCGTGCTAAGTTGTCTAGAAAGAAAACTCCTAGTGCATCAAATGATCATGGCATTTCATTTAAGACTTTTGATGCATCTTATGTTTTGACTAACAAATCCGGCAAAGTAGTTGCCAAGTTTGTTGGGGGCAAACACAAGGGCTCCAAAACTTGTGTTTGGGTACCCAAAGTTCTTGTATCTAATGCCAAAGGACCCAAAACCATTTGGGTACCTAAAGTCAAGAACTAAACTTGTTTTGTAGGTTTATGCATCCGGGGGCTCAAGTTGGATCATCGACAGCGGGTGCACAAACCACATGACAGGGGAGAAGAAGATGTTCTCCTCCTACGAGAAAAACCAAGATCCCCAACGAGCTATCACATTCGGGGATGGAAACCAAGGTTTGGTCAAAGGTTTGGGTAAAATAGCTATATCTCCTGACCATTCCATTTCCAATGTTTTTCTTGTTGATTCACTAGATTACAATTTGCTTTCCGTATCTCAATTATGTCAAATGGGCTACAACTGTCTATTTACTGATGTAGGTGTCACTGTCTTTAGAAGAAGTGATGATTCAATAGCATTTAAAGGAGTGTTAGAGGGTCAGCTATACTTGGTAGATTTTGATAGAGCTGAACTCGACACTTGCTTAATTGCTAAGACTAACATGGGTTGGCTCTGGCATCGCCGACTAGCCCATATTGGAATGAAGAATCTTCATAAGCTTCTAAAGGGAGAGCACATTTTAGGGTTAACAAATGTTCATTTTGAGAAAGACAGGATTTGTAGCTGAGAGCACCTAGAGGGGGGGGGGGGTGAATAGGTGATCCTGTAAAACTTGAAAACTTAAGCCACAAAAACTTGGTTAAGCGTTAGCACAGTAAATGCCAAGTGGCTAGAGAGGAGTCTCAACAAAACACAATAACCACAAGAAATCAATCACAGAGATGGCACGGTGGTTATCCCGTGGTTCGGCCAAGACCAACGCTTACCTACTCCACGTTGTGGCGTCCCAACGGACGAGGGTTGCAATCAACCCCTCTCAAGCGGTCCAAAGACCCACTTGAATACCACGGTGTTTTGCTTGCTTTTCTCAATCCCGTTTGCGAGGAATCTCCACAACTTGGAGCCTCTCGCCCTTACACTTGAAGTTCACAAAGAAACACGGAGCAAGGGAGGGATTAGCAACGCACACAAGACACAAGAATCAGAGTGTCAACACGCACACAAGTTGCAACAAGAGCTCGCAACACAACCCAATGAGTTCACCACTCCACTAGAGCTCTATATGCTATCACAAAGAAATGAATGCGCGGAATTGAGGTCTTGGTGCTTAGGAATGTTGTAGGAATGCTTGGTGTTCTCCTCCATGCGCCTAGGGGTCCCTTTTATAGCCCCAAGGCAGCTAGGAGCCGTTGAGAGCAATCTAGGAAGGCTGATCTTGCCTTCTGTCGACTAGCGCACCGGACAGTCCGGTGCCCGATTTCCTTCCAAAAATGGCACAGTCAACCGTTGGTAGCCTGAGAGCCGTTGGCGCACCGGACATGTCCGGTGCACACCGGATAGTCCGGTGCCCCCTTCTAGTCGTTGGCTCGGCCACGTGTCCCGCGCAGATCGCGCGGCCGACCGTTGGCCCGGCCGACCATTGGCTCACCGGACAGTCCGGTGCACACCGGACAGTCTGGTGAATTATAGCCGTACGTCGCCGGTGAATTCCCGAGAGCGGCCACTTCGCTCGAGCCCGCCTGGCGCACCGGACACTGTCCGGTGCACCACCGGACACTGTCCGGTGCACCCAGACTCAGCAAAGTCTTTCAATTGGATTTTTCCTGTTTCCAGCACTTAGACACAATACATTAGTCCATAAAACAATGTACTAAGTCTGAGAAACATACCTTTATCTTTGATTTGTACTTTGTCCACCTTTTTACACTTAGGCACTTGTGTTGGACACTAAATCACCAAAATACTTAGAAATGGCCCAATGGCACATTTCCCTTTCAATCTTCCCCTTTTTGGTGATCTATGCCAACACAACATAAAGCAAGTAGAACAAGTGCAAAATCAATTCAAATAAGAACTCAAAATTGTTTTGATTCAATTTTGACATATATGGATCATCATTTGCCACCACTTGATTTGTTTTTGCAAATCAACCTCAACTTCCTATCTCTAAGTCAAACACACTTGTTAAAACATAAGGAGAGTCATTCCAAGAGAAATTGAGTCAAGATTCAAAAAATCCCCCTTTTTCCCATAATCAACATTTCTCCCCACAAGAAGCCAACTTTTGACAAGAGAGACAATAAAAGAGTTTTGACAAACCAAAAGCTCTATTTTACTATTTTCAAAATCTCTCAAGTGGTAGCTGATCCATTTATCGCTTTGGCCTTTATTTTCTCCCCCTTTGGCATCAAGCACCAAAACGGGATCAATCTTGGCCCCAAAACCCCATTGCCTCACCAAAATCTTCAAATAAGAACACAAAGGCAATAAGAGTACATGAGATGAACTTGGAATAAGTTACCCTCTCATCGGAGTGCAGTGGAAGTCTTTCATGGTCCAAGTCCACCTTTCCCTTTCAATCCTCCTTTAAGACTAAAACAACCAAACTCAAGTACATGGTTAGTCTCAAAGGGTCAAGTTGTAGCACAGCTCCCCCTAAATATGTGCATCACTTGCAAAAAGGACTTGTGAGGTCCAGGGAGTGTTTGTACAACTTGAGCACCACAATAAGCAACAAAATGCAGAATGAACATGATCAAAGGCATAAACACATGTATGCTATAAATCAATCCAAGTTCCACGAACCTAGGACATTTAGCTCACTATGCAGCCTGCAAAAGGTCTTTTCATCTAAAGGCTTAGTGAAGATATCGGCTAGCTGGTTCTCGGTGCTAACATGAAACACTTCGATATCTCCCTTTTGCTGGTGGTCTCTCAAAAAGTGATGCCGGATGTCAATGTGCTTTGTGCGGCTGTGCTCAACAGGATTTTCCGCTATTCGGATAGCACTCTCATTATCACAGAGGAGTGGGACTTTGCTCAGATTGTAGCCAAAGTCCCGGAGGGTTTGCCTCATCCAAAGTAGTTGCGCACAACACTGTCCTGCGGCAACGTACTCGGCCTCAGCGGTGGATAGGGCAACAGAAGTTTGTTTCTTAGAGTTCCACGACACCAGGGACCTTCCTAAGGATTGGCACGTCCCCGATGTACTCTTCCTATCGACCTTACATCCAGCATAGTCGGAATCTGAGTACCCAATCAAGTCAAAGTTAGACCCCTTTGGATACCAGATCCCGAAGCAAGGCGTAGCTACTAAATATCGAAGAATTCGCTTCACAGCCACTAAGTGACACTCCTTAGGATCGGATTGAAATCTAGCACACATGCATACGCTAAGCATAATATCCGGTCTACTAGCACATAAATAAAGCAAAGAACCTATCATGGACCGGTATGCTTTTTGATTAACGGACTTACCTCCTTTGTTGAGGTCGGTGTGTCCGTCAGTTCCCATCGGCGTCTTTGCGGGCTTGGCGTCCTTCATCCCAAACCGCTTTAGCAAGTCTTGCGTGTACTTCGTTTGGGAGATGAAAGTGCCGTCCTTGAGTTGCTTCACTTGGAACCCAAGGAAGTAGTTCAACTCGCCCATCATCGACATCTCGAATTTCTGTGTCATCACCCTGCTAAACTCTTCACAAGACTTTTGATGAGTAGAACCAAATATTATGTCATCGACATAAATTTGGCATACAAAAAGATCACCATCGCAAGTCTTAGTAAAGAGAGTTGGATCGGCTTTCCCAACCTTGAAACGGCTTTCCCAACCTTGAAAGCATTAGCAATTAAAAAGTCTCTAAGGCATTCATACCATGCTCTTGGGGCTTGCTTAAGTCCATAGAGCGCCTTAGAGAGCTTACACACATGGTCGGGGTACCGTTCATCCACGAAGCCAGGGGGTTGCTCCACGTACACCTCCTCCTTGATCGGCCCGTTGAGGAAGGCGCTCTTCACATCCATTTGGTACAACCTGAAAGAATGGTGAGCGGCATATGCTAGCAAGATATGAATTGATTCTAGCCTAGCCACAGGAGCAAAAGTCTCCTCAAAGTCCAAACCTGCGACTTGGGCATAACCTTTTGCCACAAGTCGAGCCTTGTTCCTCGTCACCACCCCGTGATCATCCTGTTTGTTGCGGAACACCCACTTGGTTCCCACAACATTTTGCTTGGGACGAGGCACCAGCGTTCAAACTTCATTGCGCTTGAAGTTGTTGAGTTCCTCCTGCATGGCCAACACCCAGTCCGGATCTAGCAAGGCCTCTTCTACCCTGAAAGGCTCAATAGAAGAGACAAAAGAGTAATGTTCACAAAAATTAACTAATCTTGAACGAGTAGTTACTCCCTTGCTAATATCACCCAATATTTGGTCGACGGGATGATCCCTTTGAATCGTCGCTCGAACTTGGGTTGGAGGTGCCTGAGGTGCTTCTTCCTCTTCAACTTGATCATCCTGTGCTCCCCCTTGATCATGCGCCTCCACTTGAGGTACCTGTTCGTCATCTTGGGTTGGGGGATGCACCATAGTTGAGGAAGACGGTTGATCTTGCTCCAATTGTTCCTGAGGCCGCACATCTCCAATCGCCATGGTGCGTATCACGACCGTTGGAACATCTTCTTCATCTACATCATCAAGATCAACAACTTGCTCTCTTGGAGAGCCATTAGTCTCATCAAATACAACGTCGCTAGAGATTTCAACCAAACCCGATGATTTGTTGAAGACCCTATACGCCTTTGTATTTGAATCATAACTGTTGGGGCCATGCTTCGGTGCGCCGAAGGTCTTACACGAAGAAGCAGCTTCGGCTGAAGTTGTCCTCAGGAGATGACCGAAGGTCCCTTTTTATGGAGCTTCGGCATTACAAACCGACATAGTGATAGAATGACCTTTTTATCCATAGAGGTCTGAGTCAATGTTGTAAACTTTTGTAAGGGGCATAATTGTAATTCGTCACAGGCTGCGTCCTGTGTCTATAAATAGATGAACAGTACCCCTGTACTGTTCACGCGAACCTGCCATTTGCTTTCGCATCACACCTGTACTTTTTTTTCCTCAGGACCGAAGGTACATTTGTAATTTGAAGTCATTTATATTCATTCATTCATGATAATAAAAATGGAAATGATTCTATGATAATATTTAAATGTTTATTTCATACTTCATGATTTATATGATATGAATGCTTCGTCCCTTGCTATTATGCTTACGAAGGTACGTCCTTCGTAACCTTCGTCCGAAATTCCTTATATCCTGCAGGGATATAATGTTTTGGAGGACGAAGGACTTTAACACTTAACATTTTCTATGTTGCCTTGTTCTTAATTCTTAGCATTTGAGAACAAGCCCCCAACATTAACCTAATAAAAACCCTTCTACAGCTTTGGGAGCAAATTTAGAGGTTCTACCTTTCTTCACAAGAATATAACACTTGCTCCCAAATACACGAAAATAAGATACATTGGGTTTGTTACCAGTCAGCAGCTCATATGAAGTCTTCTTGAGGAGGCGGTGAAGGTAGACCCTGTTGATGGCGTGGCAAGCCGTGTTCACAGCTTCTGACCAAAAGCGCTCGGGGGTCTTGAACTCTCCAAGCATAGTCCTCGCCATATCTATGAGCGTCCTGTTCTTCCTCTCTACCACACCATTTTGCTGAGGTGTGTAGGGAGCGGAGAACTCGTGCTTGATCCCCTCCTCCTCAAGGAACTCCTCCACTTGAAGATTCTTGAATTCGGACCCGTTGTCGCTTCTTATCTTCTTCACCTTGAGCTCAAACTCATTTTGAGCTCTCCTTAGGAAGCGCTTGAGGGTCCCTTGGGTTTCAGACTTCTCCTGCAAAAAGAACACCCAAGTGAAGTGGGAAAAGTCATCAACAATAACTAGACCATACTTACTTCCTCCTATGCTCAGATAGGCGACGGGTCCGAAGAGGTCCATATGCAGCAGCTCCAGAGGTCTTGAAGTGGTCATCACATTCTTGCTGTGATGTGCTCCTCCCACTTGTTTACCTGCTTGACAAGCTGCACAAGGTCTATCTTTTTCGAATTGCACGTTAGTCAAACCTATCACGTGTTCTCCCTTTAGAAGCTTGTGAAGGTTCTTTATCCCCACATGTGCTAGGCGGCGATGCCACAGCCAGCCCATGCTAGTCTTAGCAATTAAGCATGCATCTAGACCGGCCTCCTCTTTTGCAAAATCAACTAAATAATGTTTGCCGTCTAATACACCCTTAAAAGCTAATGAACCATCACTTCTTCTAAAGACAGACACATCTACATTTGTAAATAGACAATTATATCCCATGTTACATAATTGACTAACAGATAGTAAATTATATCCAAGAGACTCAACTAAAAACACATTAGAGATAGAGTGCTCATTTGATATTGCAATCTTGCCTAAACCTTTCACCTTGCCTTGGTTCCCATCACCGAATACGATTGAATCTTGGGAATCCTTATTCTTGACGTAGGAGGTGAACATCTTCTTTTCCCCCGTCATATGGTTCGTGCATCCGCTGTCGATAATCCAGCTTGAACCCCCGGATGCATAAACCTGCAAGGCAAATTTAGGCTTGGGTCTTAGGTACCCAACTCTTGTTGGGTCCTCAAGGTTAGTTACAATTGTCTTAGGGACCCAAATGCAAGTTTTATCACCCTTGCATTTTGCCCCTAATTTCCTAGCAACTATCTTCCTATCCTTTCTACAAATAGCAAAGGAAGCATTTAAAGCATGATAAATTGTAGAGGGTCCATTCATAACTTTCCTAGGAACATGAACAATATTCTTTCTAGGCACATGATGAATATTTTTCCTAGGCATATCTCTATCATGCATATAGGAAGAACTGGGAGCAAACATAGCATAAGAATCATAGGCATGTGAATCAAAAGCATTACAACTCCTATGAGACTGTCTTCTATCATTGTACATAAAAGCATGGTTCTTTTTAGTACTACTTGCCATAGGGGCCTTCCCTTTCTCCTTGGCAGAGATGGGAGCCTTATGGCTTGTTAAGTTCTTGGCTTCCCTCTTGAAGCCAAGCCCATCCTTAATTGAGGGGTGTCTACCAATCGTGTAGGCATCCCTAGCAAATTTTAGTTTATCAAAATCACTTTTGCTAGCCTTAAGTTGGGCATTAAGACTAGCCATTTCATCATTTAACTTTGCAATAGAAGCTATGTGTTCACTACAAGCATCAATATCAAAATCTTTACATCTATTGCAAATAACAACATTTTCTACACAAGTTGTTGATTTACCAGCTATTTCTAACTTAGCATTCAAATCATCATTAATGCTCCTTAAGCTAGAAATTGTCTCATAGCAAGAAGATAATTCACAAGAAAGCATTTCATTTCTCTTAACTTCTAAGGCATGAGATTTTTGTGCTTCTACAAATTTGTCATGTTCTTCATACAACAAGTCCTCTTGTTTTTCTAAAAGCCTATTCTTATCATTCAAGGCATCAATCAATTCATTAATTTTATCTACCTTGGTTCTATCTAGGCCCTTAAATAAACATGAATAATCTATTTCATCCTCATCACTAGATTCGTCCTCACTTGAAGAAGCATAAGTAGAGTTTCGAGTACATACCTTCTTCTCCCTTGCCATAAGGCATGTGTGACGCTCGTTGGGAAAGAGGGATGACTTGTTGAAGGCGGTGGCGGCGAGTCCTTCATTGTCGGAGTCGGACGAGGAGCAATCTGAATCCCACTCCTTGCCAAGATGTGCCTCGCCCTTTGCCTTCTTATAGTTCTTCTTCTTCTCCCTCTTGTTCCCTTGATCCTGATCACTATCATTGTCGGGACAGTTAGCAATAAAATGACCAAGCTTACCACATTTGAAGCATGAATGCTTCCCCTTTGTCTTGGTCTTGCTTGGCTGCCCCTTGCGACCCTTTAGCGCCGTCTTGAATCTCTTGATGATGAGGGCCATCTCTTCATCATTAAGTCCTGCCGCCTCAATTTGTGCCACCTTGCTAGGTAGCGCCTCCTTGCTTCTTGTTGCCTTGAGAGCAAGGGGTTGAGGCTCGTTGATTGGACCATTCAATGCGTCGTCCACGCACCTCGCCTCCTTGATCATCATTCGCCCGCTTACGAATTTTCCAAGGACTTCTTCGGGCGACATTTTGGTGTACCTGGGATTCTCACGAATATTATTCACCAAATGAGGATCAAGAACGGTAAAGGACCTTAGCATCAGTCGGACGACATCGTGGTCCGTCCATCGCGTGCTTCCGTAGCTCCTTATTTTGTTGATAAGGGTCTTGAGCCGGTTGTATGTTTGGGTTGGCTCCTCGCCCCTTATCATCGCGAATCGTCCAAGCTCGCCCTCCACCAACTCCATCTTGGTGAGCAAGGTGACGTCGTTCCCCTCATGAGAAATCTTGAGGGTGTCCCAGATCTGCTTGGCATTGTCCAAGCTGCTCACTTTATGGTACTCGTCCCTGCACAAGGAGGCTAACAACACAGTAGTGGCTTGTGCATTTCTATGAATTTGTTCATTAATGAAAATAGGACTATCCGAGTTATCGAACTTCATTCCACTTTCCACAATCTCCCATATGCTCGGATGGAGAGAGAACAGGTGACTACGCATTTTGTGGCTCCAAAATCCGTAGTCCTCTCCATCAAAGTGAGGAGGTTTGCCAAGTGGAATGGAGAGCAAATGGGTATTTGTACTTTGCGGAATACGAGAGTAGTCAAAAGAAAAGTTCGAATTAACCGGTTTTCTTTTCTCGTAGTCGTTGTGGTCGTCGTCCTTTTGGGAAGAAGTAGACTCATCGCTGTCGTCGTAGTAGACGATCTCCTTGATGCGCCTCGTCTTCTTCTTCTTCCCATCTTTCCGTCTATGGCCCGAGCCCGAGTCGGTAGGCTTGTCATCCTTCGGCTCGTTGACGAAAGATTCCTTCTCTTTATCGTTGATCACGATACCCTTCCCCTTAGGATCCATCTCTTCGGGCGGTTAGTCCCTTTGTGAAGAGAACGGCTCTGATACCAATTGAGAGCACCTAGAGGGGGGGGGTGAATAGGTGATCCTGTAAAACTTGAAAACTTAAGCCACAAAAACTTGGTTAAGCGTTAGCACAGTAAATGCCAAGTGGCTAGAGAGGAGTCTCAACAAAACACAATAACCACAAGACATCAATCACAGAGATGGCACGGTGGTTATCCCATGGTTCGGCCAAGACCAACGCTTGCCTACTCCACGTTGTGGCGTCCCAACGGATGAGGGTTGCAATCAACCCCTCTCAAGCGGTCCAAAGACCCACTTGAATACCACGGTGTTTTGCTTGCTTTTCTCAATCCCGTTTGCGAGGAATCTCCACAACTTGGAGCCTCTCGCCCTTACACTTGAAGTTCACAAAGAAGCACGGAGCAAGGGAGGGATTAGCAACGCACACAAGACACAAGAATCAGAGTGTCAACACGCACACAAGTCGCAACAAGAGCTCGCAACACAACCCAATGAGTTCACCACTCCACTAGAGCTCTATATGCTATCACAAAGAAACGAATGCGCGGAATTGAGGTCTTGGTGCTTAGGAATGTTGTAGGAATGCTTGGTGTTCTCCTCCATGCGCCTAGGGGTCCCTTTTATAGCCCCAAGGCAGCTAGGAGCCGTTGAGAGCAATCTAGGAAGGCTGATCTTGCCTTCTGTCGACTGGCGCACCGGACAGTCCGGTGCACACCGGACACTGTCCGGTGCCCGATTTCCTTCCAAAAATGGCACAGTCGACCGTTGGTAGCCTGAGAGCCGTTGGCGCACCGGACATGTCCGGTGCACACCGGACAGTCCGATGCCCCCTTCTAGTCGTTGGCTCGGCCACGTGTCCCGCGCAGATCGCGCGGCCGACCGTTGGCTCACCGGACTGTCCGGTGCACACCGGACAGTCCGGTGAATTATAGTCGTACGTCGCCGGTGAATTTCCGAGAGCGGCCACTTCGCTCGAGCCCGCCTGGCGCACCGGACACTGTCCGGTGCACCACCGGACAGTCCGGTGCTCCCAGACTCAGCGAAGTCTTGGCTGCTCGAGCCAAGGCATTTTCAATTGGATTTTTCCTGTTTCCAGCACTTAGACACAATACATTAGTCCATAAAACAATGTACTAAGTCTGAGAAACATACCTTTATCTTTGATTTGTACTTTGTCCACCTTTTTACACTTAGGCACTTGTGTTGGACACTAAATCACCAAAATACTTAGAAATGGCCCAATGGCACATTTCCCTTTCAGTAGCGCATGTCAAGCCGGGAAGCAAGTTGGCACTCATCATCCACACAAGAACATCATGACAAGTGACAGGCCACTGGAGCTCTTACACATGGACCTATTCGGCCCGATCGCTTACATAAGCATCGGCGGGAGTAAGTACTGTCTAGTTATTGTGGATGATTATTCTCGCTTCACTTGGGTATTCTTTTTGCAGGAAAAATATCATACCCAAGAGACCTTAAAGGGATACTTGAGGCGGGCTCAAAATGAGTTCGGCTTAAGGATCAAGAAAATTAGAAGCGACAATGGGACGGAGTTCAAGAACTCACAAATAGAAGGCTTCCTTGAGGAGGAGGGCATCAAGCATGAGTTCTCTTCTCCCTACACCCCACAACAAAATGGTGTAGTGGAGAGGAAGAATCAAACTCTATTGGACATGGCAAGAACCATGTTTGATGAGTACAAGACACCGGATCGGTTTTGGGCCGAGGCAGTCAACACCGCCTGCTACGCCATCAACCGGTTATATCTACACTGAATCCTCAAGAAGACATCCTATGAACTCCTAACCGGTAAAAAGCCAAATATTTCATATTTTAGAGTTTTTGGTAGCAAATGCTTTATTCTTGTTAAAAGAGGTAGAAAATCTAAATTTGCTCCTAAAACTGTAGAAGGCTTTTTACTAGGATATGACTCAAACACAAGGGCATATAGAGTCTTTAACAAGTCCTCAGGACTTGTTGAAGTTTCTTGTGACGTTGTGTTTGATGAAACTAACGGCTCTCAAGTAGAGCAAGTTGATCTTGATGAGATAGGTGAAGAACAGGCTCCGTGCATCACGCTAAGGAACATGTCCATTGGGGATGTGTGTCCTAAGGAATCCGAAGAGCCTCCACATGCACAAGATCAACCATCCTCCTCCACGCAAGCATCTCCACCAACCCAAAATGAGGACGAGGCTCAAGTTGATAAAGAGGAAGAACAAAATGATGAGCCACCTCAAGATGACGGCAATGATCAAGGGGGAGATGCAAATGATGAAGACAAGGAGGATGAAGAACCAAGGCCGCCACACCCAAGAGTCCACCAAGCAATCCAACGAGATCACCCCGTCGACACCATCCTCGGCGATATTCATAAGGGGGTAACTACTCGATCTCGTGTTGCACATTTTTGTGAGCATTACTCTTTTGTTTCCTCTATTGAGCCACACAGGGTAGAGGAAGCACTTCAAGATTCGGATTGGGTGATGGCGATGCAAGAGGAGCTCAACAACTTCACCAGGAATGAGGTATGGCATTTAGTTCCATGTCCTAATCAAAATGTTGTAGGAACCAAGTGGGTCTTCCGCAACAAGCAAGACGAGCATGGTGTGGTGACAAGGAACAAAGCTCGACTCGTGGCCAAGGGGTATTCACAAGTCGAAGGTTTGGACTTTGGTGAAACCTATGCACCCGTAGCTAGGCTTGAATCAATTCGCATATTATTAGCCTATGCTACTTACCATGGCTTCAAGCTTTATCAAATGGACGTGAAGAGTGCCTTCCTCAATGGACCAATCAAGGAAGAGGTCTACGTTGAGCAACCTCCCAGCTTTGAAGATAGTGAGTATCCTAACCATGTCTATAGGCTCTGTAAGGCGCTTTATGGGCTCAAGCAAGCCCCAAGAGCATGGTATGAATGCCTTAGAGATTTCCTTATTGCTAATGGCTTCAAAGTCAGCAAGGCCGATCCTACTTTATTCACTAAAACTCTTGACAATGATTTGTTTGTATGCCAAATTTATGTTGATGATATTATATTTGGGTCTACTAACGAATCTACATGTGAAGAATTTAGTAGGATCATGACACAAAAATTCGAGATGTCTATGATGGGGGAGTTGAAGTATTTTCTAGGATTCCAAGTCAAGCAACTCCAAGAGGGCACCTTCATTAGCCAAACGAAGTACACTCAAGACATTCTAACCAAGTTTGGAATGAAGGATGCCAAGCCCATCAAGACACCCATGGGAACCAATGGGCATCTCGACCTCGACACGGGAGGTAAATCCGTCGATCAAAAGGTATACCGGTCGATGATTGGTTCATTGCTTTATTTATGTGCATCTCGACCGGACATTATGCTTTTCGTTTGCATGTGTGCAAGATTCCAAGCCGACCCTAAGGAATCTCACCTTACGGCCGTAAAACGAATCTTGAGATATTTGGCTTTTACTCCTAAGTTTGGGCTATGGTACCCTCGAGGATCCACATTTGATTTGATTGGTTATTCGGATGCCGATTGGGTGGGGTGTAAGATTAATAGAAAGAGCACATCGGGGACTTGCCAGTTCTTCTGAAGATCCTTGGTGTCTTGGGCTTCAAAGAAGCAAAATTCGGTCGCTCTTTCTACTGCCGAAGCCGAGTACATTGCCGCAGGCCATTGTTGCGCGCAATTGCTTTGGATGAGGCAAACCCTGCGGGACTATGGTTACAAATTAACCAAAGTTCCTCTTCTATGTGATAATGAGAGTGCAATCCGCATGGCGGATAATCCCGTTGAGCATAGCCGCACTAAACACATAGCCATTCGGTATCATTTTCTTAGGGATCACCAACAAAAGGGGGATATCGAGATTGCAAACATTAATACTAAAGATCAATTAGCTGATATCTTTACCAAGCCACTTGATGAACAAACTTTTACCAAACTTAGGCATGAGCTCAATATTCTTGATTCTAAGAATTTCTTTTGCTAAACTTGCACACATAGCTTATAAATATACCTTTGATCATGTCTCTTTTATATATGCTATGACTAATGTGTTTTCAAGTGTATTTCAAACCAAGTCATAGGTATATTGAAAGGGAATTGGAGTCTTCGGCGAAGACAAGGCTTCCACTCCACTCTATTACTCATCCTTCGCCGTCGCTCCGCATCGTCTCCGTCTTTGGTATAATCTTCACTCTTATGTTTTATTTGCCAAAGGGGGAGAAAGTAGTTAGCAAAGGGCTTATATCTCACTCAAAGTATCCGTTTTTGGTGATTCATGCCAAAGGGGGAGAAAGTATGAGCCCAAAGCAAAAGGACTGCACCACCACCCCAATTTTAAAATTAATGATATTCAATTGGTAAACTTCAAATTGGTATCTCTTTATGTTCTAAAGGGGGAGAAAGTAGTATTTTCAAAATTGATATCTTAAAACCCTCTTGACCTCTAAGAGGAGAATTTATTTGAGCGGGAGTTTTGTTTAGTCAAAGGAAAAGCTTTTCAAAACAAGGGAAGAAAATTTCAAAACTTGAAAATGCTTCGCAAAATCTTACTCATTTATCTTTGACTATTTTGCAAAAAGACTTTGGAAAGGATTTACAAAAAGAATTTGCAAAAACAAAACTTGTGGTGCAAGCGTGGTCCAAAATGTTAAAAATAAAGAATCAATCCATGCATATCTAGTAAGTAATATTTATTGGCTCAATTCTAAGTAACCTTTGCACTTACACTTTGCAAACTAGTTCAATTATGCACTTCTATACTTGCTTTGGTTTGTGTTGGCATCAATCACCAAAAAGGGGGAGATTGAAAGGGAATTAGGCTTACACCTATTTCCTATACTAATTTTGGTGGTTGAATTGCCCAACACAAATAATTGGACTAACTAGTTTGCCCAAGTTTATAAGTTCTACAGGTACAAAGGTTCACCATAAGCCAATAAAAAGACCAAAAAAAAGGGTTCAAACAAAGGAGCAAAGGGACAACCGAAGGCACCCTGGTCGGGCACACCGGACTGTCCGGTGTGCCACCGGACAGTGTCCGGTGCACCAGGGAGATCGACTTCAAACTCTTCACCTTCGGGAATTCTAAGAGCCGGCGCACTATAATTCACCGGACATGTCCGGTGTACACCGGACAGTGTCCGGTGCTCCAAGAGGACGCGCCTCCGAACTCGCCAGTCTCGGGAATTCGCATCGGCTGCTCCGCTATAATTCACCAGACATGTCCGGTGTACAACGGACTGTCCAGTGTATCTGCGGGGCAACGGCTACTTCAGGCGCCAACGGCTACCTGCAGCGCATTAAATGCGCGCCAGCGCGAGCAGAGGTCAGGGACGCCCATGCTGGCACACCGGATACCCTACAGTTCATGTCCGGTGCACCACCGGACATCAAGACGGGCCCAGAAGTCAGAGCTCCAATGTTTTGTCTAAGTGTTGCTATCTCTACCGTGATGGCTAAGTTTCAATCTACACTAAATAAGTATGAATACAAGATTAAAACTTAAATGCTTAATATAAATGCGGAAACTTAAAGAGCAAAGTAGAGAAGCAAACTCTCGTGGATGACGTCGGTATTTTTACCGAGGTATCCGGAACCACGCAAGGTCTCGACTAATCCTCGTTGGTGCCCCTACGCAAAGGGAAGCCCACGCGAGGGCCAAGCACCATGGTCGAGTAACTCCGAAGAGAGCCGCGGGCCTTCTCCACGCGCAAGTGGTGCTCCGCTTCCGGCTCCTCTCGGATGCTCCCCGCCGTCTCCACTATCGAGCTTCCGGCCAAAACGCTGAGGGCCTCGTTCACTCCGGTACACGGTGGCGGTCGTGACACAAACACGGTTGTAACTATCTCGCAAGACTCTCGCCCCACTCGGTACAATTACAACGACTCACGCAAGAGCCGAGGGGTTGTGTGGTTTTACAAAACTCACTCAACTAACTAGGGTTCACCTAGAGCAAGCGCTAAAGCGGTCTAACTAACCTAAGCACTTCTCAAAGCACCTACGCTAATCACCGAGTGTTTCTATTAAGCACTTGGGTGTTTGAGCTCTTGGAAATGTGCACTATATGCCTTGGTATGTTGCTTGGGCTCCCACACCTTCAAATGGTCGGTTGGGTGAAGTATATATAGGGCCCAACTCCAAAATAGCCGTTGGAGAAAAGCTGCAGTTCTCTGCGGCACACCGGACAGTCTGGTGGTGCACCGGACAACGCACTGTAGCCTGTCCGGTGCGCCTAGCCGTTGCCCTATCAGAGGAGGTGACCGTTGGCGCCGCAGGCTTTTTACACCGGACAGTCTGGTGCTCACACCGGACAGTCCGGTGGTCTTCTCTCCGGGTGCCACCTGGAACTAGCCGTTGGGCTGAGGTTCCCTGGTGCACCGGACAGTCAGGCGTGTGGGCACCGGACAGTCTGGTGCTCCGCGCACAAACAGTCCGCAGGCAACACACATCTTCATTTTTGGACTTTTCTTGGATCTTCTTAATGTCTTCTTTTGAGGTGTTGCTTTCCCCCAATTCCTTAGTCCAAGTAAATCTTGCATCCTGTGAACTACAAACATAAACACTAGAAAACTTATTAGTTCACGGATTATGTTGATCATCAAACACTAAAACTCAATTAGCCAAATGGCCTGGGGTCCATTTTCTTTACAGCTAACATAAGACATGACGTCACTGGAAAATGCAGCGACCAACTTAGGACAGGAAGGTATGGCATATGTTTCCCTTCCCCTCTCAACCTCTCATATTAGATTAAGACTTGTTCTTCATTAAGGCTATAATCGGATTGGCAAATTAGGGACTTAGGTTGATTCTAGGGTCTTAGTAATCTATCGATGGCATCGGAGCCGAACTAGAATCCCTATTTCTACTAAATCCGATTAGTTAGGTCCAAAATAGAGATCGTGTCAAGAAAGGGATAGGCTCGGAGACATCCTAGCCTACCCCAAGACCCCAACCTAATAATGGCTTTTGTTCCTGCTGACAAGATCAGTGCAACTGGGCATCATCAGTTAAGGGTGTGTGTTTGATTGTATGTATAAGGAGGGATTGAAGGGGTCGGTCACAATTTCTATAGTGTTTGAATGAGACTCAAGTAGGGACGAGATAAATACCAGAGTAATTTTTTGGTGACGACGTGATCCAAAAAATTAAAAGAATGCTATCGTCCTCACCTTATCGTACTTTGTCCTCAAACCAAACACGCCCTAAGTCACAGGCGAAGAGCTTGCAACCAGGCTTATCTACTAGTATTGGTTGCCTTGCTGACTACTCGTGTGGGGATGATCATATCCACCCAAATGGTTTCATTTTTATTTACCATTTAATGAACGTTGTTTCTGAAAGGGAATTAGGCTTACACCTATTTCCTATACTAATTTTGGTGGTTGAATTGCCCAACATAAATAATTGGACTAACTAGTTTGCCCAAGTTTATAAGTTCTACAGGTACAAAGGTTCACCATAAGCCAATAAAAAGACCAAGAAAAAGGGTTCAAACAAAGGAGCAAAGGGACAACCGAAGGCACCCTGGTCGGGCGCACCGGACTATCCGGTGTGCCACCAGACAGTGTCCGGTGCACCAGGGAAGATCGACTTCAAACTCTTCACCTTCGGGAATTCTAAGAGCCGGCGCACTATAATTCACCGGACATGTCCGGTGTACACCGGACAGTGTCCGGTGCTCCAAGAGGACGCGCCTCCGAACTCGCCAGTCTCGGGAATTCGCATCGGCTGCTCCGCTATAATTCACCAGACATGTCCGGTGTACATCGGACTGTCCGGTGTATCTGCGGGGCAACGGCTACTTCAGGCGCCAACGGCTACCTGCAGCGCATTAAATGCGCGCCAGTGCACGCAGAGGTCAGGGACGCCCATGCTGGCACATCGGACACCCTACAGTTCATGTCCGGTGCGCCACCGGACATCAAGACGGGCCCAGAAGTTAAAGCTCCAATGGTCGGAACTCTAACGGCCTGGTGACGTGGCTGTCGCACCGGACATGTCCGGTGTGCACCGGACTGTCCGGTGCACCATACGACAGACAGCCTCCACCAAACAGCTAGTTTGGTGGTTGGGGCTATAAATACCCCCAACCACCCCACATCCAAGTCATCCAAGTTTTCCACTTCTCAACCACTTACAAGAGCTAGGCATTCAATTCTAGACACACTCAAGTGATCAAATCCTCTCCAATCCCTCACAAGGCTTTAGTGACTAGAGAGAGAGATTTGCCGTGTTCTTTTGAGCTCTTGCGCTTGGATTGCTTCTTTTTTTTCTCATTTGTTCTTGTGATCAAAACTCCATTGTAACCGAGGCAAGAGACACCAATTGTGTGGTGGTCCTTGCGGGGAAGTTTTGTTCCCGGTTTTGATTTGAGAAGAGAAGCTCACTCGGTCCGAGGGACCGTTTGAGAGAGGGTAAGGGTTGAAAGAGACCCGGCATTTGTGGCCTCCTCAACGGGGAGTAGGTTTGCAAGAACCGAACCTCGGTAAAACAAATCCGCGTGTACTCTTCATTCATTTGCGATTTGTTTTGCGCCCTCTCTCTCGGACTCATTATTATTTCTAACGCTAACCCGGCTTGTAGTTGTGATTATTTTGTAAATTTCAGTTTCGCCCTATTCACCCCCCTCTATGCAACTTTCAGTTTCTTTTTGCATCTGCATAGGCCACCGTTCACCATTACAAAATATGGGTCATGGCCTAAGGTAACAGATATTAACAAAACATCACGGAGGTTGCATGCAATTGAAACCAGCGCAAAATCTAAAAAAACATCTTGTTTTTTTTAGGGAATGACATGTGGCGCACTTTATTGATTTGTAAACATGGTTACATCGTTTACCAAACTTTCTAAAATGAAAGAGAAAACTCCTTCAATGTCATCTAAACTTATACCAATCCCTTCAATGCCATCAGAATTTATAGCTTCCCTTTAATGCCATCAAATTTAAATTTTAATCCCTTTAATGTCATTACCGTTAGTTTAGAGTTAACGCTATTAGTTTAATTTAAAGTCAATCTCTCCAATGTTATTAAAATCTATATTGATCCCTTAAATGCCACTAGAAATTGGTTTGATATATTTGGGGTTTAAAAATCCCAAAATCAAAAAAATGGATCAGATTTTTAAAATTCCACGATTTTTAAAAACTTAATTACATATTTTTTGTAAACCCCCCAAATTACTTCGCTATATTAGTTCGTTTTACATATTTTTTGTAAACCCACAAAATTACTTCGCTATATTAGTTCGTTTTTAAAAACTTAAGTATGGACTGAAGTTTTTAAAAGTCATAGAATTTTAAAAATCTGATCCATATTTTTTGATTCTGGAATTTTTAAACCCCAAATAGATCGAACCAATTTCTAGTGGCATTGAAGGGATCAATATAGATTTTAGTGGCATTGGAGAGATTGACTTTAAATTGAACTAACGTCGTTAGCTCCAAACTAACGGTAATGGCATTTAAGGGATTAAAATTTAAATTTAATGGCATTAAAGAGAAGCTATAAATTTTGATGGTATTGAAGAGATTGGTATAAATTTGGATGACATTGAAGGGATTTTCTCAAAATGAAACTATGGGGATTCATCGACCCATATGCTAGATGGTTTCGAAGATATTGCTAAGCGCATGTTTGAACGTACTAGATGCTCAATAGAAATAGTTGCATTCATTCATCATGTCAAAACATCTCCATGTTCCATTGTTTCCACAACTTCCACATAGTCTAACAGTCTGTTAGCTTGGTTTTAATCTGTACCGACTTCTACTACTTCTACAGTGTTTTGTCTCTATGGATTACAACTGCAGCAGTCTTAACTGTTAGCTTTAATCTGAAGCGATCAACCTCTAAATGAATCATGAAGCTGTTGCATCCGATGTGATGCGTAACAGGTAGAGGTGGTAATATGCTCTAGATTTTACACTACAAACTTTAAGGACCAAATCGGATTAGGGTCAGACTCTATTCCTATTTATTTTTGAACTAACATTATTTAAAGGCTCTAACACTTTGTGAAGGTATATTTGGATCATGATTCATTGCCACCGCTAGTAACATGTATCCATTTGGATCTCACCGCCATTACTTCAGTCGTTAGCACGCCAAACCACATGGTCAACGAGCCATTAGAATCAAGGATCAACACCTATATATCACTCTCGAGTTTGAAACTTGCGTCAACATTGATCAGTAATTTGCCTTCTTTTGGGGTTCCTTTCATACTTCTTTCTGAATGGGCTGACTTCTCCGTAGCTCTGTTACAATTCATCATCAAAGTCTCACCATGGACAAATTTCCTCCACTCCCACTAGTACCGATCTATCTACATTCGGAGCCCTTTATATTTTATGCCAAGTTCTAAGCTCCAGCCAAATATCCTTTGCTCGGTTGCATGTAAGAAAAGGTGTTTAATTAATATCTTCACACCATCCATGGCATGTCGGGCAACTGCTTTAAACTTTGATTAGCGTGCTCTAGGGTGGCACACCATGTCAGCATCCGGTTTGAGCAAACTGGTTTTGAATGGTTTTACATAGAGGACTTGTTTTGCTGTTTTTTCCAAATTCGAAGCCCAAATGATATAGCATTGTCAAGTTGGAAGGACCGGTACTGTATTATACGTACACTTTATTCTACTAGAAACTGCCAATTGGCATATGTGTGACCATATTTCTTCATCCCCCACTCCACTAGCTTGTTGACCTATCATGTTTGTCACCAAATTTGTGCATCCACTACTGATGGTAAGTTGACCTAACTGAGAAAAAAACCCATTCCATCACAATTAATGCCAGGCCACTAAATCCTCTATTTCCTGAAGTGAGAGGGATTTATAGAATTCAGTGTACATCAACTAGCCAAAAATATCAGTTTGATAAGACCCATCATCCCAATCTCCAGTCATAGAGTTAACGAGTTCATCTACCATGGATACCAAGTTATTTCCTTTTGGTGTCATGATCTCCAGATTATGGCTCCTAGGGACCCAACAATCATCCCAGTTTTTAATTTGGGAGCCATCACCAACTCTCCAGATTATCCTCTTTTGAAACACTCCAATCCCGCGCAATATACTTTGCCGTGTAAAAAAGGAGCTTCCACTTTTTCAGTTTAACCTTCAGTAAATCCCCATCAAGTATGGTGCCCTTAATACTGTAGCACAAGGGAGTCAGGTTCTAACACAGTACAACTAGCTAGCGTTGGGTTTGCTGTGAGAAAGGAGAGAGCTAGCTGTGTGACCGATCGAGATAAAAGGTGGAAGTTGCTGCGTGCTTTATGGGGTTGCCATTGCGGCCCTCAATTTATCTGCTCCTACTATACAATCACCAGCATCCTCTGAAGAAGCAGTAGCCAAGGCCAATTTCAACTTGCATAGCATAGGCCTGGATTATTGGCGGCGACACAGTCAAAGGGCTCACTAAAAATAATAATGTGCCACCATCTCTCCACTCCACCCAACTTGCTTGCCGAGTGCCGAGTGCAGGGAAGGCTCCTCTCGCTTCTTCCGCCTTCCTTTCCACCACTGCCTGCCCTTTCCCTGTGCCTGTAGCATCGTATCGCCGGGGTCAAGTCGTCTCTGATGCCGTATCTCATGGTGCCACAGACAAATCATCATAAATATAATTGGCTACTCATCTCTCCGCGTATCATCCTAGCTGTGCCGAATGCGCATGGAACACGCACACTGGCGGGGAACAACAACCTTTGACTAGATATAATAATAATCTGGAACAAGAAAATCCCTTCTCTTTGTTCTCTCACATAAACGAAATGAAGCAGTGCGTACTCTACTACTCAGATGAAGTGGCGCTGCAGTGCAGAAGTGTTTTTTCCCCCTCCCTTTTTTGATCGGAAACCTGGAGAGTAAGTACTGAAGAAGAACTGAAGTAGTGAAAGTGAGGGAAAGGTGAGAGACGAGGCGCGCTCCAGCCGTGATTCCACAGCATGTGTTGGGCGACCTGCCCCGCTTGGTTTGCCGCCTTTTTCTTCCTCACTCACTTTGTTTAGGTGCTGGTGGGCAGCTGCACCTTCGCCTCTTCAATATTTATGGTACTCCCAGTTCCCACCACGAATTCAAATGGAGTTCCATTCATTCATTCAGTCAGTCATGCTGATGCTTTTAGGTCCATTTTTAGGTACTAGTTGATTGACTAACACAGGAAGATATGCCATACAAGGCCTTCCAAAGCTTAATCATCCCACCAACCTAGTTGGTGATGAGATACATTATGAAAATAGAATATATAGGCCAAAAACACCCTCTTTGTAGGTGTTTACAAGGATGTTTTTAACCAAGTGTAGATTCGCAAATACGTCCATACCCTATTGTTAGACATTTCTGCACTCTATGAGGGAACAAAGAGTGAGTATGAGAACCGCTATCATCTTGTTACGAAGAAATTAAATTATTTTTGAGATGTTTTCTCATAAAAGCACTAATTACATGTATTATCGCTTAAATATACTTGTAGAGGAATTCAATGGGCTTGGACTCACTCAATTATCAAAACTTGATGTTGTGAACAAGTTTCTAAGTGTCTCCCAATTTACAAGTATGGGCACATTATCTTTGGAGGTGTTTGGTTTGAGTAATCACTCCATACAAAATGAGGTGGTGTATCATGAGTCCATTCCTCAAAAATTATTGTGATGACCCCATTCCTCATGTTATTATAAACTAACTAACTATGAGGAATGAGGTAGTGATGGATCAACTCATTCCATTCCACAAACCAAACAAAAAAGTGAGGAGTGAGAAGATGATGGACTAGCTTATTCCTCGAACCAAACTCCCTATTTGTGTTTCATCAAGTTGATATTTCCACCACAACTCCAACTCCAACCCATGAGATCTACATGCACATCACAACTCAAGATGACTGCCAATAAGAAGAAAGACTTGGCTCTCGTGACCAATCATGAGAAGAAGGGCAAAATCAAAATCAAGGAATACTTTGATAGCTCAAGTGAAGTGAGGGTGATGACGTGAAGATAGCTCTTATGGAGAGAACTGAGAAACACAACAAGGATGCTCAAGAAGATAAATAAAAAGGGCTTCGAATTTGATTCAGAGTAGCAAGAGGAAGTCCATCTTCGAAACAGATTGCTATAATTGTGGTAAACATGGTTATCTAGCTCATTCGTCTATCGGTGGGTGTGTCTACCTCCTGCAGCTTTGGATGTGGTTTCGCATACCGATGGGTCGTCCACAGACGTTCCCTCCTCGCCCTGGTTCCATGGTGTTCCTCCTCGTCGATGGCCTACGTACGTGAACATGAGACCACGATTCCTTATGGCAGAGCGAAGCGGACGTACTTGGAGTACGTCAACGAGAAGGACACACTCTCAACATCCAACGTACGTGATTAACAATTTCATTGCATACTGATATTATTCGTTTTATTGCAAAATGACATGTTATTCAACATTTCTGTAGGTCATATGGGAGTCGTACCACGAAGCTGAGCTAGATGTATCGACGTTCAGTGAGCTTTGCAGATTGGACGAGGACTTGTACAGGATGAGGTGTCCTCTTATTTGCTTATGGTGTGTTGAGTGATACCTTCCATTTAGGGTTGTTAGATAGTTTGGAAAGAACCAACAATGGCTGGTTCCGGATTTTCCAACCAATGTGGCGTTGCACAAGTAAGTGTGGTTTCTCAAATTGATTTATGCTACCTTGCAATTATATTACCCTGCATTTGCAAATGACTTTTGTGGTCCCGTTTCAGGTTACTGACTTTAGGAGATACCACCAGGCCCACATTGAAGATTGGTAAGACATGGATGAGAACGTCGACGATAACGACGACCCACACAACAACAAAGACTACATCCGGTACCAGGCTTAGTACTCGGACCAAGCTAAGGGGACAGTGGACAGATATCGATTATGCCAACATCGATTTGTCTGATGATGAAGACACGACGCACGACCAATCCACTAGAGTGGGGAGGCAAGTCGAGGTAGTGTCGATCTTGGACCGAGTGGTACTGGTTCAAACTTGGGACAATCGTTTTGAAACGCAAAAATCTTGACAACTATGTAATCGACAATCATTTCTTTTGCAGTGTAACACATTGAAATGCTTAGTAAGGACATTGAGCGCATTAGTTCGACTATGGGCGATGGCAGCATGTGTACCTTCCTGAAGGTAACTTTTTACCCCTTCATATTGAATTGTTTGAAACTTATGTTATTTAACATGCTATTTGTTGGGGGCTTGTTCTCAAATGCTATGAATCAAGAACAAGACAACATGAAAGTGTTAAATGTCGAACTCCTCCGCCCTTAGAAACGTTATACCCCTTTGGGTATAACGAATCTCGGACGAAGGTTACAGAAGAAAGGACCTTCGTTAGGTTGACAAATGATTATAACAGAGCGACTAGATAAAATGTGAAAGTAATAATACCAGTATAATCATCGATGTATTTCCATTATTAAATTTACAAAAATGAATTACAAATGTACCTTCAGATTGATGAAGAGTAAAGGTACAAAGGTGATGCAAAAAAGCATATGCCAAGTCAGCGTGAACAGTACGGGAGTACTGTTCACCTATTTATAGACTCGGGTCGCAGCCCGTGTAAAATTACATAGATGCCCTTTACATTTATCAATAACTACAGTAATTCTTTGAGGTCCAATTTGGCTTTTCATCTTTAAGTCGGTTCTTCTTTTCTGTTGTTGTGCCGAAGCCTTTCTGCACATAGCTTCGTGATCGCCTCATCCTTTGTCATGATCGTTTTTCATTCCAGTTAAGCTTCGTCTTAACCACGCTCTTGTATATTTGCAACCTGACTCCGAAGGTGCCTGTTCGCATATTACACTTGGAAATATTATCAAATTATGTTTCTTGAGGACCTTCGGGAGCCGAAGGCCCCCAACAGTAGCCCCTCGCCATATCAATTTATTGCCAAGATAAATTCATATTGCGACATGGACGAAGGCTTTAAGCCGAATGTCCGAAAAAACACCTTCCTTTTGCTAGAATAGCAACAGTCATTGATAAGCGGGGCCCTCCAGTTTTCGACATACTGGGTGTATAAATACAAGCTCACCGCGAGTTTATTTAGCACGCCCTTTTGCCACCTGCTTTTTCTCACCCAGCTATTAGCCTACGCACCCAGCTTTCAGCCTGCGCGCGTCAGCGTTTTCCCGGTCTTAGATTTTTAAGCTTCGGTGTCAAGTCTGGTTTGCTAGCATTCGCGAAAATGTCTGAGGAAAAGATAGTTGCTGGTGCTTCGAAGCTAAGCCTTTCGGAGGAGATGCACCTGGGTTTTCTTGAGTCGATGTCGAAGACCAATACGGAAAAGATTGTCAAGGAAACTTTGGAGGGTTTATCTGAAGATACTGGCGACAGTGATAGCTATGATGTGGATAGTGGTGGGGAGGACTCCGAAGATCGCCCGTGGCGGCCTAGTCACTCAAACTTCGGAAAATCAACTATAAAGCAGAGTCACCTTGAAAATATGAGGGGGAGATATTTCCGGGATATATCCATCGTGAGGGCAGATGACGGAGAAAAAACTACGCCGACCCCCGAAGATAATGAGGTCGTGATCTTCCGAAGCTTTTTAAAGGCTAGGTTACGATTCCCTCTAAGCAGGTTTGTGGTAGAAGTTCTAAAAATATATCAAATTTACCTTCATCAACTTACCCCCGAAGCAGTGATAAGATTGGGAATCTTCATCTGGGCCGTGAGGAGCCAGGGCTGGAGCCAAGTGCAAAAAGCTTTTGCAATATACACGAGCTAGTATATGAGACAAAACCCTCGGGGTAAGGAGCAATATCATAATAATTTTGGTTGCTATAGCTTCGGTGCCCGGTCTGGGTCAAGCTGTCCCGTGCCAACCTTTCGGAAGATATGGCCCGGGGAATGGATGAAGGAATGGTTCTACGTGAAGAATGATTTGAAGGTTCGGGAAGATATCAAAGACATCATCATGCGCCCTATCTGGCAGCGCTTCGGACTCCGGAAACCAAAGGTAGAAATGGACGAAGCAGCTGAAGAATGCCAGAGGGCCTTCGGCGTAGTGTGTTCTTTTATTGGGACCAGGGATTTAATGCAAGAGCATATTGCGTTTAGAGTGTGGCCACTTGTAGATGACTGGGAAATACCGAAAGAGACCGTTAAAGAAGCTGACGAGGGTGGATTAATCAGGCTGAAATACACATTCAAGTATGGAGATAAGTTTGTTGAACCGGATGATGATTGGCTGAAAAGCATTGAGAATGTAAGTGATGAATTGCTTGGGGCATACTCGAAGGCCGAAAACACTGCATTATCAGCAGCTTTCGGAGGCCGAAAAAAGAAGAGACTCAACCGAGTATTTGATGCAATTGGATTTATCTATCCCGACTACTATTATCCAATGCGAGGTCAAAAGAGAAAAAATGCTTCTCCTGCAAAGGACACTGCTTTGACTGCTCCCGGGGAGCCAGGGCCGAAGAGGAAGAAAGTAAAAGTGTCCACACACCCTCCACGCTGTATTGAGCCGGCCATAGTGCCCGAGTTTATTGGAGAGGCCTCTTCGGCCACCGAAGCCAGAGAACCAACTGCAGCGCCAAAATCCGAAAAAATGGCCGAAGCACCAGTAATAAGAAAAGAGAAATCTGAAGAAAGAAAAACTCTAGATGTTATAAGTCCTTCGTCAAAAGTTGAGACAACTAAGAGCCAAAAGGGGCCAGCAGCGACCCTGAAAAGAAAAAGGATGGTTAATGTGCTGGATGTTTTGGAGACAATTAAATCTTCAAGCACAACTCCAAAAAAAACTGTTGAAGTGTCTACTGAAGCCTTTGCTGCCGAAACTTCGAAGCAGCAATTTGAAACTGAAGCTGGGCCTTCGGAATCCACCAAGATACAACCTTTGAAGGCAAGTTTAGAAACTGAAAAAGCAAAAATAGCAGAGCCGATTCTGACTGAGGAAATTGGTACTGCCACCCCCGAAGCATCTTCCAAAATACATGATTATATTGTGCGACATGCTTCGGGGAAGAAACTATCTGAAGAAGAGATTTTTGAAGCCAACCACTATGCCCGAGAACTGAAATATCCGAGGGGGGCCGTAGTGTTCAATGGGACAAACGAAGATGATTTCTTGTACTGTCTCCCAGAGAATAAAGAATTATCCGTGTGTCGGGAGATGGCTAGAAGCATGGGGTTCCCGAAACTCGAAGCTGGCCTTTGCGCCATGACGAAAGAGGATCTTGCGGATAGCTTGGCGTACAATAGTCTGAAGGTACAAAAATTGTGAATTTTGAAGTTTATGAATTTTGAATTAGTTTTTTGCTCTTATGTTAAATCATTCATTCTTTTGAATAGGGCTTGATACTCAGCAATGCCTTGAGGGCTCAGAAGAATGCCGAAGATGAGAGCTGCACCATTGCTCTCAACAACCTTTGAACAGAGGTTATCAGGCTAAGAAACGAAGCCTTGGAGAAGGACAAAGTTCTGCTTACATTAGTGGAGAAAATGAAGGAAGACGAAGCTAACTCTAAAACTCAAGCCGAAGCTCAAAAGCGTGAAATTGAAGATCTTCGTAAACAACTAGCCCGAGCCAAAGAAGAACGCACTCTTGAAGAAACAAGACGAGAATTAAGCGATCAATGGGCAGATCATTTGGAAGTTAATGTTAAAGAGCTTCGTGCTTCTCAGAGAAGATGCTATGTTAAATCCATAGAGTGCGTTAAAAAGATAAAATCCAGCTTTACCAATGTTGGCGCATTCTCTAGCGAAGAGAATTTCTCAAGGAGCAATCCCGAAGGTCCGATGGAGTGGATCAGTAATGAAGCTGAGGCCTTCGAAGAAATCCTGAATAGTCGTGGAGACATATGCGCTTTTTCGGGTGCTAGAGGAATTGCTACTATTTTGGAGAAGAGAGGTTGTGAGCATATAAAATCTTTAGCGCAATCCGAAGCTACTTTGTCCTCCGAGGACATTAAAGACCCCTCAGCCGAAGCAAGCATGATCGGCAGAAAATTTTTTACCGATATCTGGGACAACGGCGGCCGAGAAATGGCGCAAGAAATTATTCAAAAGAGTGAAAAAGGCATCCATGATGCTAGAAAAGTAGCGGCGGCTGCCGAAAAAAGTACAGAGCCCGAGGGGCAAATAGGTATTAATTAGTGATTTTTATTATGTTGTAATTTTTTATTCCAGACTTTGTTCACGGTTTGTAATAGTAATATAGCCGTATCTTCTCTTCGCTCAGAACCTGCTGAGGCATCTCCGGGCCCCCACCCGAAGGGGGACGATGAAATTAGAAAAATGGCCGAAGCCATTATGGACAAGGTTGTCGACCAGCTACTGAACGAAGCTGCAGAAATAGTTCTTAAAGAGGATTAAATGCTACTGTAAAAACATTTGGAACGTAACGTATGTAATATATTGTAACTTTGAATGTAATATATAATCCATGTACAGTTTTAATTCTTTACGATGCATGAAATCTTGCATACATACCATTTTTTGAGCCTTCGGCAAAAAAACACCTTCCCTTCTTTTTATGCTTCGTGAAGAAAATCTTATTTTCCCAAGAAATTGCATACTTCGCTGGTGAAGATTATCCAAGCTTCGTGAAATATTCTCCGACGCTATAGAAAAGTTTTTTGTTGCCTCTCTAATGAAGCTACATTTCTTCTCAACTTGTCTTGTGTTTTAGTACGATTTTCTCTTTTCCAAAATATTCTCCAAAGATCAAGACTGCACCCCCTTCTTGTTTCACATGCAATATGCTGTATGATGCTGATGTTATGCAAAATGATGTGATGATGTTATGTTATGCAAAATGACATTTGTGCCACAGATACATATCCCTGTAATAGAGCACACACACTTTTTATATCAGCGTTGACTTTTCGCTGTAAGCCTCCCTTAGGAGCTTCTTCGCCTTTTACTTTCAGCGGAATCAGCGTTTATTTTTCGCTGTAAGCCTCCCTTAGGAGCTTCTTCGCCTTTTACTTTCGGCGGAATCAGCGCTGACTTTTCGCTGTAAGCTCAGAAAACTTACTCTGCGCTCCTTTAGGAACGACTTTTCACTGTTTTGAACAATTTGCACTGTGTCCGTTATAAAAAACTTTTGACAATACAACGGTCCTTCATGCCACCATAAATTCGTATGCTTCGGCAACAATTTGCACTTTTCATGGAGAAAGTGTTACAAGAAGTTGAAAAAAGATAAAAGACACCTAAACTTCCCATAATTGTTCCTTATTAACAAAAAAGTAATACTGAATGTAAAAATGCGAAAAAATGCTGTTTTGGTAGGATATTTATCAATAAATGTGCTTCGACTCTGGCACAGTGCTATTGACTGTGTGAGCTTCGGATTCTTCTCTGAAGTCCCTCTGGGGGTGAGAGTGCTGGCTCCCTTCTGGCTGCGAAGCTCGTTGTATTGGTGGTGGCGGTGGAAGCTGTTGCCAGGAAGCTTGGGGTTGGCTTGCCGAAGCAACAGAGGCTGCAGGGTGATTGCCTACATATTCTGGAATGTAAGGGGAATGGTACGAATCAGTATGCATGACCTGCTTCGGCTGATTCTGTTGTGCAGCAGCTTCTGCTAACTCCTTTTGCTTCTGGATGGTAATGTGACACATCCTGGTGGTGTGGCCCTTACCTTCACCACAGAATAGGCAGTATATTTTTCTTGGTTGATCCCCATATCTTCCCCCGAAGCCCCTGGCGCCTCTGCCCCTTGGCGCTGGCAGTCGGAAGGAGCTTTGCTGTTGCCCTGAAGCTTGCGAGGAGCACTGTGGCCTTTGCTGTTGACTCGCTTTGTCGTCATTTTGAGTAGAATTGTGAATTGACCTGACGTGCCTTGGATAAAATCTTCCTCCGAAGCCCTTAGTCATTTCAGAGAACCTGAGAGCTTCCTCCCTTCTTTGGCGAAAATCATTGTCAGCTCGAATGTACTCGTCCATCTTCTGGAGCAGCTTCTCTAGTGTCTGAGGAGGCTTCCTGGCAAAGTACTGAGCTGTAGGTCCTGGCCGAAGCCCCTTGATCATGGCCTCAATGACAATTTCATTGGGCACTGTTGGTGCCTGCGCTCTCAGACGTAGGAACCTTCGGACATATGCCTGAAGGTATTCTTCGTGATCCTGGGTGCACTGGAATAAAGCTTGAGCAGTGACTGGCTTCGTCTGAAACCCTTGGAAGCTGGTTATCAGCATATCCTTCAACTTTTTCCATGAGGTGATTGTCCCTGGCCTAAGGGAAGAGTACGAAGTTTGTGCAACGCTCCTGACAGCCATGACGAAGGACTTTGCCATGACCGCCGTGTTGCCACCGTACGAAGATATGGTTGCCTCATAGCTCATCAAGAATTGTTTCGGGTCTGAATGACCGTCATACATGGGGAGCTGAGGCGGCTTGTAAGATTGTGGCCAAGGAACAACCTGCAGTTCTGTTGACAAGGGAGAAGCATCATCAAAAGCAAAATTTCCATGATGGAAATCTTCATACCAGTCATCCTCGTTGTAGAAACCCTCTTGATGAAGCTCTCTGCGCAGGGGCCTTTGATTCTGGTCATCTTGAGCGAGATGTCGAAGCTCTTCAGAGGCTTCATCTATCTGCTTTTGAAGATCAGCTAGACGAGCCATCTTCTCCTTCTTCCGTTGAACCTGTTGATGGAGCATCTCCATTTTTTTGTATTTCTTGGTCCAAGTCGTCTTCCGGAGGCGTTGGGCTGATGGCCTTCCTCTTCTGTCTTCGGGCCTCCCTAAGAGAGACGACATCCTGGTTCGGGTCCAGCGGCTGCAGAGTGGCAGCCCCTGTCGTTGAAGCTTTTTTCGGCGGCATGACAAAGGTGACGCTTGCCGAAGGTTTTCAAAACCCAAAAAGTGGAAGTGAGTTGACCGGAGGTGGGCGCCAATGTTGGGGGCTTGTTCTCAAATGCTATGAATCAAGAACAAGACAACATGAAAGTGTTAAATGTCGAACTCCTCCGCCCTTAGAAACGTTATACCCCTTTGGGTATAACGAATCTCGGACGAAGGTTACAGAATAAAGGACCTTCGTTAGGTTGACAAATGATTATAACAGAGCGACTAGATAAAATGTGAAAGTAATAATACCAGTATAATCATCGATGTATTTCCATTATTAAATTTACAAAAATGAATTACAAATGTACCTTCAGATTGATGAAGAGTAAAGGTACAAAGGTGATGCGAAAAAGCATATGCCAAGTCAGCGTGAACAGTACGGGAGTACTGTTCACCTATTTATAGACTCGGGTCGCAGCCCGTGTAAAATTACATAGATGCCCTTTACATTTATCAATAACTACAGTAATTCTTTGAGGTCCAATTTGGCTTTTCATCTTTAAGTCGGTTCTTCTTTTCTGTTGTTGTGCCGAAGCCTTTCTGCACGTAGCTTTGTGATCGCCTCATCCTTTGTCATGATCGTTTTTCATTCCAGTCAAGCTTCGTCTTAACCACACTCTTGTATATTTGCAACCTGACTCCGAAGGTGCCTGTTCGCATATTACACTTGGAAAATATTATCAAATTATGTTTCTTGAGGACCTTCGGGAGCCGAAGGCCCCCAACACTATTGTATAACAGCGCTTGTCTACGAGACTACGCAGAGCGGTCGCTCGTTGTGGTTGTAGGACCGCTGGGCCATAGGACGTACATGTCCCGTCCTTTGGTGTGCCTGGGCAGGGTACCTCTATACACACAGTTGCAACGTCCGTCAACTATCAATTTGGCTACGACGATGTTCCAGACGAGATTGACCATTCACATCTCCAAGATGCTCTGCTGCCACAGCCTTCGCAGCCACAAGAGCGTAGGTGCCATCGCTCACTGGACCGTTACACTCTAGGCACCGCCACTCTCGGCAAGGATAACACTAGGAGGCGTTGATGGACCCTCTTTTACTTGTATTCATGGACGTTGTGGACTTTGTGGACTTTATGAACTTTGTGTTAATGGACTTTATGGACTTGTATGATTATGGACTTTATGTAAGTGTATGATTATGGACTTTATGGACTTGTATTATTTTGGACTGTATGGATTTGTATGGTTATAAACTTGTATGGATTATTATCGACTTGTATGGTGTTCTATGGTATATATTTGTGTTTGTGCATATGTTGGATTCATATAATATGTAAATGTAAACTGATACAATTAAAAAACAGAGGAAACTCTGCCGAAAATTTGTAAAGTTTTTATGAATTGACATATCAATAAACAAATCTTGTATTTTACAATCGTTAGCTCAAATGCATAGTTATCACACATCTAATATCTTTGTTGATAGGTGTCATGATCCTCGAACTTGTCAACCTTGCAAGGCACCACAAAAACAAATAGGCACTGGAACACCCCTTGGCAAAGACAACAGGTCCAAGGCAGTTACGGTCAAAGGACTCTTCCTAAAATTCGGTATGTTTATAGGAATAAAAAATATTAGGTAATACATTTTATACAACACTTATCTTTGCTTAGCAGATTTAACGTGCCTAGGCACCCTACAAATCGATAATATGAAGATTATAAATGATTCAAAAACCCTAACCCTAATAATCAAAGACCAAAGGGTAAACCAAAAAAGAAGGAAAAAAAGGAGGGAGATTAACTAGCCACCAAGGAACAATGGATCGGTTACAAGCTTTTATGGTCGAAGTGGCTGATCTAGGCTGATGTCTATCATAAATCTTGGTGCCGACCTAGGCACCAATTTCTCTGGCCAAGTTAGATCCACGTCAACGTTGAGCACAAGGTCTAGGCGCCAATGTAATTGACGCCTAAATGTGTTAGATTGGCAGCAATATCAATGGCGCCGACCATAGGTCCATTTTTAAAATTAAACTAGAAAGAACATATTTGTGAAAAAACCAAAAAACGCCAAAATAGGGAAAAAAAAGACAGTCTAGCTCATCAATGTTCTAAGCCCAAGAAGAACAATTTCAAGTACAAGAAAGATGATTTAAGTGATGATGATAAGAAGCATGACAATTCATACAAGAAAATGGATGGTAACAATAAGCAACTCGATAAGAAGAAAGGCAACAAGGGTTATATTTTTGGTGATTGACTCACCAATAGTGGCGGATGATAAAATAATAATGAGGTATGGCTGAAGGACAAAAAAAAAAACATGATGCAGCATATAGGACTTAAACCTGGAACCTGTTGATAACAAGCAGTATGAACTTATCACTACACTAAACATGATTTTTAGGTATGGCTTAACCGCTTAAGCCATAGTAGTCTATAATGAGTGTTCCGCCACTACTCACCAACATTGAATTATCAAGAGGATCATCTTCATATGATAGTGAAGAAGAGGTTGCCACGCTTGTTATTTGGGGCTTCTCTTCCTCCGCCACCACTACCTCGATATGATAGTGAAGAAGTTGTCGATTGAAGTTTTGAAACGAAGTGAGTGATTTGGCCAACAGAGAAGCTGAATTTGTTTCATCCATTGATTTCTTTCTACCAAAATCCTCTACTCATATACAAGTTTTGTGTTGCTCCAAGAGAACTCATTCTGTATTTTTTCCTACTGTATGCACTTCCAACGAATCAAAACAAAAAAAAATCGAAACTGGAAAAGGGTAACAGACAAATGCTGGTTCCACTGTTGTATCACCGATGGCGGTGAGAATCAGAAGGGCATGATGTGGCTGGTCTTGGAGTCGTACCCTGCGACGCAGCTCTTGCCGTTCACCCTGAAGATCTTTAGCAGCTCCGACGTCATCTGCCGCACCGCCGGCGAGCAGCCGCTCTGCATGAGCAGCAGCAGCTTGGTGAGCCCGCTCTCACACGCCGCCGCCGCCGCCACCGCGCGCCGGTCACGGTACCGGTAGCACACCGCCCACAGCACCGACACCGCCGCCTCCGCGCCGGCCATCCCGCCCTTCATCATCTTGGACACCACCACGGGCACCGCCGACCCCGCGGACTCGCACACCGCGGCTCGGCCCTCGGCGCACCCGACCGCCGCCTCCAGCACGCGGAGCGCCTGGCTCGGGGAACCGGCGTCGGCCTCCAGGATGCGCACCGCGGCGGGCACGGCGCCCAGGCGGACCATCTCGGCGCGGGCCCGCCGCGTCGCCGCGATGGCCGCCAGGCACGACAGCCCCGCCGCCACGGCCTGCCTGTCGAGGCCGCCCTTGTCGTCCGCGGGGCCCACGAGGCGGATGAGCTCGCCGAGCAGCTCCTCGGAGTCCGCCACCGTCGCCCGCGCGGCCGGCGCCGCATTGCGGAGCAGCGACTCCGCCAGCCTCGCCGCGTCCACCCGCGCCTCGAGCGAGGTGGCGCTCCGCAGCACGCGCGCCAGGGCCGCGGCCGTGGACGGCGCGTCGGCGGCCAGCGCCGCGGCCACGCGCCTCTTGCTCTCCTCCTCGATGCAGTCGGAGGCCGCGATGGCCGCGAGCACCCGCACGGCGGCCTCCGCGGCCTCCCTGCCCGCTTGCCGCAGCACGGACGCCACGGTCTCGGCGGCCCCGCCGGCCCGAGCCAGCGCGTTCTTGTCGAACTCGTCCACGTCGTCGTCGGAGAGGAAAGCCGCGAGCTTCCGGAGCGGGGGGCAGGGGTCCGCGGCGGGGTCAGCGACCCGGCGGAGGAGCTCGGCCGCCGCGGCGGCCGGCGTGGGGACGACGGCGGGCGATGAGGAGGAGGAGGGAGAGGAGGGAGCGGCCGTGGACGCCCAGAGCGCGATGAGGCGGCGCAGGGTGAGGTTGGGGACGAGGTCGGTGGAGGGGAGCGAGAGCATGGTGGCCGGGCACGTGGTGTTGCCGGAGTCGAGCCAGCGCTGGATGGAGGCGCGCTCGTAGGTGACGCCGGTGCAGAGGCTCACGGGCGAGCGCATCACGTCCAGCGAGATGGGGCACCGGAAGAGGCTGGGCACCTTCACCTCCAGGCCCTGGTACTCTGCCGACAGCCGGGCGTTCATCTGGCGCCTTCCGATGGATCGATCCAATCCAAGTGGATTCCCGGCTTACAGTCTGCAATGCAGTGGGCAATGGCGCGGCAGAGAGAAGTGGGAGGAGGCGACGGAACGGAGAAGAAAGGGAAAGCGTTGAGGAAAACAGGGGGAAGGGGGCCAGTGGTATTAATAGGCAGTGGTGGTCTTTTGGTTCCACACCATGTAGAACTGCTCTATTGCGGAAATGGCCCAGCCGGGTGTTGCTGCTACTTTAGCATAGCTGTTTTCAGACACCAAACTCGGAAATTACTAAGATACAGATTACTACTACTAGTACGTATTACTTTGAGAGCTGTAGGTGAGCTTCATGCTGAGACAGACAGGAGACAAAAGAAGCGAGCTATAATTTTACCGTCATCTTTTCTTAGGGAACTAAAATGCCACTCTCCACCAAAAAGATTACTCTTGAAGGTTGTTAGAAGCTTTATATATATATATATATATAGGGAAGAGGTAATGGAAGCCCTGGGCTTCCCCTACTAATGGAAGCCCCAGCCAGGACGCGGTCAACCCAGCACCCGCGCAGCCATGCAGTCAACAGCCAGGAATCCAGGACGATAAGCGCGTAAGGCAATATACGAATGCATATATATGTGGATAAAGATGCGTAAACCATGCATAAAGGAATCTTTTGACGCCCGAAACACGTGGAATGAATATGACACTGTGGACAGCGTTTACGACTGCATAATGACATGTACTTGACAGCATAAATCATGCAGTATGTGGTTCTGGTTCTGGCTCGGGCGGATTCCAGCGTAAACCGTGAGCTAAAACAGCGTAAATGAGTTCGAAATTTAGCGTAAATCCTATTTCTGTTTTGTAACAGCAAACGGGGCCTAAAATTACGGCGTGAAAATCGCGTGCAACCGATCGTGCGCGGGTCCTTGCTCGGGCCATTCCAGCGTAAACCGTGAGCTAAAACAGCGTAAATGAGTACAAAATTTAGCGTAAATCTTATATATGTTTTGTAACAGCAAATGAAGCCTAAAATTACGGCGTGAAAATTGTGTGCAGCCGATCGTGCACGGGTTCTGGCTCGGGCGGATTCCAGCGTAAAACGTGAGCTAAAACAACGTAAATTAATACGAAATTTAGCGTAAATCATTTATCTGTTTCGTAACAACAAATAGGCCCCGAGATTACGACGTGAAAATTATGTGCGGCCAAGTGCGCAAGTTCTGGCTCGAATGGATTTTAGCGTAAACGTGAACCTAAACATCGTAAATTAGTACGAATGTTAGCGTAAGTCGTATATCTGTTTCGTAATGGCGAATGGAGCCGAAATTTACGCCGCGAAAATCGCGCGTCACCGGACGTAAGCGGGTTTTGGCTCGAACGGACTTATGCGTAAAACGTGAACCAAAACAACGTAAATGAGTACGAATTTTAGCGTAAATCATTCATCAGTTTCATAATAACGAATGTAGACCGAATATATCTCTCTGCGCACGAGGTTGTCATAAAATACATCAAGAAAAATCGTAAATTAGAGTAAATACAACAAGAAGTGATCTGAGGTAATTGTGGCGTAAAATGCAAGCTAACCATCTACAGGAGAACTGTTTTAGATTTTACAATAAGATATAAGAGATAATTATTCCTGTACTCAACTATGGTAATGTCGTGTTTACATTTTAGTTGTTGGTACATACACGCAAAACTATGTTCCACCGTAACACCATTGTTAGCAAAAAAAAGTGAGTTCAAAAGGCTCTTCCAGCTTTCCTAATGTGGAGAAAACCATCGAGGTCCATATCTGCAAACGAAACATGAACTGTTAATATGATCTTTCCTTGTTAATATGATCATCTTTTCTAGCTTGTTATGACTAACATAACCTACAGTCTAAACTGAATGCAAACTTGAGTTAGAAGATCAGATTGGTGGTCTACGTGTTTACAAAGCGGAGCATACGCGCGATCTAGTAATTGGGCGTAATAGCGTATTCAAATTAGCATAAAAACACATATTTAGGAAATAAAAATTACAGAGGTGGATCATGCATGCTGGTTACAGTAAGTAGGGCTAGATGGCTGACTTACTGATGCATGTTCATGTAAGGAAGCAGAAGCATCAGATGTCGCGCTATGGCTGGCTCGCCAGCATCGACTCATGATGGGTCGCGCCCACACTGGTGGCACCTGGATTGCTGTAAAACACATTAAAAAGTGTCATAAATTTAGCGTAAAACGCAGTAAGACTGTTTTTTAATGTCAGATCACAGATGAAAAAATCTGTTCACCCTTTGTTCCACGCATATGGATGCTTATTCATGTTTTATCTCAAAGTGGTGACAACTAGTATGAAGTGATAGTTTTGTCCTCATTTTTAATAGCATCGTCTCTACACCTAGTAAGAAGTATCGAGGCTGCATTATTGTTTACTTAAACCTTGAGAAGTAGACTCAACAATTTAGTACGTAAGATAACCTTGCTTAAATACCACTTTTAAAAATATGTCACCTGTAAGGGTAATTTGCCGTGAAGTGCATAAAAATAACCTTTGTTAAAGACCACTTTTAAAGACTACAGCTAAGTGCATATGGCTCCTATTGCAAATTCTTGGTGAGGTTCCAATGAAGCATACAATCCGTAAAGGGATTACAACATTAAATCTCTGTTACTACGATTGACCGTTTTCCAATTGAACATTAGATTGGAGTGTAAAATTAAGAAAAAAAATGCTCAAACCTGAAGCCCTGAACACGTAAAGCAACACAGGCAGCGTTGTCAAGGATGAATGGAGGGGCGACGCGGTTCTGGATAACTGCAATATAGGAGATAACTGCAACAGGAATATGGGATGTAAGTCAACCAACATGTTTCACAATGTAAATAAAAAATTTAGTAATTTGTTACATTCAGATTCAGATACAAGTTGTTCATAATTAAATAATATAGATATAATCATAAAAACAGTGAAGAACTGAAACTAGCACAAGCATTTTTTTCATGAAGTCTAATTATATGCATTTTTTCTTAATATAGAAATAGGATGTGTTAATATGTAGTCTACCAAAATCGAGTCATGACAATATTCGACATTATCTCAGAACAGTTTGGAAAGTACAAGTTAGATCCACACCTTTAGATTATCATAGCCACATCTCAGAACATGTTTACAACACCCTTTCGAGCACTCCGTATGTCTTCAGGTTCATCAACACAATGTGTTAACGCCACCTGACGGGCAAGATATTACCAATGCCCATGATTGACATGATAATTCACAAAGAGTAGGCCATGAAAAAAAGTACAATGCACTTAAAAAATGTCTGAAGCCCTTAATTCCAATTTCCCTGACGCGGTCAAAAGGGGAAAAGATGGCAGCGCGGGTGGTGAGACAGGGCTTAGCCGCGGTATCGCGGGTGCCCACGTTACACGTTTAATTAGTAGTAGGGATGTAGTAGTATGACCTGATTCATGACGGCTTGCAGCTTTCCCATCCTCAATAGATGCGTACAAAATTTAGTTTGAATATCTACTTGTTAACACGAATTTGCGACAAAGGGGCCAGTAGACTGTAAAATACATTTTACATTAGATTCTTCGAGTGTACAAGAAACAAGAAGCAGACCATGTCCTAAATCATACTCCCTCCGTCCCAAAATAGTATTCGTTTTAGCTCTAGATTTTTATGTCTATATTCAACTAGATGGTGATGAATCTAGACACATATATAGAGCACATACATAAAGTATTGTATGAACCTATTAATTATTTAAAACGAATTTTAATTTGTGACGAAGGGAGTAGTAAACAAATGACAACTCTTGTTTAAGTTCTGCAAGACTAGCCTCAGTGACTTGTGAATAATGACACAACTCACAATTCCAAGCCCGACCAGGGTTTCAATGGACCGTCCAGGGTTTCAACGGCTCTCTCGGATTCTTCAACGGTCGGCTGTCGTGATGCAGCCACATTCAGTATGTGAACACAGAGGCTGATTTTTTCTTCACATGACAGATATACCTAGAATAGTTGGCAAAGCACATTCACAACAACAAAATTCTAAAAAGATATCCATCTGGTGACATCTAACTTGTCCTGAGAAGCATTTTCATTCAATATAATTCCCAAGTGTCCACTACCCATGTTCTCAAGATGTAACAAACAGAAAATATCATAGCACTCCATCATTTGTCACTGCCAAACTTGCAAAGTGAAAAACATTAGGTATGCAAACTTACTAACCTGGTGCCGCGCCGCTGGGCTGGTCTCCGCCATTTGTGCGGCTGGGGCTTGTCCCAGTGCAAACTTACTGAACAGTAGGTATGCAAAGTTACTCGACCATTTGTGTGGCTCGGGCTGGTAAAGAATAGGAACTGAAATAAATTGTAGTGATGTAAGAGAATGGTCACCGAACAAACTAAAAACATGCCTTGTGTTTAACTTAAGGAAGTAGTTGTTCTGCAAAATACTGAATGAGTTAAATTGCATAAACAAAATAGTAGATAGTGTTGCTAGATCCAACTAAAATAAGGTATTTTAACTTGTGCATTTGGTACTGGTGTGCTAGTGTAAACGACCAAATTTCTGAGGACTTCGTAGCTCAACATAGAAAATGTACTTCAACCTATTCCACCTACTTTGGACTGTGCAAATCAGAGGATATAAAGGTATTACTGCATAAATCTTTGATCCAAGAGACCCAATATCTGATCTATTTGCAAGAAACCATTTAAACGTATTTAAGTGCAAACTGAATTAACAAGGAAGAAAATATAGACCTCAAATGTTGTCCTGGAAATTGTGAGGGTGTATGATTCCCAGATCCAGCTCCATTCGCAACAGATTAGTTCCCCATAAGTAAGAAATATAAAACAAGAGAAGCCATAAATCCATCAAAACGCTAGCTATCAGGTTGACTTCAAACGACGACAAGGCAAAGGATACCGGCGGCGGCGCGAAGAAGGCGCCGCGGGGCCCAGGCGCGCTGATGGAGCGGGAGCGCCGCGTCTGGCTGGCGCGGCCCCGGACAGCTCAGACGCACCAAGCACGTGAAAAAAACCTCCTCCGCCGCCGCCGAGCGTGCAGCACTAGCTGACCCGCAGCACGCCCTTCGTTCCTAGGCAGTAGCGCGCCGGCGGACGGAGGAGGGAGGGGCCTGCGGGGGAGAGTGGATCTACGTCGGGCTGGGTTGGGTGTGACGGCAGGATTGACGTCTGTCGCGCCGGCGGCGGGCAATGACGGATGGGGTTGGGGTGGCGTGAAAGTGGAACCGTTGAAAGGGATAGGGTTAGGGCCGACGTGGTGTGTGAATCAATCGGGTGGAAAGGTGGAGATGGACACCGGTTTGCGGATCAGTTGAAAAGGGTACGGCTGAACAAGAAGACATTATTGGACTAGGGCTTCTCCTAGTTAGAGAGAGCCCAGGGCTTCTAATACATAAACTATATATATATATATATATATATATATATATATATATATATATATATATATATATATATATATATATATATATATATATATATACTCCCTCCAGTGCAATAAAGATAGTCGTTTAGGACATGATTGTGCATACCAAGGAGTGATTAATTATCATAGAGTTTTCCCTGTTTGCCCCTATTAAATAGGGATATGGGTGCATTGATGTCACCAAAACAATCAGACTTGATTGGTTGCTGTAGCAGCTCCAAGGCAAGCCGGGACCTAGTTTCCATTATCTAAAAAAAATATATATATTTGTCTCCACCAAAAAGACCCTTTGATGCCATGACTTGGAAGTTTCCGATGGGATAGAGTTTTGTTTTTTTCGTTCTCAAATTAAAAAAAAGACCCAGGGAATGGCAAGCTTATTAATTAAGTAACTTATGTATACTCTTAACAAGTACAGTCACCTAAACCTTGTGCACAAGGATCAACAAATGTTATGAAAGAATTAGGTTTGGTCACGGGTGAGCTAAACAAGTTGCTTAGGTCGTTCGTTACAGTACTGTGGAGGAAAACCGGCGAAAGAAAACATGTTAGCATTCCGGACGAATTTCTGCTATGAGCACCACGCCATAGTTCGGTAAAACGTGCCAGAAACACAGGGAAAGTCGCACAGCAAGTCTGAACTGTCACGCCGTGCGAAACCGATGCAACCCTGGGATGCGCAAAAACTCGGACTCCGAGGGTGCGCGATGCAAGGAGGGGGGGCGTGGGAATGCGGGAAGCTGGCGTGGAAAGGAGTAGCGAGGGTCAAAGGAGGCGAACTGAGATGACGTATGGACCGGGCGCCGCCGCTCCATGCTGCCCCCTGCTTTTTGGTCGTCTCCTCCAGTTGTTTTTGCGGCCAATTGGCTTGGCGCTGCGTTGGCGAGGTGCTCGTTTTTCTTTTCTTTTTCTAACCTCTGTATCTCCAGGAGATGAGAGCAACCAGTTTATGTTTCTGTATCTCCCGGTCCGGTCAACAATTTATCTGATGCTGCACTGCATTATCTTGCGCTTCGGCGCTCTGGCGTCTAGTCAAAATTGGCAAGCACGATCAAATAAAAATGAAAGCCTCCATCGCTCATTCGCTCGGTGAAGATTGACGACCGGCCTGTCCTGGAGTATATTCTCCAGCTGCCAACCTGCCCACTGCCAGTCGCACAAACACGCACTGACGCACGAGACCAGGAGGGCGGGGATTTCTCTGCCGTGGATCGCGTGACGGGACGGCGAATTCGCGGAGAGCTCGCGAGCCAGTCGGCAGCGCGGCACACGCCTTCTGCCACACGCCCACGCGTCGGCGCGACGACCGCGCGTAGGCAACCGCCAGCCCAGCTGGTAGCTGCTAGCTGGAGCGGGACTGCTGGACGACGACGTATTCGCCTTGCCTGGTGGCTTCGCCAATCGCCACACGCTGTTTGCATCCGTGCCCCCACCCCCAGGCCTCTCACTAACCAACGGCCTCGCCCTCCCTTCCCTTTCTTCCGTGTAGGGTTTATTAGACCGGTTCCGGTCTCTCGTTCCTGCCACGTCAGCCACTCTCATCCATATTGTTCCAGAGTGCAGACTGTATCAGGTCACAGCCCTAGCCTATAACCACGTCAGATTTTCTATTTTAGAATTAATTAATTCACACAGGTTTATTTCAACGCTTAGAAAATCACACAACATGATATTCTTTTATTAAATTTAAAGTTACAAAGCGCATAACAATTAAAATAAAATTACATAACTCTAATCCGACTCCTCGGTCTCATCCTCATCTTCTTCCTCTTCACGTCCCGCTTCCGGTTCCTCTTCTTCGTTATCTACCAGACCAAATTCTTTTCTGACCATCTTTACGACCCTCGCATGGGTATGTCTTTTCAGCCGGGTTTATATCCATGGTTGATCGGTCCTTTAGAATGTTACATTGCTTCAAAAGCTTAGCCTTCACTAATCCACTACACAAGTTCTTCATTTTGAATGCTTCACTTGTTGGCCCGTTGCTCGTGGCTTCCATCCCTTTCCCCTTCGTCTTTGTCATTCGCGTAGCCGCCTTTGCCCTATCACGCCCCACTAGTCAGGGCACTTTCTCCTCGGTGTCTTCACTGCCTCCAGAACTATATTCACTACAGACTCTGAGTCGGGTTCTCTTATTCGTAGTCGCATCAGATCCACTACCAAGACCATGCTTTCCTGACCACTTGTTCTCGTGGCGAACAACTTACCACCAGTGATGGCACTTAAATGGATGCCCCCATTTTACCCTCGAACCTCGCCATTGCTACCTCCATGACCATTGCATCGCCTGCTACGCTATCACGCAACCTTTCTTCTCGGGGTAGTATCCATTGAACTTGGTCACCTCCCCGTTGTAGGTGCCCCAATGATCTTTAAGTTGCTTGGCGGTTTGATGACGGCGAGGGTCGGAGGTGGAGTTATATGTTGCCACTATTTGGTCTTAAAAACTTTATCCGCTCTTATTGTTGTCGGAGATGGGATCATTATAATGCATAATCCAAGCATTAACCTACAATAAAATCTATAATAAAAGTAAACTAAAAAATCAAGTTTAAATAAATAAGAAATGATTCACTTACCAGCTTTTTCTTGTCGGTGGTGAAAGCATCTAGGCCCTGGTTGGTTTTAGTGATTAATGACAACATAATATTATATGTGACTAACGTGTGTTTTGCAGAGCAAATGGTAAGTTAGGTCGCATTACAGGAAGTTGTACTACAAAGATGAAAACAATCCCTGAGATGAGAACTTGAAGCGACGACTGAAACGACGAATCAAAAGATGAAGGTCTTCGTATTTCGAGTGTCGAATGAGTTGCTGACACTCGGTAAGAATTAAGTCTTCTATTTTATTTTAGTCGTACTATAAAGAGGGGTTGTGGATGAGTAGTTTGACCAAACGAATTCTAGTGTAGTGTTGGTGCATATTCACACTCACATCTAGTGCTAGATGTCACTCTATAACACACTCACGAGTTAGAACGATTCGAAAAACAGAAGGAAAAAAGTTAGGGTTACTGTCTTAGAGGCTCCGGACTGTCCGGTGCACCCTCTAACAGTGGGGTCAGCCAGCCTCAGGGGCAGCGCCTCTGCCCCCGAGAAAACCCGAGAGCAACGGGTTGGGAAAATGAATTTGAGCCGCCACACCGGACTGTCCAGTGTGCACCAGACAAGTACTGTTCACTGTCCGATGTGCCATCAGCCCAACGGCTAGCTGTCAAAACTAGCCGTTTGTCGGTGTTTCGGACCCGGGGGGTCCCTGGACCGATGAGTAAATTTGTCGCTGCGTGTCCCTGCTCAGATGGGTTGGTGCGAGATGGAACACAAGTGGGGGAATGAGCCTTGTATTATCCTGCACCAGGGTGCTTGTAGTAGGGGTTACAAGCGTTGCGAGAGAGCGAGGGCGAGAGAGAGCGAGTAGGAGAGAGCGAGGGAGAGAGAGAGAGAAGGGGTTCGACCCCTGCTCATCTTCTCCCGTCCCTTTGTCGTGCGCCTACTCGTCTCTCCTGCCGTGCATCCGTGCGTTCGTATGCTCGTATGTTCGTTCTTTTTTCTCCTTTTTTTGTGTTCGCGTGTTCGCCCCCCCCTTCTTTTTCCCCTGGACATCCCCTTTTATAGACATAAGGAGATGGTCCAGCTGTACAATGGGGGTGTAGCTATGTGCTACGTGGCCAGCGGGGGGAGTGCCTGGTCGCTATGCACGTGTTGACGTGTCCGTCAGAGAAGTGCACGAGCCCTGTAGAAGCACAGCTGTTGGTGCTGCATGGACCTTGCTGACGTCTCCTTGCTTCCGTAGGGGGCTTGAGAACCACCAGCGTTATGGACGCATGCGGGGAACCATCATTGCCTGTTACCGTGGTAAGCTTGATGGGACGCCGGTCTTGTTCCTTCGTATCCTGAGCTAGCCAGGAGTAGGGTGATGATGTATCCCTCATGGCGCGGTCGATCTGAGCCTGAGGTCGGGAGAGGCGGTGGTTCCTCCGAGGCCAAGGCCGGGGCCAAGGCCCAGGGTCGGGCGAGGACGTGACTCCTCCCGAGGCCGAGCCCTGGGGTCGGGCGAGGCGGAGATCTCCTCCTGAGGCTGAGGGCAAGGCCGAGCCCTGGGGTCGGGCGAGGCGGAGATCTCCTCCCGAGGCCGAGCCCAAGGCCGAGGCCGAGCCCTAGAGTCGGGCAAGGCGGAGCTTTCTGTTACGCCCGAGGCTGAACTTGACCGTTTGTCGGTTTCACCCGGGTGGTTGGCACAGCAGCCGGAACGGGGCAGGCGGCGCTGTTTTCCTATCAGATCGGTCAGTGAGAGGATGAAGAGACTGCAGTCACTTTGACCTTGCCGACTGAGGCACGCGTGTCAGGATAAGGTGTCAGGCGATCCCAGCATTAAATGCGCATGCAATACGGTCGGCTGGTAAGACGATTTGGCCAAGGTCGCTTGCACGACAAGGCTTGCCTTTGGCTGAGCCGAGGGTGCGCTCACTGTCTGAGGAGAGCCCCGGGCGAGACGCGAACTCGTCCGGGACCACTATTTCGCCCGAGGCCGGGCTCGGGCGAGGCGAGACCGAGTCCCTTGGTAGACGAAGCTTTGACTTTGACTCAAACTGTAAGCTTTCATGGTTTGTCCTGAAGGTATTTTTGAGCCGTGATTAGGAGTGTTGAGGGTACCCCTAATTACGGTACCCGACAGTAGCCCCCGAGCCTCAAAGGGAGTGGCGATGCTCGCTTCGAGGCTCTGCCGCATTTTTGGTGAGGGGACCGGCCTTTCTTGGTTATACTTTGTTCCGACGGGTGCGCGCGAGCGCACCCGTCGGGTGTAGCCCCCGAGGCCTCGGAGGAGTGGTTTGACTCCTCTGAGGTCATAACGCTTTTCGTGATGCCTCGGCCGGTCCTGTTGTTCCCTCATGCGGCCTGGCCGTAGCCCGGGTGCACGATCAGGTTCCGAGTTTTGAAGTTGGTTTGTTGACACTGTCAATAGTTTGGCCATAGCCGGGTGCGAGAGCAGCCCTCGAGCCTCTGCACAGAGCGAGAGGACGATCAAGGACTGTCTCGACTTTTATTATACGCCCCTTCGTTGCCTTTCCGCAAGGAGGAAGGGGGGGAAAGCGCCATGTTACCCTCGGAGGGCACCGATCATGGCGTTTTCCGGTGAGTTGCTAACGGGTGATCCGAGTGGACGCCCGTGCCCCGTTCGTTAGGGGTCGGCTAGTGGCCCAGAGGCGCGCTCCAAAAGTACCTGCAGGTGATTCGCTGGACCCGGACCCTTTTCGACAGGGTCCAAGGGCTCGATGCCTCCCTCCGGTGGGATTCCATTACGAGTCGTTCCCGCTGGTCTTGGAAATGTCCTAGGGTAGGGCTGGAAAATTAGCTCGAGGCTCGCGAGCCGGCTCGAGCTCGGAGCGGCTCGGCTCGGCTCGGAGCGGCTCGCGAGCCTCGAACGAGCCGAGCCGAGCCTCTTCTTCGAGCTCGTTTTTGCAGCGAGCCGAGCCGAGCTGGCTCGTTCCAGCTCGCGAGCCGGCTCGCGAGCCTTGCAAAAATGGTCAATTTATGGAATAATAATGAATATTAGATAATTTTATGAATAATAGCTCATTTTTTAGTCTTTGATGATGAATATATTACAAGTTATAATTTAATTTACTCATAATGTAGAATGATGATTCTATATTTCAAATTTATATAATGTTAATTCACCAAATAATACAACGAAAAGTACCAAAATATGGCTCGCGAGCCGAGCCGAGCCGGCTCGCGAGCCAAGGTCGAGCCGAGCCGAGCCTATTTCACCAGCTCGTGGAATGGACGAGCCGAGCCGAGCCGAGCTCGTTCAGTCACCGAGCCGCACCGAGCCGAGCCGAGCCGAGCTCGGCTCGGCTCGTTTCCAGCCCTATCCTAGGGTACCTCGGGAGCATAGCCCAAGCCTCGGCCATGTAACAGACGTACCCAGAGTCATCCCTCACTCTGCGTGCTCTGGGGCGGCTGTTGAACCCTTCCGAGGGGCTAGCCTTCGAACCCCTGATCAGTAATGGGCGCGGAGCCCGAGTGCTCTGGGGCGGCTGTTGAACCCTTCCGAGGGGCCAGCCTTCGAACCCCTGATCAGTAGGAGGGCTCGGGGGCCCGCTTCCTTCGCCGAGAAGGATCCTTTCCGAAATATCCCCTTTCCCAGTCCCTGTGGCAAGAGAGAGAGAGGAAACAGAAAAGGATATGAATTTAAAAATCGTAGCGCACCTTTTTTGACGCGGCCTTTATGGCGGAGGTGAAACGTCGCCTGCTTCGCCCGCCAACGGTGTCGCTTGCCCTGCCAAGGAGTTAATGCGACGGGACGGGCGATTCACGGGGCGGCCGTTGTGCGTGCGCGAGTCGTTCGAGGAACGGGCGTTTCACCTTCGAGTTTGAATTTCGCGGTGGGTTCGGGCGAAGTCTTGAACGGTTCTCGCCCGGGCCTTTATATACCCAGGAGAGGGCCGGTGGTGGTTCTTTACCCTGCCATCTGCGCCTGCCTTCTGCTTTGGTTCCCGCAACCTAAGAGAATAGCCAAGGAAAAGAAAACTGCACGCCTTATCCCCTCCGCCTTCACCACCTTCGTTCGGTGATGGCCGACAAGGTGACCATCGTCCTGCCGCGCGACCCGTGGCCTTCCTCCACTGTCGTTGTGGGGGATCTGGAGGCCCTTGTTGTCAATGGTTTGCTCCTCCCCTCTCCGATGGGCCGCAGCCGGAGTGGATGGCCCCGAGCGAGGCCGTCCCGACTCCGCCGCGGGGTATGTGGTCAGCTTTATCCCCTTCCATGAGCGGGGGTTTGGAGTACCAGCGAGCCGCTTCATGCGGGTGCTCCTGCACTATTACGGGGTGGAGCTTCACAACTTCAACCCTAACTCCATTGTGCAAGCGGCCATCTTCGCGGCGGTTTGCAAGGGTTATTTGGGGATTGACGTTCATTAGGACCTATGGACCCATCTCTTCTTCGCGGAGCTCTTTGCCTCGACGATGGAGGCGAAGAAGGTCCGTATGGCGGTGCGGGCCGGAGGCTGCACCCTCTAGCTAAGGCCTGGGCGCATGCAGCTATACATCCCCGCCACCCTTGTGTCTTCGAACAAGGGGTGGCAGCGCCGGTGGTTTTATCTCCGGAATGATGACGGGAGGCTTCCATCGTTTTCTCAACGAGTGGTGACCGCCACCGACGCTAACTGGCGCTGGGGGCCATGCGCGAGAAATAGGAGAAGCTCCAGCCCCTTCTGCATGCCTTGCAGAAGTTAAGAGATGAGGGGCTTACCGCTGCGGGGGTTGTTGCCGCCATCCATCGCCGGAGGGTGCTTCCCTTGGCAGAGCGGCGGTTGCAGCTCTCGGAGATGAGGCCGGGGGTTAATTTGGAGGGCTCGCAGATGTCCTTGGCCTCCCTCCCCGACGACGACCTCCGCAAGCGGGTAGCAGGTACGGTAGGGAGGCTGGATGCCGGTGCCCTTACCCAGTGCGCGATGCGTCCCGACCATGGGTACGTGTCCGATCCTTCTCCTGTTTTGCGCTGAGTTGCCTTTAATTTTCACTGTTCGGATTTTCGTCTATCCCTAGGGTTGAGGTTTTATAAACCCACCCTACCACCGGTCCTGGAGGATGCGGTGGACCGAGCCGCGCGGAGGGTCGCCGCGGAGAAGAAGGAGAAAAAGGACGTGGAGAAGGCCCGGCTCACAAGCGGATGCGAGCTCGGGACGCTTTGGAGAAGCGTCGTCGGAGGCAGGAGAGGGACGGGCTCCCGAGGGAGCCGTCGCCGGAGACGCCCGACGATGACGACGATGATGATGATGACGACGAGAGTGACGACATGGCGGCCCGTCTCGGCCTCAGCCCGGACCCGAGGCCGGGCCAGGGGTCGCCGAGCCAGCCTCCAAGTGGGCTGGTACCATCAGTGCCCGGAGCCGGGACATCGCGGTCCCAGCCCGAGGAGCGGAGGCGGACCGAGGGGGTACTTGACCCCTTGGCCGAGGTAACTGGGGTGACGCCGGGGGGTCGGGCCGATCTGCCTGTCCTCCATGAGCAAGTGCTCGTGCTGGCTGTACAGGAGGTCGGCCCCTTGGCCGTGGCGACGCCTGGGCAGGCCGCCCCTTCGGCGCTTCGGGCATCCGAGGCGGAAGCGGCACTGAAGCCGGCGTCGGGGCAACTTTTGGCAGCGCCTGCGGGGACTGGGGCCCGAGGGGCCTCCCCGCAGGCATGACTGGCCTTGGTCCGGAGCGGGTAGGTATCTGAGAATACCTCTGTTTTGGTCTTTTCCCCACGTGTCTTGATCTTGCTCTCTCCCTCTTTCTTTTCAGCAAGCGGAGGCAGGGCTCGGCTGGTCTGGCCCCCCGGAAGGCCCTTAAGACGGGGCTGGCCTCCGCAGCTGGTGCCGCGGCGTGCCATGCCGGTTGGCTGGCTTCCGCATAAGACGCCCTCGAGCGGGGGGCCCAGGCAGCACGAGCTGCCATGGGGCAAGCCTCCCAGGCTGACCCTTCTGCCGGGAGGGCCATCGTGCCAGGGGAGGCCGTTGACGCGGTCGCGGCCACAAGCCCGCCTGACTTGTTACCGGTGCCGGCATCGACTCCCACTGGGGCTGTTGCTGATTCGCCCACGGAACCGCCTATCGCTTCCGACGTCGGGACGGTTGTGGCGCCGCCGCTCGTGGTCGTCCCCAACCTCCCCATTCTTGGTCATGAGGAGGGGGCTGCCGCCGTCGCCGAGGTCAGTGATCGGAGGCCCGCCACCTCAGCCGAGGGGAGGCCCAGCATGTCAACGACGATGGTGCCCGGCGCGTCAACTGCAGGGGGACTCGATGCCTTGGTGGAGGGGCGCGCAGAACCGCGACCCGTTTCGGGGAGCAGCAGCCTTATCCCCGCGCGGTGCAACCCCAATGAGTGGTGCGGCAGGCGCTCCGATTCTGGAGCTGCGGCGCCTCGGAACCCCTCCTCCTTCTTAATGACGAGCGGGAGGAGCAGTCTCGGGATGAGCTCCGTGAGTATGCCGAGGCGGCAATGGGGTCGCTTCGGTCGACCATGGAGATCCTTTCCAGGGACGTTCCTAGGGTCCTCCAGGTAAGGATGTTAGGCGTATACCCTGCGTGACCGGGGCATTCTTGGTAATACCCTTGTCGGGGACCATAATTAGGGGTACCCTCAAGGCTCCTAAATCTCAGCTGGTAACCCCCATCAGCACAAAGCTGCAAAGGCCTGATGGGTGCGATTAAGTCAAGGATCGGTCCATTCGAGGGACGCGATCACGCCTCGCCCGAGCCCAGCCTCGGGCAAGGGCAGCCGACCCCGGAGGATCTACGTCTCGCCCGAGGACCCCCTCTAGCAAAAACACACCTTCGGCTCGCCCGAGGCCCAGTCTTCACCAAGAAGCAACCTTGGCCAAATCGCCACGCCAACAGACCAAATCGCAGGGGCATTTAATGCAAAGGTGGCCTGACACCTTTATCCTGACGCACGCCCTCCAGTCGACAGAGCCGAAGTGACCGCAGTCACTTCGCCGCTCCACTGATCGGTCTGACAAGAGGACAGCGTCGCCTGTGCCGCTCCGACTGCTGAGCCACTCGACAGAGTGAGGCTGACAGCAGCCAAGTCCGGCCTCAGGCGTCATAGGAAACTCCGCTTTGCCTGACCCCAGGGCTCGGACTCGGGCTCAGCCCTAGAAGACGACGAACTCCGCTCCGCCCGACCCCAGGGCTCGGACTCGGGCTCAGCCCCGGAAGACGACGAACTCCGCTCCGCCCGACCCCAGGGCTCGGACTCGGGCTCAGCCCCGGAAGACGACGAACTCCGCTCCGCCCGACCCCAAGGCTCGGACTCGGGCTCAGCCCCGGAAGATGACGAACTCCGCCTCGCCCGACCCCAGGGCTCGGACTCAGCCCTGGCCTCAGCCGACGGTCTCCGCCTTGTCCGACCCGGGGGCTCGGACTCGACCTCGACCTTGGAAGACAGACTCGACCTCGACCTCGGAGGAGCCTCCACCTCGCCCAACCTAGGGCACGGACCGACCACGTCAATAGGAAGCGCCATCATTACCCTACCCCGAGCTGACTTAGGCTACGGGGAACAAGACCGGCGTCCCATCTGGCTCGCTCCACTATACGAGTAATGATGGCACCCCACATGCCCTGTGACGACGGCGGCTCTCAGCCCCCTTACGGAAGCAAGAGGACATCAGCAAGGACTCGACAGCCCCGACAGCTGTCCTTCCGCTAGGCTCCAGCGCTCCTCCGACGGCCACGACATCACGCGAACTGGGTGTCAAAACCTCTCCGGCTGCCACAATGGCATGTACTTAGGGCGCTAGCTCTCGTCCGCTAGACACGGTAGCACACTGCTACACCCCCCATTGTACACCTGGATCCTCTCCTTCGCCTATAAAAGGGAGGTCCAGGGCCCTCTTACAGAGGGTTGGCCGCGTGGGGAAGGACGGGACGGCGCTCGCGCAAGGCCGCACGTTCCCTCCCGCATGGACGCTTGTAACCCCCTACTGCAAGCGCACCTGACCTGGGCGCGGGGCTAACACGAAGGCTGCGGGTTCCACCTCCCACGCCTGTCTCCCTCCGGCTGCTTCTCCCCCCTTCGCGTTCCGCCTCGCGCCGACCCATCTGGGCTGGGGCACGCGGCGACAATTCACTCATCGGTCCAGGGACCCCCCGGGTTTCGAAACACCGACAGTTGGCGCGCCAGGTAGGGGCCTGCTGCGTGTTGACGAACAGCTTCCCGTCAAGCTCCAGATGGGCAGTCTCCAGCAACCTCTCCAGCCTGGGACGATGCTCCGTTTCGGGAGTCTTGAGTTCATGTCCCTCAACGACAGCTACGACATGATACTCCTTCCCCCGCCGCGCGACAGCGACAATGGCAGTCGACAACCCGCCCGCCGGCGGGGAAATCGACGACGCCTTCCCCACGTGGTGGAAGGACGACATTCGGGCTTGTCTTGTCCCCTCCCCCACCGACGGAGGAGGAGGTGGGGCAACCAAGGCCAAGCAGGAGGTGGCACCTCGTTGGCTGTCGAGCGAGTCGACGGCGCCGGTGCCCCAACGGGGAGCGCGTCGGGCATCGGCCTCGCGTCTGAGACAAAGACGAGCGCCGTCTCCCCGCAACACACCAACCTCAAGCAAACGGACGACACCAGCACACTCACGAAGGACTTGCTGGGCGTCACCCTCGTACCTAAGACGACGGTGCAGTCAGTCCCTGACGTGACTTCGTCACCGCCCGTCGACCAAAAGGTACCGACCGATTCCCATCTCGCGCCTTTTGGATTCGGCCTCGACCCGCCAAGCAACTCCGCTTCGGTGGACACTCTCATAGAGGCGAGTCCAAACCCTCTGGGGTATCGTGTGCGGTCACCCTGGGACCGGCTGACGGCCGTCTCGACCTACGGGCCCACGGGGTCCGAGGAAGATGGCGAGCCCGACCTCTGTTGGGATTTCTCTGGACTTGGTAACCCCAATGCCGCGCGGGACTTCATGACCGCATGCGACCACTACCTTTCCGATTGTTCCGACGGTAGCCGCAGCCTCGACGACGAGGACTGCGGTCCAAGTCGCGAATGTTTCCACGTCGATCTAGGGGGTCCCGGCGAAGGCAACCATCTTGGTATACCGGAGAACGGTTACCCCCCTAGGCCCGTGCCTCGCGTTGACGTCCTTCGGGAGCTAGTTGTGGTCCCCGTTCCGGCGGGGGGTCATGACCCACAGGTCGAGCAAATCCGCGAGATACAGGCCAGGCTCGACGAGGAAGCAGGAACGCTTGAGCCGACCCGCCGGAACATCGGGCAGGAATGGGCGGGCCAACCTCTGGCCGGAGAAGCGCGTCATCTCCCCCAGGGCATCCAGCACCGCATCGCCGACGACGTCAGGGTAAGGCCGCCACCGGTCTCTAGTGGAGTCGGCCAAAACCTGGCTGCAGCGGCAATACTTCTCCACGCGATGCCGGAGCCATCAACCACCGAGGGGCGGCGTATCCAGGGAGAGCTCAAGAATCTCCTGGAGGATGCCGCGGTCCGACGGGCCAAAAGCTCCGCCTCCCGACGGCAGGGGTACCCCTCGGAACATCGCGCCGCGACTTCCCGATTCGTACGGGAAGCCTCGGTCCACACCAAGCGCACGCGCAACACAACGCCTGCGGCCCCGGGTTGCCTCGGCAACGAGCACCATCACCACAGCCGTCGGGCCCACCTCGACGAGAGGGTGCGCCGAGGCTACCACTGTAACACCCCTGGTGTTACTATAACTAAAACTTGAGCATGACATCATAGCATTGACATTGCATATGTTTGATACACCTAGAGTGCATTCACTAGGCAAAAATTTCAAACAAGTTGTATTGTTTTAAGTGTTTTTGCAAATAAAACCCTGGTTAAGGAACTTAACCCTATATAGAGATTAAAGGGGTAAAACTTAACCCAAGATGAGAAAACCTAAAGGCTTTGAGGGAAAGGGTTATAAATATCCCCAAAAACAAAGTTGAGTCACATTTATACCCCTGGATACCAAAAATCCCAAATAGAACCCTGGAAAACCCTAAGACTAAACCCTAGGGGCCTAAGTGCAAAATTAGTCCACTTTTGGGCTAAAGTGCAAAAACCAAGTCAAATAAGTGTTTTAAGTCCTTTAGTTCACAAATGTGTGGACTTGAAAGCCAAATGTTGAGTTTTGGACTCATTTGCAAAAAGGACCCCAACTTTGAGTTCTATACTAAGTCTGAAATTTAGTGTGAAGGCTCAACTTTAGGGCTTTGTAACATTCAAAGCATGGGGTCTTTGCCCTAGGTCACCACACCAAATTTGTAGAGCAATTAAAGGAGAACAACTTTGCTTAAGAGTGTGAGCATTGTTGTTAAGGAAATATTGGAGATAATCAGGCCTGAAGTTAAGCTGTCAGGCTGATTCAGTCTAAAATTCAGAAGTTCAGTGTAACAAAGCCATCTTCGGGGTTGAATTAAACCTTGATCCATTGCTCAAATAGGTTTAATCCCTATAGTCGATTTGTAGCTGGTATGTAGCACTACAACTTTGGTGCAGAGACTTGGGCCTGTTGCCACGTGAAATTGGAATAAAACTCCCCTGCAAATTGCTCTGTCAGACTGTCTGAACCGAGCTCGCCATGGTACAGTAGCTTGACTGGATCAGATCACCAGCGCGGCTGTCCTCACCGCCGACGGATCCCTCCGCCGCGATTCGGGTCGCCGGCGTTTGGATTCGTGCACCGGACTTGTGGATAACCTCTCGGGGTAAAAGATCCTCATCGTCGTCAAGCTGGAAGCCACCTCGGTCGGCCGCGGTACTCCTCCCCTAGTTCACCGCTCGCGGGTAAAGTGCTCACCGCCGCCGTGCCCTCGCCGTTGGCCACCGCGTGTCCTAACCGCGCCATCGCATCGCCGTGATTCCCTACTGCCATCCCATCAACGTCGATGAGCTCGCCACGGCTGGGAACACGTAACCAGGACGCCAGACCTCTTCCTCATCTCCGGCCGTCTCCGCTATCCGCTCAAATTGAGCGCCACCGCCCCGGGGATCTATAAATTGAACCCCCGACCAGCTGCGCTAGGTCATACCAAAGCCATAGCCACCACTCCCATCTCCGATTAGCCCCCATAGCCAGAGAATCGCTCACTTCCCCCAATTCGGTTTCCGCCACCGCGAAGAAGACCTCACCGTGACCAGCTCCATCCAGGTGAGCTCAAGTCCCTCTGCCGCTTGTTCTAGCATCCCTCAGCTCCTCTTAAACTCCCTGACCCCTTTGATTGAGCTAAGTCGCCATAGTTCACCGGGAACACCTTCACCATCCGCAATGTTCTCGGTTCATGCGGACAGAGCTTGATAGCTCATTATCCGTGCAATTAGATTAGGGAAAACACTCGGGCTTGGTCCAATTTGATGTCCGCCGCTCGGGAACCCTAGCCGTTGCCCCAATCGGCCGGCGTAGGTGCTCATCGGAGCTCGACTGGGCGTGAACGCCGTCGGGGACTCCACCTTGCAAAAGAACAGAACTACGAGGGTCTATCTGTAAACGTCAGAGACTCTGTTAAACAGTGAATGAATTTGTTCGCAGATAGACAGAAACGCGGGGGTCCCTATGCAAAATCGCCAGGGCGCGGGTGCGCGCGGGCGCCTTTCTGCCCTAGCTGGGCCGCCTGGGCTGGATTCGGCCCAGTGCTGTTCACCTGCTTTTCTTTTTCTTTTATCTTCAGAGCCAAAACAATTATAGAAAATGCTAGGAAAATGATAAAATTGTGAAACTAATTTTCCTAGGCCTGTTATTTTCCCTAGAATTTAGTAAAAATAGTTTTATGATTTTTAATGGAAATAGGAAATTTTAGGGTATTTAAAGTGGTTAAAAGTATTGGTTATGGATTTTTAGAAAATAATTGGTAAGTCCAAAAATGCCCAAACTTTTTATGGGAACTTAAAACAATATTTAGAAGCCTTGGGTAGAATTTGGGTTGATTTGGACCTTGTTTGATCACTAAACCCAAAACCACCTCCCTGCCCTATGAACTCCTTTACTGACTCCGGAAACCCTAGGTTCTCGGAGTACCGTGAAGGAAAGTTGTACTCAAGACTTAGATAATAAGTTTATATTATCTTCGCATCCTCATGAGCATCCCATGGCATCCATTCTTATGCATATATATGGTTATGTTAGAACACGAAGAAGAAGAAGAAGTCTCTGAAGACAGGACACCACCATCCTCAGATCCTCAAGCAGGCAACTGCTTTTATTTCAATATTTGTGGATCCGAGCAGAACTCACCTGATAACAAAGGCAAGCCCCGGTGCATTTGCCACCTTCCTTGATGTTTTTAAAATCTTTCTTACTTGATTGCTGCATTAGGTGATAGGAGTTGATTGCTAAAACAATTCCTGCATTACCTTCCTTGAATTTGATTACCTTCCTTGATCACCCGTTTTATAAAAGATTTTTGATGCTTAGTCTTGCTTTAGAAAAACAAAATGTTTTGTTTTTACAAAATATGATGTGGCAAAGGTGGGTGGGATGTTTTCAAAAATAAAACTTGATGGTGAATCTGTCAAAGGCCTGATGGATTCAACATCGGAAAAGATGTACCTCTGCCAGGTACCAAGTTTTTAGGATAAAATGCTTAAGCTGAGACCGGGCGAGTGACTTGCACGAGAAGAGAGTCTCGGTGTAGTGTCTCCGTCTGAGTCGATTAAGGACTGTCTCGATGTAGGCTTGATGATCGAGGACCCTTTAGCTGGTCACATGCCTCGTCATGGGTAAGCTTTGCCTCGGGCAGACTAAGGTCGGAATAAGATAACACGAAATGGGCGTGGAGCGGTGGCGAGAGTAGCGTGTACCCTCCGTGGCAAGAGGCTGGACGGTGGTGTATCTGTGCTCTCGGTTTGCGTGAACCTGATCCGGTCTTAAGAACCCCGGTGGCGGGTTGACATATGCAAGGGTTAAGTGCTACATATGTCGTGTGATTGGAGATCCTCAGCTGAGTATAATCGATTCGGATCGCCGTACCTTCGCGGTTATGAAGACTTGGTCACTGACCTACACGTAGCATTCCACTAAAGATGATGGGTTTTTGTTGAAGAAATTGGCTAGTACAGGACCAGTGATTGAACTAAGGTAGAAAGAACTCTAGTTGCAGGTAAATGTACTTAACTTGACAAATAAAATTTGGATTTTTAAGGATCCACTTTAGTAAGCATTTCAGCAAAACAGAGTCTTTGATTATTGAAAAGCCTTATCTTGACTCCCATATATCCAGCATACCCTTGAGAGTCTTTTCCTTAGTCGGGTAAGACTTGCTGAGTAATTCCGTACTCAGGGTTTATCCCTTCGTTGTTTTTAGGTGAGGAAGTAGCAGATTTCTGCTGCTTCTGTGCCAAGGTTGTTCCTACAGAAGAAACACAAGACTAAAGTGCGGGAGGACTTGGTCCTCCATATAGATCTTTTACTTAAATCTTCTCGGGAGAAGTTTTTGCCTCCCTTGGTTTGTGTAATATTACTACTCAGCACTCGTTTTTAGTTCTGGTCTGTAATAAAACAACTTGAGCTTGCTTTTAAATAAATGTGAACTATGTAATCGCTTCCGCAATTCTTTATCTCCGATGTTCTGTAATGTCTGCAAGACGGGTGAATCGTTCCTGGTAAGGTAAGGAAAGATACCGAACTTGTCAAGTAATTCAGGGGCACATACAGGGTTGTCTGAAGTCCGTTGGACAAGGACAACTGTAGGTGGGCCTAATTACTTGGGAGGTTCCGTCACAACTGGTATCGGAGCGTAGCCTTTCTTTGCAGACGTTATGAGGCATCTTAAAAAGGATTTTCGAAAGTCTTACCTAAAAATTCTTTTCTCTTCTTACCTAAGTATTCTGAAGAGTTTATCTTAAAGACCAGATAGGAAGAGTGCAATGTATAGAAGGTTGAATCGACTAAGGTTGATTCTGTACTTATTCATGCATCATGCTAAGAATTATGCTAATAAATTTTCCCCTTAGAAAGATGCCGCCACGCACAAGGCTAACGACACGTAAGTCAACGGGACCAATTGGAGTACCCCGACATCAATTAGCCCCTCGACACGAAAGTAGTAGCAGCGGAAGTAATGACCCCATAGGAGACCTTGAAGCCCGAGTGAGTCGACTTCAAGCAGAGCTGCAACACAGGACCAATGCTTGGGTCGCAGACGGAGATAGAATCAATGAACTAAGAAGGGACATCCGTCACCTGCAGGATCAGCTTGCTGATCGAGACTTAGCACTTGACTGGGCAGTACAGTCTCATTTGCTGGCATGTGCTAAGGAAGCAAGGGCTCAGGCCCGAATTAAAGAACTTAGCTCAACTGTCGACGACCTGCAGGTCTACTGCAATACGTTGCATGAGGAAGTCCATATACTATACTCACAATTACACCCTAGTATGCCTGCACACTCTGCTGAGGCGGAAGCCGGACCCTCTCACGTTGCGGGACGCGCGTTGGGTGGGGAGTTAGACCTTTTTGAACCCCCTCCTTCTTTGAGGTTGGTTGACGTCTGGACTCCCACACCTGACGATGAGGCCGCCAAAAGTAACAGAAAGCAGAAGACCCGCTAGAAGCCGACGAGTGGATACGAGTTATTGAACAAAAGTTTGGCCTTCTTCGTTGTTCTGAAACACAGAAGCCATTGTTCGCGGCACAGCAACTACGTGGCCTTGCCAGTACTTGGTGGGGAAATTTTGTGGCTATCCAACCTGACAACCATCAAATCACCTGGGAAGAATTTAAAGCAGCCTTCCGTGAGCACTACATACCGGAAGGGGTGCTGCATATGAAACAAGAGGAATTCATGAAGCTGAAACAAGGAGACACCATCAATCAGTATCTTAACAAGTTTAATCACCTGTCGCAGTATGCCATCGACCAGGTGAATACTGATTTGAAGAAAAAGAACTGTTTTATGAGAGGTCTAAATGACCGGTTGCAGCGAAAGATGGCCACATGTATTGATCTCACATATGGAAAGGCTGTCAGTACAGCCTTATCTGTGGAAGCAAAATACGCAAGTTCTGGGAAGAATAAGGGATTCAGTGGTGAGAGGCCTAATCAGGGCCAGGCGAAGAGGCAACGGTTCGTCATCCGGCCTTCTAGCCAAAACCGTACTTTTTCCCGTCCACCAGCATTTCCTTTCAAACAGCCCATTATTATTCGCCCCAACAATACCTCCACTCCCCCAAATCAGCCGGGTGCCCCAGGCACTCGATTCCCTGCCTTGCCCAGCTCTTCAACTGGGTGTTTCAACTGCGGCAAATCAGGACATTTTATCAAAGACTGCCCGTACCCCAAGCAAAATCAATCCAATGCTCAGCAAGGAACTGGGAAGTCCACTCAGCCCAAGGGTAATGCTATAGGAAGAAATACCAAGAAAACGGGGCGTGTATACTACACTCAAGTGGCCACTACACCGGAAGGAGAGCCGGTGATGATGGGTACGTTTCCCGTGGCCAGTCACCCTGCAATTATTCTTTTTGATTCTGGTGCTTCGCATACCTTCATTAGCAAGAAATTTGTGGAGCAACATCACATTGCATGCCATGAATCAAGAGAGGGATTTAAAATTCATTCACCTGGGGGACACATTTTTACTAGAGAAGTGGCCTATGAAGTGCCAGTAACAATGGCCGGACGGAACTTTCCTGCTAACATGATTGTTCTGAAAGGCCAGGATATAGATGTAATTTTGGGTATGAATTGGTTAACCCAACACAAGGCAATCCTCAACACTGAACTCAGAACTGTCAGGTTGAGCTATAATCAAGAAGAAATTCTTTTGTCTCTCCCCGTGACCAATCCAGCCAAAGCTTATGGTAGAATATATGAAGCCATTGTACCGGAAATCAAGAACATTCCGGTAGTATGTGAGTTTCCAGATGTATTTCCGGAAGATTTGCCTGGACTACCCCCTGAAAGAGATGTAGAATTCGTAATTGAGCTAAAGCCCGGTACGGCTCCCATCTCCCGAAGATCGTACCGTATGCCCCCTAATGAGTTGGCGGAATTGAAGATTCAATTACAAGATCTACTGAATAAGGGATTCATCCGGCCAAGCTCGTCCCCATGGGGTTGCCCCGCCATTTTTGTTAAAAAGAAGGATCAAACCTTGCGGATGTGCGTGGATTATCGACCCCTGAATGAGGTCACCATCAAGAATAAGTACCCTCTTCCAAGGATCGACATCTTTTTTGAACAACTGACTGGGGCAAGGGTATTTTCCAAAATTGATCTCAGGTCGGGCTATCACCAAATCCGTATTCGGCCCGAGGATATACCGAAGACCGCATTTACTACGCGGTATGGATTGTTTGAATACTTGGTAATGTCTTTCGGGCTCACAAATGCTCCTGCCCACTTCACCTATTTGATGAACTCGGTGTTCATGCCCGAGTTGGACAAGTTCGTGGTGGTCTTCATCGACGATATTTTAATATACTCTAAAAATGAAGAGGAGCATGCTCAGCATCTACGGATTGTATTGACGCGCCTGAGGGAACATCAGCTGTATGCCAAGTTCAGTAAGTGCGCGTTCTGGCTGGAGGAAATTCAATTTTTGGGGCACGTGTTATCAGCTAAAGGAATTACGGTAGATCCTAGCAAGGTCAAAGATATTCTGGAATGGAAACCCCTAACCACTGTTCACCAAGTCCGGAGTTTTCTTGGACTAGCTGGATATTATCGCAGATTCATACCCGTTTTTTCTAAGCTTGTGAAGCCAATCACAAGTTTATTGAAGAATGATATTAAATTCAATTGGTCTTCTAAGTGTAATGAAGCCTTTGAGCAATTGAAGACATTATTAACCACTGCTCCGGTATTGGCTCAACCGGACATCACTAAGCCATTTGATGTATATTGTGATGCATCTGGCAGTGGGCTCGGCTGTGTACTGATGCAAGAAGGCCGAGTAATTGTGTATGCTTCAAGGCAGTTGCGCCGACATGAGGAGCATTATCCAACTCATGATCTGGAGCTAGCTGCTGTGGTTCATGCCCTGAAAATATGGCGTCACTATCTGCTGGGAAATATCTGTCACATATATACAGATCATAAAAGTTTGAAGTACATCTTTACCCAGTCAGAGTTAAATATGAGGCAAAGGCGATGGCTTGAGCTCATTAAAGACTATGAACTAGAGATCCATTATCACCCAGGCAAGGCCAATGTGGTGGCAGATGCATTGAGTCGTAAGACTTCCTGTCACTGTCTTATGGCGAAGACCTCCGAGAACACTTTATGTCAAGAAATGGAGAAGCTAAACCTGGGGATAATCCAACAAGGGACTCTGAATCAGCTAAAGCTTGAGTCAACCATTTTGCAAAGGATAATTGATGCTCAAAAGGATAATTTGGGTATGAAGCACATACGAGAGAAAATAAGGGCTGGAACAGCCAAATGTTTCAAGGAAGACGATCAAGGTGTGATATGGTTTAAAAACCGCATAGTAGTGCCAAAGAATGAAGAACTCCGCCAGCAAATCTTAGATGAAGCACATCTTAGTCGCTATTCTATTCATCCGGGAAGCACTAAGATGTATCATGATCTAAAACAGCACTACTGGTGGACGAAGATGAAAACTAAAATTGCACGCTATGTGGCTAAGTGTGACACTTGCAGACGTGTCAAGGCCATACACATGAAAACTGCCGGTCCATTGCAGTCATTACCAATACCAACATGGAAATGGGAAGACATAAGCATGGACTTCATTGTGGGATTGCCCAGGACCGCAAAAGGGTATGACTCTATCTGGGTGATTGTTGATCGACTTACAAAGGTTGCTCATTGTCTGCCGGTCAAGACATATTACCCGGTACTTACCTATGCGGAATTATATATTGCTCGTATTCTCAGTTTGCATGGTGTTCCAAAGACTATAGTGTCGGATCGTGGACCGCAATTTGTATCCAAATTTTGGGAAGAACTTCATAAATCCCTGGGTACTAAGTTACTCCACAGTTCGGCCTATCATCCTCAAACCAGTGGGCAGACTGAGAGAGTGAACCAAATACTTGAAGATATGCTACGGGCATGTGTCCTGGATTTCTCACCAAAATGGGATGAATGTTTACCTTTGGCGGAGTTTTCATACAATAATAGTTATCAAGAAAGTATTAGGATGGCACCTTTTGAAGCTTTATATGGACGACGGTGTCGGACTCCGCTAAATTGGTCTGAACCTGGTGAAAGGTGCTTCTTTAGACCTGATCTGGTGAAAGAAGCCGAGAATAAGGTTTAGAAAATTATTCATAATATGAAGAAAGCACAAGCTCGTCAGAAGAGTTATGCAGACACACGGCGAATGCCCTTATACTTCCTGGAAGGAGACTACGTCTACTTGAAGGTTTCACCAATAAAGGGAGTATCGCGTTTCGGGGTAAAGGGGAAGCTTGCACCCAGGTACATTGGTCCATTTTCTATTCTTCAAAGATATGGGCCAATGGCGTATCGACTTCAACTTCCCGAAACATTGTCTGCTGTACATAATGTGTTCCATGTATCGCAATTGAAGAAGTGTCTTCGGGTTCCCGATCGAACCATTGAAGTGACAGATGTTGTCCTAGAACCAGACTTAACGTACTCGGAACATCCTATTCGAGTTCTGGATCAAAAGGACAGGGTTACCCGGAGAAAGACTCTCAAGTTCTACAAGGTACAATGGAACCAGCATTCTGAGGAGGAGGCTACGTGGGAAACTCAAGACTTCTTAAATTAGAATTTCCCAGGCTTTCTAACCTCATGTAATTTGTAAAGTGTATATAGTTATTGCAATAAAAGAGTGAACCCCCACACCACCCCTGCCTTGTACCAGAAATAAGGAAATAAAAATGTGACACATTTCCTTTTCCCTTACTCACCCTAGGACTTTAAATCTCGGGACGAGATTCTTTTATGGGGGGAAGGATGTAACACCCCTGGTGTTACTATAACTAAAACTTGAGCATGACATCATAGCATTGGCATTGCATATGTTTGATACACCTAGAGTGCATTCACTAGGCAAAAATTTCAAACAAGTTGTATTGTTTTAAGTGTTTTTGCCAATAAAACCCTGGTTAAGGAACTTAACCCTATATAGAGATTAAAGGGGTAAAACTTAACCCAAGATGAGAAAACCTAAAGGCTTTGAGGGAAAGGGTTATAAATATCCCCAAAAACAAAGTTGAGTCACATTTATACCCCTGGATACCAAAAATCCCAAATAGAACCCTGGAAAACCCTAAGACTAAACCCTAGGGGCCTAAGTGCAAAATTAGTCCACTTTTGGGCTAAAGTGCAAAAACCAAGTCAAATAAGTGTTTTAAGTCCTTTAGTTCACAAATGTGTGGACTTGAAAGCCAAATGTTGAGTTTTGGACTCATTTGCAAAAAGGACCCCAACTTTGAGTTCTATACTAAGTCTGAAATTTAGTGTGAAGGCTCAACTTTAGGGCTTTGTAACATTCAAAGCATGGGGTCTTTGCCCTAGGTCACCACACCAAATTTGTAGAGCAATTAAAGGAGAACAACTTTGCTTAAGAGTGTGAGCATTGTTGTTAAGGAAATATTGGAGATAATCAGGCCTGAAGTTAAGCTGTCAGGCTGATTCAGTCTAAAATTCAGAAGTTCAGTGTAACAAAGCCATCTTCGGGGTTGAATTAAACCTTGATCCATTGCTCAAATAGGTTTAATCCCTATAGTCGATTTGTAGCTGGTATGTAGCACTACAACTTTGGTGCAGAGACTTGGGCCTGTTGCCACGTGAAATTGGAATAAAACTCCCCTGCAAATTGCTCTGTCAGACTGTCTGAACCGAGCTCGCCATGGTACAGTAGCTTGACTGGATCAGATCACCAGCGCGGCTGTCCTCAACGCCGACGGATCCCTCCGCCGTGATTCGGGTCGCCGGCGTTTGGATTCGTGCACCGGACTTGTGGATAACCTCTCGGGGTAAAAGATCCTCATCGTCGTCAAGCTGGAAGCCACCTCGGTCGGCCGCGGTACTCCTCCCCTGGTTCACCGCCCGCGGGTAAAGTGCTCACCGCCGCCGTGCCCTCGCCGTTGGCCACCGCGTGTCCTAACCGCGCCATCGCATCGTCGTGATTCCCTACTGCCGTCCCATCAACGTCGATGAGCTCGCCACGGCTGGGAACACGTAACCAGGACGCCAGACCTCTTCCTCATTTCCGGCCGTCTCCGCTATCCGCTCAAATTGAGCGCCACCGCCCCGGGGATCTATAAATTGAACCCCCGACCAGCTGCGCTAGGTCATACCAAAGCCATAGCCACCACTCCCGTCTCCGATTAGCCCCCATAGCCAGAGAATCGCTCACTTCCCCCAATTCGGTTTCCGCCACCACGAAGAAGACCTCACCGTGACCAGCTCCATCCAGGTGAGCTCAAGTCCCTCTGCCGCTTGTTCTAGCATCCCTCAGCTCCTCTTAAACTCCCTGACCCCTTTGATTGAGCTAAGTCGCCATAGTTCACCGGGAACACCTTCACCATCCGCAATGTTCTCGGTTCATGCGGACAGAGCTTGATAGCTCATTATCCGTGCAATTAGATTAGGGAAAACACTCGGGCTTGGTCTAATTTGATGTCCGCCGCTCGGGAACCCTAGCCGTTGCCCCAATCGGCCGGCGTAGGTGCTCGCCGGAGCTCGGCTGGGCGTGAACGCCGTCGGGGACTCCACCTTGCAAAAGAACAGAACTACGAGGGTCTATCTGTAAACGTCAGAGACTCTGTTAAACAGTGAATGAATTCGTTCGCAGATAGACAGAAACGCGGGGGTCCCTATGCAAAATCGCCAGGGCGCGGGTGCGCGCGGGCGCCTTTCTGCCCTAGCTGGGCCGCCTGGGCTGGATTCGGCCCAGTGCTGTTCACCTGCTTTTCTTTTTCTTTTATCTCCAGAGCCAAAACAATTATAGAAAATGCTAGGAAAATGATAAAATTGTGAAACTAATTTTCCTAGGCCTGTTATTTTCCCTAGAATTTAGTAAAAATAGTTTTATGATTTTTAATGGAAATAGGAAATTTTAGGGTATTTAAAGTGGTTAAAAGTATTGGTTATGGATTTTTAGAAAATAATTGGTAAGTCCAAAAATGCCCAAACTTTTTATGGGAACTTAAAACAATATTTAGAAGCCTTGGGTAGAATTTGGGTTGATTTGGACCTTGTTTGATCACTAAACCCAAAACCACCCCCTGCCCTATGAACTCCTTTACTGACTCCGGAAACCCTAGGTTCTCGGAGTACCGTGAAGGAAAGTTGTACTCAAGACTTAGATAATAAGTTTATATTATCTTCGCATCCTCATGAGCATCCCATGGCATCCATTCTTATGCATATATATGGTTATGTTAGAACACGAAGAAGAAGAAGAAGTCTCTGAAGACAGGACACCACCATCCTCAGATCCTCAAGCAGGCAACTGCTTTTATTTCAATATTTGTGGATCCGAGCAGAACTCACCTGATAACAAAGGCAAGCCCCGGTGCATTTGCCACCTTCCTTGATGTTTTTAAAATCTTTCTTACTTGATTGCTGCATTAGGTGATAGGAGTTGATTGCTAAAACAATTCCTGCATTACCTTCCTTGAATTTGATTACCTTCCTTGATCACCCGTTTTATAAAAGATTTTTGATGCTTAGTCTTGCTTTAGAAAAACAAAATGTTTTGTTTTTACAAAATATGATGTGGCAAAGGTGGGTGGGATGTTTTCAAAAATAAAACTTGATGGTGAATCTGTCAAAGGCCTGATGGATTCAACATCGGAAAAGATGTACCTCTGCCAGGTACCAAGTTTTTGGGATAAAATGCTTAAGCTGAGACCGGGCGGGTGACTTGCACGAGAAGAGAGTCTCAGTGTAGTGTCTCCGTCTGAGTCGATTAAGGACTGTCTCGATGTAGGCTTGATGATCGAGGACCCTTTAGCTGGTCACATGCCTCATCATGGGTAAGCTTTGCCTCGGGCAGACTAAGGCCGGAATAAGATAACACGAAATGGGCGTGGAGCGGTGGCGAGAGTAGCGTGTACCCTCCGTGGCAAGAGGCTGGACGGTGGTGTATCTGTGCTCTCGGTTTGCGTGAACCTGATCCGGTCTTAAGAACCCCGGTGGTGGGTTGACATATGCAAGGGTTAAGTGCTACATATGTCGTGTGCTTGGAGATCCTCAGCTGAGTATAATCGATTCGGATCGCCGTACCTTCGCGGTTATGAATACTTGGTCACTGACCTACACGTAGCATTCCACTAAAGATGATGGGTTTTTGTTGAAGAAATTGGCTAGTACAGGACCAGTGATTGAACTAGGGTAGAAAGAACTCTAGTTGCAGGTAAATGTACTTAACTTGACAAATAAAATTTGGATTTTTAAGGATCCACTTTAGTAAGCATTTCAGCAAAACAGAGTCTTTGATTATTGAAAAGCCTTATCTTGACTCCCATATATCCAGCATACCCTTGAGAGTCTTTTCCTTAGTCGGGTAAGACTTGCTGAGTAATTCCGTACTCAAGGTTTATCCCTTCGTTGTTTTTAGGTGAGGAAGTAGCAGATTTCTGCTGCTTCTGTGCCAAGGTGGTTCCTACAGAAGAAACACAAGACTGAAGTGCGGGAGGACTTGGTCCTCCATATAGATCTTTTACTTAAATCTTCTCGGGAGAAGTTTTTGTCTCCCTTGGTTTGTGTAATATTACTACTCAGCACTCGTTTTTAGTTCTGGTCTGTAATAAAACAACTTGAGCTTGCTTTTAAATAAATGTGAACTATGTAATCGCTTCCGCAATTCTTTATCTCCGATGTTCTGTAATGTCTGCAAGACGGGTGAATCGTTCCTGGTAAGGTAAGAAAAGATACCGAACTTGTCAAGTAATTCAGGGGCACATACAGGGTTGTCTGAAGTCCGTTGGACAAGGACAACTGTAGGTGGGCCTAATTACTTGGGAGGTTCCGTCACAACCACCCCAGGCATGGGGGATGCTACGACAGCGGGGAGGATCGGAGTCCTTCGCCCGAGCCACCCGGTCCGCAGGCTTTCAGCCGCGCCATACGACGGGCGCCGTTCCCGACCCGATTCCGAACCCCGACTACTATCACAAAGTACTCGGGGGAGACGAGGCCGGAACTGTGGCTCGCGGACTATCGGCTGGCCTGCCAACTGGGTGGAATGGACGATGATAATCTCATCATCCGCAACCTCCCCCTGTTCCTCTCCGACACCGCTCGAGCCTGGCTGGAGCACCTGCCCTCAGGGCAGATCTCCAACTGGGACGACCTGGTCCAAGCCTTCGCCGGCAATTTCCAAGGCACATACGTGCACCCTGGAAACTCCTGGGATCTTCGAAGCTGCCGCCAGCAGCCGAGAGAGTCTCTCCGGGACTACATCCGGCGATTCTCGAAGCAGCGCACCAAGCTGCCCAACGTCACCGATTCGGATGTCATCGGCGCGTTCCTCGCTGGCACCACCTGCCGCGGCCTGGTGAGCAAGCTGGGTTGCAACACCCCCACCAGGGCGAGCGAGCTGATGGACATCGCCACCAAGTTCGCCTCTGGCCAGGAGGCGGTTGAGGCCATCTTCCGGAAGGACAAGCAGCCCCAGGGCCGCCCACCAGAAGATGTTCCCGAGGCGTCAACTCAGCGCGGCACCAAGAAGAAGGGCAAGAAGAAGTCGCAAGCGAAACGAGACACCACCGACGCGGACCTTGTCGCCGCCGCCGAGTACAAGAACCCTCGGAAACCTCCCAGAGGTGCCAATCTCTTCGACAAGATGCTCAAGGTGTCGTGCCCCTAACATCAGGGGCCCGTCAAGCACACCCTTGAGGAGTGTGCCACGCTTCGACGCCACTTTCACAAGGTCGGGCCACCTGCGGAGGGTGGCAAGGCTCTCGACGACGCTAAGAAGGAAGATCACAAGGCAAGAGAGTTCCCCGAGGTCCGCGACTGCTTCATGATCTACGGTGGGCAAGTGGCAAACGCCTCGGCTCGGCACCGCAAGCAAGAGCGTCGGGAGGTCTACTCGGTAAATGTGGCGGCGCCAGTCTACCTAGACTGGTCCGACAAGCCCATCACCTTCGACCAGGCCAACCATCCCGACCATGTGCCGAGCCCGGGGAAATACCCGCTCGTTGTCGACCCCATCATCGGCAACGTCAGGCTCACCAAGGTCCTCATGGACGGAGGCAGCAGCCTCAACATCATCTACGCCGAGACCCTCGGGTTCCTGCGGATCGATCTGACCTCGGTCCGGACGGGCGCTGCACCTTTCCACGGGATCATCCCCAGGAAGCACGTCCAACCCCTCGGACAACTCGATCTACCCGTCTGCTTCGGGACGCCCTCCAACTTTCGAAGGGAGACCCTCACGTTCGAAGTGGTCGGGTTTCGAGGAACCTACCACGCAGTGTTGGGGAGGCCATGCTACGCCAAGTTCATGGCCGTCCCCAACTACACCTACCTCAAGCTCAAGATGCCGGGCCCCAACGGGGTCATCACCGTCGGGCCCATGTACCGACACGCGTACGAATGCGACGTGGAGTGCGTGGAGTACGTCGAGGCCCTCGCCGAGTCCGAGGCCCTCATCGCCGACCTAGAGAACCTCTCTAGGGAGGCGCCAGACGTGAAGCGCCACGTCGGCAACTTCAAGCCAGCGGAGACGGTTAAGTCCATCCCTCTTGACCCCTGCAACGACGCCTCCAAGCAGATCCGGATCGGCTCCGAGCTCGACCCCAAATAGGAAGCAGTGCTCGTCGACTTTCTCCGCGCAAACACCGACGTTTTCGCGTGGAGTCCCTCGGACATGCCCGACATACCGAGGGAAGTCGCCGAGCACTCGCTGGATATCCGAGCTGGAGCCCGACCCGTGAAGCAGCCTCTGCGCTGATTCGACGAAGAAAAGCGCAGAGCCATAGGCGAGGAGATCCACAAGCTAATGGCGGCAGGGTTCATCAAAGAGGTATTCCATCCCGAATGACTTGCCAACCCTGTGCTTGTGAGAAAGAAAGGGGGGAAATGGTGGATGTGTGTAGACTACACTGGTCTAAACAAAGCATGTCCGAAAGTTCCCTACCCTCTGCCTCGCATCGATCAAATCGTGGATTCCACTGCTGGGTGCGAAACCCTGTCTTTCCTCGATGCCTACTCAGGGTATCACCAGATCAGGATGAAAGAGTCCGACCAGCTCGCGACTTCTTTCATCACACCCTTCGGCATGTACTGCTATGTTACCATGCCGTTTGGTTTGAGGAATGCGGATGCAACGTACCAGCGATGCATGAACCATGTGTTCGGCGAACACATTGGCCGAACGGTTGAGGCCTACGTCGATGACATCGTAGTCAAGACGAGGAAAGCCTCCGACCTCCTTTCCGACCTTGAAGTGACATTCCGATGTCTCAAGGCGAAAGGCGTGAAGCTCAATCCCGAAAAATGTGTCTTCGGGGTCCCCCGAGGCATGCTCTTGGGGTTCATCGTCTCCGAGCGGGGCATCGAGGCCAACCCGGAGAAGATCGCAGCCATCACTAGCATGGGGCCCATCAAGGACTTGAAAGGCGTACATAGGGTCATGGGATGCCTCGCGGCTCTGAGCCGTTTCATCTCGCGCCTCGGCGAAAGAGGCCTGCCTCTGTACCGCCTCTTAAGGAAGGCCGAGTGCTTCGCTTGGACCCCTGAGGCCGAGGAAGCCCTCGGGAACCTGAAGGCGCTCCTCATGAACGCGCCCATCTTGGTGCCCCCCGCTGCCGGAGAAGCCCTCTTGATCTACATCGCTGCGACCACTCAGGTGGTTAGCGCCGTGATTGTGGTTGAGAGACGAGAAGAGGGGCATGCATTGCCCGTCCAGAGGCCAGTCTACTTCATCAGTGAGGTACTGTCCGAGACCAAGATCTGCTACCCACAAATTCAGAAGCTGCTGTACGCGGTGATCCTGACGCGGCGGAAGTTGCGACACTACTTCGAGTCTCATCCGGTAACTGTGGTGTCATCCTTCCCCTTGGGGGAGATCATCCAGTCCCGAGAGGCCTCGGGTAGAATTGCAAAGTGGGCGGTGGAGATCATGGGCGAGACGATCTCGTTCGCCCCTCGGAAGGCCATCAAGTCCCAAGTCTTGGCGGACTTCGTGGCTGAATGGGTCGACACCTAGCTCCCAACAGCTCCGATCCAACCGGAGCTCTGGACCATGTTTTTCGACGGGTCGCTGATGAAAACGGGGGCCGGCGCGGGCCTGCTCTTCATCTCGCCTCTCGGGAAGCACCTACGCTACGTGCTACACCTCCACTTCCCGGCGTCCAACAACGTGGCTGAGTACGAGGCTCTGGTAAACGGGCTGCGAATCGCCATCGAGCTAGGGGTCCGACGCCTCGACGCTCGTGGTGACTCGCAGCTCGTCATCGACCAAGTCATGAAGAACTCCCACTACCGCGACCCGAAGATGGAAGCCTACTGCGATGAGGTTCGGCGCCTGGAAGACAAGTTCTACGGGCTCGAGCTTAATCACATCGCCCGACGCTACAACGAGACTGCGGACGAGCTGGCTAAAATAGCCTCGGGGCGAACAGCGATTCCCCCGGACGTATTCTCCCGAGACCTGCATCAACCCTCCGTCAAGACCGACGACGTGCTCGAGCCCGAGAAGGCCTCGGCCCAGCCCGAGGCACCCTCGGCTCAGTCCGAGGTACCCTCGGCATAGTCCGAGGTACCCTCGGCTCGGCCCGAGGTACCCTCGGCCCCCGAGGGTGAGGCACTGCGCGTCGAGGGGGAGCGGAACGAGGTCACGCCTAATGAAAACTGGCAGACCCCGTACCTGCAATATCTCCACCGAGGAGAGCTACCCCTCGACCAAGCCGAAGCTCGGCGGTTGGCGCGGCACGCCAAGTCTTTCATCTTGCTGGGAGATGGGAAGGAGCTCTACCACCGCAGCCCCTCGGGCATCCTCGAGCGATGCATTTCCATCGCCGAAGGTCAGGAGCTCTTACAAGAGATACACTCGGGGGCTTGCGGCCATCACGCAGCACCTCGAACCCTTGTTGGAAACGCCTTCCGACAAGGTTTCTACTGGCCGACGACGGTGGCCGACACCACTAGAATTGTCCGCACCTGCGAAGGGTGTCAGTTCTACGCGAGGCAGACCTACCTATCCGCTCAGGCTCTGCAGACCATACCCATCACCTGGTCGTTTGCTGTGTGGGGTCTGGACCTCGTCGGCCCCTTGCAGAAGGCACCCGGGGGCTACACGCACCTGCTGGTTGCCATCGACAAATTCTCCAAGTGGATCGAGGTCCGACCCCTAAACAGCATCAGGTCCGAACAGGCGGTGGCGTTCTTCACCAACATCATCCATCGCTTTGGGGTCCCGAACTCCATCATCACCGACAACGGCACCCAGTTCACCGACAGAAAGTTCCTGGACTTCTGCGAGGATCACCACATCCGGGTGGACTGGGCCGCCGTGGCTCACCCCATGACGAATGGGCAGGTAGAACGTGCCAACGGCATGATTCTGCAAGGACTCAAGCCTCGGATCTACAACGACCTCAACAAGTTCGGCAAGCGATGGATGAAGGAGCTCCCCTCGGTGGTCTAGAGTCTGAGGACAACGCTGAGCCGAGCCACGGGCTTCACACCGTTCTTTCTAGTCTATGGGGCCGAGGCCATCTTGCCCACAGACTTAGAATACGATTCCCCAAGGACGAGGGCCTACGCTGACCAAAGCAATCAAGCTAATCGAGAAGACTCACTGGACCAGCTGGAAGAGGCTTGGGACATGGCCTTACTACACTCGGCGCGGTACCAGCAGTCCCTGCGACGCTACCACGCCCAAGGGTTCGGTCCCGAGACCTCCAGGTGGGTGACCTGGTGCTTCGGCTGCGACAAGACGCCCGAGGGCGGCACAAGCTCACGCCTCCCTGGGAAGGGCCGTTCGTCGTCGCCAAGGTTCTGAAGCCCGGAACATACAAGCTGGCCAACAGTCAAGGCGAGGTCTACAGCAAGCTTGGAACATCCAACAGCTACGTCGCCTCTACCCTTAAGATGCTTCCAAGTTATTCGTACACCCCGTTCACACACAAAGTCTGGTCGTCAAGGAAGGGTCAGCCTTGCCTCGGCAAAGCCCAACCCTCCCTCGGGGGCTAGAAGGGGGGAACCCCCTCTGCGTCAAAATTTTCCTCGAAAAAAGAAAAAATCTTTTCTGCCAGAATGCCTTTCGTGCTTTTCGACTACTTCGAAAGTGGATCCTGAAAATGATGGAGTACACGTAAGCAGCCAAGGCTGACCGAGCCGAGGGACTCCTACGCCTCCGGGATACGGATAGCTCACTCGTCACCTTCGCACGAGGCAACTCACGCTTGGTGAAGCGGTTCAGATAGTCGACAGGCGAGTCTTGGTGCTCGAAATGAAGGAAAAAACACGACTCCATGCCGAAGATACATACATGTTCAGGCCCCGACAGCCACAATGAACACAAGACCGACACACAAGGTGCCAATGCAAACGGAACTCCGGTTCCGTCCCCACAGCAGCAGCTATGGCCCCAGGACGGACGCGGCCACCGGAAGGCTCTCGTTCGCGTCCCCACTCAAGGGACGCGAACCAGACATCAAAGCCAAAGAGTCGGGGCCGGTCCGTCGGCGGCGCCAATAGCCTTAACGGGGGGGAGGCGGGGGGGGGGGGGGAAGCTTCCTCTAGCTACCACCACGTCAGCACAGACGGCGGCGTCCGTCTCTCCACCAACGCGAACAGTCGGCAAGGCGCACCGGCAGGTCCTCACTCCCGTCCTCGCCACGAAAGCGAGGAGAAGGACGAAATGTTGCATCCTAGCTGGACAGCAACAGTTCGCCTTCCCCGGCATGGCTGGAGGATGCCTCCTCCGCAGGGCCGGAGGATGGTTTCCACCACCAGAAGCTGGAAGAGGAGGTGACCAGCCGGCCCGCACGGGGGGAAGAGCTCCGGCTCAGCCCGGCCTCTGCCCCAGCAAGGATGATGAACATCCTTGAAGCTGAGGGTGGGACCAAGATCGCAGCCCGGCTTGCTTCTCCCCACCCAGGGGCTGGTGGTCACCGTCTTGGGTGACCACCGGCGAGGGGATGCGGCCGGGCTGCATGATGAAAATCCTTCAAGCCGAACGATGGCTGAAAGGTATCAACTTCCTCGAAGTTGCGTCCCTCCGACGACAAGACGGAAGGATTGCGAGCGTCCCCCATCCGGGGGCTCGGAAGGTGGAAAGACACGGTGCATAAGGGAGCGCGAAGACATGGTCGTCTTTCAAGGGGGTCACCCTCCTTTTAAAGGCAACTCTCCCCACTTGCGTCCTCAGCCGTTGTGGGCTGAGTCTTCTCCAACACGCTCCAAGGTCCTCCCCCTACGGCACGGGGGCTAGGCCCCACGTGTCATGCAAGCTGGTCCAGGGCAGAAGGAGCCAAACCGCCGCGCGCAGGGCATGCAACTGCCCAGCGGTTACAAGCATTCCTCCACTTTCACCCAGACCAGCGGGTGAAAGGGTGGATAGCCATGCAGTCGACATGCAACCGCACCAAGTGGGCGCGCCCCTTCGACTCCAACGCGCCCAACATGGAGGCCCAGGCCCACACGTCATGCAACCGGCGCGCCGGTTGCTACGTACGAGCAACTGCACCGCCACTCGCGCCACTACCGCGCCTCCTCGACTGCGGAACCAGTACCGCGACTCGAGGCAACCCTGCGTGTGACCCAGCAGTGCCAGCCAGGCGCGACGGTCAATGCGGCCATAAATAGGCCGGCAGTAATGGCGGTGGCAGGCGGGCAGGAGCAGCAGTCACGTCGTCAGCCAAGCTTATGTCCCATCCAGGGGCAGCGAGAGAACCCTCTCTCACGGCGTGAACACGGCGCGCCCGTGATCCGTTCCTCGAACGGCTCGCACATGCGCAATGACCGCCCGCGAACCACTCGCCCCGTCACATTAACTCCGCGGCGGGACAGGCGGCACCTCAGGCGGGAGAAGCAAGCGACGCTTCGCCTTCGCCATAATGACCGCGTCGAAAAAGGTACGCCACGTCATTCGATTTCATATCCTTTTCCTTTTCCTCTTTCTCTCTCTTACAACAGGGACCGGGAAAGGGGGATACCCTGAAAAGGATCCTTCTCCATGAAGGAAACAGGCCCCGAGCCTCCCTAATGATTAGAGGTTCAAAGGCTGGCCCCTCGGAGGGGTTCAACGGCCGCCTTAGAGCGCTTGGGTTCTGCGCCCACTACTGGTAAGAGGTTCGATGGCCAGCCCCTCGGAAGGGTTCAACGGCCGCCTCAGGCCACTCGGGCTCCGCGCCCACTCCTGATCAGGGGTTCGTAGGCTGGCCCTCGAAGGGTTCACAGTCGCCTCAGACACAGAGCGAGGGATGACCCTGGGTACGTTTGATACATAACCAAGGCTCGGGCTACGCTCCTGAGGTACCCTAGGACATTTCCGAGACCAACGGGAACGATCTTGTAACGGAATCCCATCAGAGGGAGGCATCGAGCCCTCGGACCCCGTCAAAAGGGGACCAGATCTGGCAGATCACCCGCAGGTACTTTTGGAGCGCGCCTCCGGGCCTCTAGCCGACCCCTAACAAATGGGGCACGGGCGTCCACTCAGATTACCCGCCAGCAGCTCACCGGAGACACCATGTTCGGCGCCCTCCGAGGGCAACATGGCGCTTTCCCCCCTCCTCCTTGCGGAAAGGCGACGCAGGGGCGTATGTAAAAAAGTCGAGTCTATCCTTGACCGTCCTCTCGCCCTGTGCAGAGGCTCGAGGGCTGCTCTCGCAAACCTGGCTCCGGCCAACCCGTTGACAGCGTCAATATACCAGCCCGAGAACTTGGGACCCGACCGTGCACTCGGGCTACGACCAGCTCGCATGAGGGAACAACTAGACCAGCCGAAGTGTTGCGAAACGCACTAAGACCTCGAAGGAGTCAAACTACTCCTCCGAGGCTTTAGGGGCTACACCCGGCGGGTGCGCTCGCGCGCACCCACCGGAACAAAATGCAACCAAAAAAGGCTGGTCCCCTTGCAAAAAAGTGCGGCAAAAGCCTCCAAGCGAGTATTAACACTCCCTTCGAGGCTCGGGGGCTACTGTCGGGGACCATAATTAGGGGTACCCTCAAGGCTCCTAAATCTCAGCTGGTAACCCCCATCAGCACAAAGCTGCAAAGGCCTGATAGGTGCGATTAAGTCAAGGATCGGTCCATTCGAGGGACGCGATCACGCCTCGCCCGAGCCCAGCCTCGGGCAAGGGCAGCCGACCCTGGAGGATCTACGTCTCGCCCGAGGACCCCCTCCAGCAACAGACACACCTTCGGCTCGCCCGAGGCCCAGTCTTCACCAAGAAGCAACCTCGGCCGAATCGCCACGCCAACCGACCAAATCGCAGGGGCATTTAATGCAAAGGTGGCCTGACACCTTTATCCTGACGCACGCCCTCCAGTCGATAGAGCCGAAGTGACCGCAGTCACTTCGCCGCTCCACTGACCAGTCTGACAAGAGGACAGCGCCGCCTGTGCCGCTCCGACTGCTAAGCCACTCGACAGAGTGAGGCTGACAGCAGCCATGTCCGGCCTCAGGCATCATAGGAAACTCCGCTTCGCCCGACCCCAGAGCTCGGACTCGGGCTCAGCCCCGGAAGACGACGAACTCCGCTCCGCCCGACCCCAGGGCTCGGACTCGGGCTCAGCCCCGGAAGACGACGAACTCCGCTCCGCCCGACCCCAGGGCTCGGACTCGGGCTCAGCCCCGGAAGACGACGAACTCCGCTCCGCCCGACCCCAGGGCTCGGACTCGAGCTCAGCCCCAGAAGACGACAAACTCCGCCTCGCCCGACCCCAGGGCTCGGACTCAGCTCTGGCCTCAGCCGACGGTCTCCGCCTTGTCCGACCCGGGGGCTCGGACTCAACCTCGACCTTGGAAGACAGACTCGACCTCGACCTCGGAGGAGCCTCCACCTCGCCCAACCTAGGGCACGGACTGACCACGTCAACAGGAAGCGCCATCATTACCCTACCCCGAGCTGACTTAGGCTACGGGGAACAAGACCGGCGTCCCATCTGGCTCGCTCCACTATACGAGTAATGATGGCGCCCAGCATGCCCTGTGACGACGGTGGCTCTCAGCCCCCTTACGGAAGCAAGAGGACGTCAGCAAGGACTCGACAGCCCCGACAGCTGTCCTTCCGCCAGGCTCCAGCGCTCCTCCGATGGCCACGACATCACGCGAACTGGGTGCCAAAACCTCTCCGGCTGCCACGATGGCATGTACTTAGGGCGCTAGCTCTCCTCCGCTAGACACGGTAGCACACTGCTACACCCCCCATTGTACACCTGGATCCTCTCCTTCGCCTATAAAAGGGAGGTCCAGGGCCCTCTTACAGAGGGTTGGCCGCGCGGGGAAGGACGGGACGGCGCTCGCGCAAGGCCGCTCGCTCCCTCCCGCGTGGACGCTTGTAACCCCCTACTGCAAGCGCACCCGACCTGGGCGCGGGGCTAACACGAAGGCCGCGGGTTGCACCTCCCACGCCTGTCTCCCTCCGGCTGCTTCTCCCCCCTTCGCGTTCCGCCTCGCGCCGACCCATCTGGGCTGGGGCACGCGGCGACAATTCACTCGTCAGTCTAGGGACCCCCGGGTTTCGAAACACCGACAACCCTGTTTTCCTTCCTCAAGAACTCGCAGATGTAAGCACCGCCAAGTCGCTTTTCATTCGCCGTGAGAGCGGCGTCTGGGCTTCGCTGTGGTCCCAGAGGGCTGCGCTTGTCGAGACTAATGCATGTCTTGCCCAATGGAGCACCAAGGTGGCGGACCTTCGGCTGTTCTGTGATGAGCTAAAGTTGGAGGCGGCGGTGACGCGGGCAGAGGTGGCGTTGGCACGGACGGAAGCGCAGCAGTGGCAGCTGGAGCTCGGCCAGGTCGTCGGCGAGCGGGACCAATTTTGGAGCCAAGCTGCCGAAGCTGTGGGCCGAGCTGAGGCCCTTAGGGGTCAGCTGGCTGAGGCTACGGAGCGGCTAGCCGAGGCGTCCGCTTGGGCCGGGACCCTTGCGGAGGGCCTGGCTGTGGCTGTCGGGTCTGCCGAATCTGCCCAAGCCGTGGCCTCGGAGCAGCGTGCCCGGGTCAAAGGTACGTTTCGCCTGCTTTGTGACTTCGATTCAGCTTCATTCTTCAACTCGTGTCTGAAGAATTTTGTTCGGCTATCTGCAGAGTTCAAGATGGCTCTCAACGAGTCCGTCAAGGCGCTTGCCTAGGCGGCTGAGCAGAAGGAAGCCGACCGTGTGGCAATGTCCGAGGCTATCTCGGCCTTTTGCCAGGCCTTTGACCTCAATGACATCCCCTCAGGTAGCTCCGCCCAAAGTCACCTGCGGGCCTTGGGCGGCCATGTGCGCAGCAGACACCGCGGGGCGCTACATCACGGCGTTAGGCGGGCCTTCGCCGTGCTCGCTTCCCACTATGACGTGGATCTGGAGCGGGTCAGCGAGGGGTACTGCCTACCCGACGAAGATGAGGCTACCTTAGCCGAGGTTCAGAGGCTTGACGCGGCCGCCGAGGGCCCAAGCGCGGTGCTGGCGTCCTTCTTCGAGGTGCAGATCCTTCTGCCCGTGTCACCGTCTGAGGCCGGGTCAGATCCTGCCGAGGGCGGAGACGACGCCGAGGGTGTCGCTCCTCCCCCTGCCAATGTCTGATCCAGCAGGAACTGTTTGCCCAAAGTATACGTGTGTTTTTGCGGCCGCCGAGGCCTAAACATTTTATCGTCGTATTATAAAGCTGTGTTTTCTTTCCTCTCGTTTCGAGTACCACGACTTGTTCGTCGGTAGCAGAATCGCTTATCCGAGCGAGAGTTACTTTTCGCGGAAGGTGATGAGTGAGGTATCCGTATCCCGGAGGCGTAGAAGTCCCTCGGCTCGGTCGGCCTTGCCGCTTACGTGCACTCTCGCTTGTTTGTAGGATTCTGTTATCAGTATAGTCAAGAAGGCACGAAAGTCGTTTTCTACCTGAGCGTCAGGACTTGTTCGGTAGCAGGATCGCTTATCCGAGCGAGAGTTACTTCTCGTGGAAGGTGATGAGTGAGGTATCCGTATCCCGGAGGCGTAGGAGTCCCTCGGCTCGGTCGGCCTTGCCGCTTACGTGTACTCTCATCATTTTTAGGGCCCTGCTATCGACATAGTCGGAAAGCACGAGAGTTGTTTCGGTAGAAAACTTTTTCGAGGAAAATTTTGATGCAGAGGGGGTTCCCCCCTTCTAGCCCCTGAGGGAGGGTCGGGCTTGGCTGAGGCAAGGCTGACCCTTCCTTGACGGTTAGACTTTATTTAGGCGTGTAAAAACGAGGAACATGAACGACTTGAAACATTATAAGGGTAGAAGCGACGTAGCTGTTCGATGTTCCAAGCGTTGCTGTAGACCTCGCCTTGATCGTTGGCCAGCTTGTATGTTCCGGGCTTCAAGATCTTGGCGATGATGAATGGCCCTTCCCAGGGAGGAGTAAGCTTGTGGCGTCCTCGGGTGTCTTGTCGTAACCGGAGTACCAAGTCTCCCACCTTGAAGCCTCGAGGCCGAACCATTCAGGCATGGTAGTGTCACAGAGACTGCTGATACTGCGCCGAATGCAGTAAGGCAATGTCCCGAGCCTCTTCGAGCTGGTCCAGCGAATCCTCTCGGCTGATCTGGTTGCTTCGGTCGTCGTACGCCTTCGTCCTCTGGGAACCGTATTCTAAGTCCGTGGGGAGGATGGCCTCGGCCCCATAGACTAGAAAGAACGGCGAGAAACCTGTGGCTCAGCTCTGTGTCGTCCTCAGACTCCAGACCACCGAGGGTAGCTCTGTCATCCACCGCTTGCCGAATTTGTTGAGGTCGTTGTAGATCCTTGGTTTTAGTCCCTGCAAAATCATACCGTTGGCACGCTCTACCTGCCCATTCGTCATGGCGTGAGCTATGGCGGCCCAGTCCACACGGATGTGGTGGTCCTCGCAGAAGTCCAGGAACTTTTTTCCGGTGAACTACGTGCCATTGTCGGTGATGATGGAGTTCGGGACCCCAAAGCGATGGATGATGCTCGTGAAGAACGCCATCGCCTGCTCGGACCTGACGTTGGTCAAGGGTCGGACATCGATCCACTTGGAGAATTTGTCGATGGCGACCAGCAGGTGCGAGAAGCCCCCGGGTGCCTTCTGCAAGGGACCGACGAGGTCCAGACCCCATACGACAAATGGTCAGGTGATGGGTATCGTCTGCAGGGCCTGAGCGGGCGGGTGTGTCTGCTTTGCGTAGAATTGACACACTCGGCAGGAGCGTACAATCCTAGTGGCGTCGGCCACCGCGGTTGACTAGTAGAAACCATGTCGGAAGGCATTTCCCATGAGGGTTCGAGGTGCTGCATGGTGACCACAAGCCCCCGAGTGTATTTCTTGTAACAGCTCTTGTCCTTGGGCGATGGAGATGCATCGCTGGAGGATGCCCGAAAGACTGCGGTGATAGAGCTCCTTTTCATCACCCAGCAAAACGAACGACTTGGTGCGCCGAGCCAGTCACCGAGCTTCGGCCTTGTTGAGGGGCAGCTCTCCTCAAAGGAGATATTCCAGGTACGGGGTCTGCCAGTTCAGGTTTGGCGTGACCCCATTCCGCTCTCCCTCGACGCGCAGGGCCTCACCCTTGGCGGCCGATGGCACCTTGGGCTCGGCCGAGGCTTCCTCGGGCTTGGCCAAGGGTATCTCGGGCGTGTCGTCGATCTTGACGGAGGGTTGATGTATATCCCTGGAGAAGACGTCCGGGGGAACCGTTGTCCGCCCCGAGGCTATTTTAGCCAGCTCATCCGCAGTCTTGTTGTATCGTCGAGCGACGTGGTTGAGTTCCAGCCCGTAGAACTTGTCCTCCAGGCGCCGAACTTCATCGCAATAGGCCTCCATCTTCCGATCGTAGCAGTGGGAGTTCTTCATGACTTGGTTAATGACAAGCTGCGAGTCGCCACGAGCGTCGAGGCGCCGAACCCCTAGCTCGACGGTGATGCGCAGCCCGTTAACCAATGCTTCGTACTCGGCCACGTTGTTTGACGCCGGAAAATGAAGGTGGATCACGTAGCGAAGATGTTTTCTGAGGGGTGAGATGAAGAGCAAGCCCGCGCCTGCTCTAGTTTTCATCAGCGACTCGTCGAAGTACATGGTCCAAAGCTTGGGTTGGAATGGGGCCATCGGTAACTGGGTGTCAGTCCACTCAGCGAGGAAGTCGGCCAAGACTTGGGATTTTATGGCCTTCCAAGGGGCAAATGAAAGTGTTTCGCCCATGAGTTCCACCGCCCATTTTGCTATCCTACCCGAGGCCTCTCGGCTCTGGATGATTTCTCCCAGGAGGAAAGATGACACCACAGTAACCGGATGAGACTCGAAGTAGTGTTGCAGCTTCCGCCGCGTCAGAATCACTGCGTAAAGCAGCTTCTGGATCTGCGGGTAGCGGACTTTGGTCTCAGATAGCACTTCGCTGATGAAGTAGACTGGCCTCTGGACGAGCAGTGCATGCCCTTCTTCTCGTCTCTCGACTAAGACCGCGGTGCTGACCACCTGAGTGGTTGCGGCTACGTAGATCAAGAGGGCTTCTCCCGCAGCAGGGGGACCAAGATGGGTGCATTTGTAAGGAGTGCCTTTAAGTTTCCGAGGGCTTCCTCGGCCTCGGGGTTCCAAGTGAAGCGCTCGGCCTTCCTTAAGAGACGGTACAGGGGAAATCCTTTTTCGCCAAGGCGTGAGATGAAACGGCTCAGAGCCACAAGACATCCCATGACCCTCTGTACTCCTTTCAAATCTTTTATTGGTCCCATGTTGGTGATGGCCGCGATTTTCTCCGGGTTGGCCTCTATGCCCCACTCGGAGACGATGAACCCTAGGAGCATGCCTCGGGGGACTCCGAAGACACACTTCTTGGGGTTGAGTTTCACGCCTTTCACTCTCAGACACTTGAATGTCGTTTCAAGGTCAGAGAGGAGGTCGGAGGCTTTCTTCGTCTTGACAACGATGTCATTGACGTAAGCCTCAACCGTTCTGCCGATGTGTTCTCCGAACACATGGTTCATGCACCTCTGGTAGGTGGCACCTGCATTCCTCAAACCAAATGGCATTGCAGTGTAACAATACATGCCAAAAGGTGTGATAAAAGAAGTCGCGAGCTGGTCGGACTCTTTCATCTTGATTTGGTGATAGCCTGAGTAGGCATCGAGGAATGACAGGGTTTCGCACCCAGCAGTGGAGTCCACAATTTGATCGATGCGAGGCAGAGGGTAGGGAACCTTCGGACATGCTTTGTTTAGACCAGTGTAGTCTACGTACATCCTCCATTTCCCATCCTTTTTCCTTACAAGAACAGGGTTAGCTAACCATTCGGGATGGAATACCTCTTTGATGAACCCTGCCGCGAGTAGCTTGTGGATCTCCTTGCCTATGGCCCTCCGCTTTTCTTCGTCAAAACGGCACAGGGACTGCTTCATGGGTCGGGCTCCAGCTCTGATGTCCAGTGAGTGCTCGGCGACATCCCTTGGTATGTCTGGCATGTCCGAGGGACTCCACGCAAAAACTTCGGTGTTTGCACGGAGAAACTCGACGAGCACTGCTTACTATTTGGGGTCGAGCTCGGAGCCGATCCGGACTTTCTTGCTAGCGTCGTTGCTGGGGTCGAGAGAGACGGACTTAACCGCCTCGACTGGTTCGAAGTTGCCGGCGTGCCGCTTCACGTCGGGCGCCTCCTTAGAGAGGTGTTCCAGGTCGGCGATGAGGGCCTCGGACTCAGCGAGGGCCTCAGCGTACTCCACGCATTCCATGTCGCATTCGTACGCATGGCGGTACGTGGATCCGACGGTGATGATCCCGTTGGGGCCTGGCATCTTGAGCTTGAGGTAGGTGTAATTGGGGACAGCCATGAACTTGGCGTAGCACGGTCTTCCCAAAACCGCGTGGTAGGTTCCTCGGAACCCGACCACCTCAAAGGTGAGGGTTTCCTTTCGAAAGTTGGAGGGAGTTTCGAAGCAGACGGGTAAGTCGATCTGCCCAAGGGGCAGGATTCGCTTTCCGAGTGCGATCCCGTGGAAGGGTGCCGCTCTGGCCCGGACCTCGGACCGATCAACCCCCAAGAGTTCCAGGGTCTCAGCGTAGATGATGTTGAGGCTGCTGCCCCCGTCCATGAGGACCTTGGAGAGCCTAACATTGCCGATGATCGGATCGACGACGAGCGGGTACCTTCCTGGGCTTGGCACAAAGTCGGGGTGGTCGCCTCGGTCGAAAGTGATAGGCTTGTCGGACCAGTCTAGGTAGACTAGCGCTGCCACCTTCACCGAGCAGACCTCCCGGTGCTCCTGCTTGCGGTGCCGAGCCAAGGTGTTCGCCGCCTGCCCGCCGTAGATCATGAAGCAGTTGTGGATCTCCGGGAACTCCTCTTCCCTGTCGCCCTCCTTCTTATTGTTGCCTTGGCCTTTGCCCTCTTCCGCCGGGGGCCTGGCCTTATGGAAGTAGCGCCAGAGCATGACACATTCTTCGAGGGTGTGCTTGATGGGACCCTGGTGATAGGGGCACGGCTCCTTGAGCATCTTGTCGAACGCGCCGGCCCCTCCAGGGGGCTTCCGAGGGTTCCTGTGCTCGGCAGCAGCGACGAGGTTCATGTCAGCGGCGTCGCGCTTCGCTTGCGACTTCTTCTTGGCCTTCTTCTTCGCGCCACGCTGGGCGGACGCCTCGGGGGCGTCTTCCTTCGGCTCTCCCTGAGGCCGCTTGTCTTTCCGGAAGATGGCTTCGACCGCCTTCTGACCCGAGGCGAACTTGGTGGCGACGTCCATCAATTTGCTCGCCTTGGTTGGAGTCTTATGCCCCAGTTTGCTCACCAGTTCTCGGTAGGTGGTGCCGGCGAGGAAAGCCCCGATGACGTCCGAGTCGGTGATGTTAGGCAGCTCGGTTTGCTGCTTCGAAAACTGCCGGATGTACTCTCGGAGGGATTCCACAGGCTGCTGGCGGCAGCTTCAGAGATCCCATGAGTTCCCAGGGCGCACATACATGCCTTGGAAATTTCCCGCGAAAGCCTTGACCAGATCGTCCCAGTCGGAGATCTGCGCAGGAGCCAGATGCTCCAACCAGGCCCGTGCGGCGTCGGAGAGGAAAAGGGGTAGATTGCGGATGATGAGGTTGTCGTCGTCCGCCCCTCCCAACTGGCATGCCAGTCGGTAATCCGCGAGCCACAACTCCGGCCTCGTCTCCCCCGAGTACTTGGTGATGGTAGTCGGGGCTCGGAAACGGGCGGGGAACGACGCTCGTCGTATGGCCCGGCTGAAGACTCGCGGACCGGGTGGCTCGGGCGAGGGACTCCGATCCTCCTCGCTGTCACAGCGTCCCCCACGCTTGGGATGGTAGCCTCGGCGCACCTTCTCCTCGAGGCAGGCTCGATGGTCACGATGGTGATGCTCGTTGCCGGGGCGATCCCGGGCGGCGGGTGCGTCGTCCCGTGTGCGCTCGAGATGGACCGAGGCCTCCCGCATGCGTCGGGAGGGCGTCGCGTGATGCTCCGAGGGGTCAGCTCGCCTTCAGGAGGCGGAGCTCTCGGCTCGTCGAACTGCGGCACCTTCCAGGAGATCCTTGAGTTCGCCCTGGATACGCCGTTCCTTGGTGGTGGATGGCTCCGGCAAAGTTCGAAGTAGCATCGCCGCTGCAGCTAGGTCCTGGCCGGACCCGCTGATGGCTGGGGGCAGCGCTGCCCTGGCATTGTCGACGATGCGGCGCTGGATGTCCCAGGCCCGATGACATGCTCCTCCGGCGAGTGTTCGGCCTGCCCACTCCTGCTCGATGTTCTGTCAGAGCTGCACAAGCCACCCTGCTTCCTCGTCGACCTTGGCCTGTATCTCGCGGATTTGCTCAAGCTGTGTGTCCCGACCCCCGCAAGGACTGGGACCACAGCTAGCTCCCGCGGGATGTCAACGCGAGATGCGGGCCCAGGGGAATCGTCAACCTCCGGCATACCGAGGTGGTTGCCTTCGTCGTGATCTCCCTGATCGACGTGGAAACATTCGCGACTTGGGCCATAACCCTCGTCGTCAAGGTCGTGGCCATCGTCAGAGCAACCGGAGAGGCAGTGGTCACATGCGGACATGAAGTCCCGCATGGCACCGGGATCACCGAGGCTAGAGAAATCCCAACCGAAGTCGGGGTCATCCTCTTCCTCGGAACCCATCGGTCCGAAGGTTGAGACGGCTGTCAGTCGGTCCCAGGTTGACCACATATGGTACCCCGGAAGGTTTGGATACGCCCTTGCAAAAGCGCTCACCGTAGCGGGGTCGCTAGGTGGATCGAAACTAAATCGAAAGGGTACAGGGTGGAAAACGGACGGTACCTCTTGGTCGATGGAAGGTGGTGAAGTCGCGTCGGGGACGGAACGCACCGTCATCTCAGGTACGAAGGTGACGCCCAGCAGGTCCTTTGCGAGGGTGCCAGCGTCGTCAGTCCGCTTGGGGTTGGCACGTTGCGGGTAAGTGACACCCATCGCCGTCTCAGGCGCGAGGATAACGCCCGACATGTCCCCCGCTGGGGTGCCGGTGTCGTTGACTCGCTCTGGCACAACAGCCGACGAGGTGCTGCCTCCTGCTTGGCCATGGTTGCCCCGTCTCCTCCTCCTGCGGCGAGGAGGGCGGCGAGGCAAACTCGAATGCTCCTCTTCCGTCGCAGGGAGATGCCATCGCCGAGTTTGCCGCCGCCGGGCGAGTCGAAGACCGTCGTTGTCATCGTGCTGCGAGGGGAGGAGTACCATGTCGTAGCTGCCATCGAGGTACATGAACTCGAGGCTCCCGAAGCGGAGCACCGTCCCGGGCTGAAGAGGTTGCTGAAGACTCCCCATCTGGAACTTAACGGGGAAGTGATTGTTAACACGCAGCAGGCCTCTACCTGGCGCGCCAACTGTCGGTGTTTCAGACCCGGGGGTCCCTAGACCGATGAGTAAATTTGTTGATGCGTGTCCGTGCCCAGATGGGTTGGTGCGAGATGGAACACAAGTGTGGGAATGAGCCTTATATTATCCTGCACCAGGGTGCTCGTAGTAGGGGTTACAAGCGTTGCGAGATAGCGAGGGCGAGAGAGAGCGAGTAGGAGAGAGCGAGGGAGAGAGAGAGAAGGGGTCCGGCCCCTGTTCGTCTTCTCCCGTCCCTTTGTCGTGCGCCTACTCGTCTCTCCTGCCGTGCGTTCGTGTGTTCGTATGCTCGTATGTTCGTTCTTTTTTCTCCTCTTTGTGTGTTCGCGTGTTCGCCCCCCTTCTTTTTCCCCCTGGACATCCCCTTTTATAGACATAAGGAGATGGCCCAGCTGTACAATGGGGGTGTAGCTATGTGCTACGTGGCCAGCGGGGGGAGTGCCTGGTCGCTATGCACGTGTTGACGTGTCCGTCGAAGAAGTGCACGAGCCCTGTAGAAGCACAGCTGTTGGTGCTACATGGACCTTGCTGACGTCTCTTGCTTCCGTAGGGGGCTTGAGAACCACCGACGTCATGGACGCATGCGGGGAACCATCATTGCCTGTTACCAGGATAAGCTTGATGGGACGCCGGTCTTGTTCCTTCGTAGCCTGAGCTAGCCAGGAGTAGGGTGATGATGTATCCCTCGTGGCACGGTCGAGCTGAGCCTGAGGTCGGGAGAGGCAGCGGTTCCTCCGAGGCTGAGGCCGGGGCCGAGGCCCAGGGTCGGGCGAGGACGTGACTCCTCCCGAGGCCGAGGCCGAGGCTGAGCCCTGGGGTCGGGCGAGGCGGAGATCTCCTCCCGAGGCTGAGGCCGAGGCCGAGCCCTGGGGTCGGGCGAGGCGGAGATCTCCTCCCGAGGCCGAGCCCTAGGGTTGGGCAAGGCGGAGCTTTCTGTTGCGCCAGAGGCTGAACTTGACCGTTTGTCGGTTTCGCCCGGGTGGTTGGCACAGTAGCTGGAGCGGGACGAGCGGCGCTGTTTTCCTGTCAGATCGATCAGTGAGAGGGCGAAGTGACTGCGGTCACTTCGACCTTGCCGACTGAGGCACGCGTGTCAGGATAAGGTGTCAGGCAATCCTAGCATTAAATGCGCATGCAATACGATCGGCTGGTAAGACGATTTGGCCAAGGTCGCTTGCACGATAAGGCTTGCCTTTGGCTGAGCCGAGGGTGCGCTCACTGCCTGAGGAGACCCCCGGGCGAGACGCGAACTCGTCCGGGACCACTGTTTCGCCCGAGGCCGGGCTCGGGCGAGGCGAGACCGAGTTCCTTGGTAGACGAAGCTTTGACTTTGACTCGAACTGTAAGCTTTCATGGTTTGTCCTGAAGGTATTTTCGAGTCGTGATTAGGAGTGTTGGGGGTACCCCTAATTACGGTACCCGACACCGTTGTAGACGGTCGTTGGCGTACCAGACTGTCCAATGCGTCCATAATCATCCTGATTTTGACTTTTGACTTACGCCAGTCATAAGATTGGTATGAAAGTCCAAAGAAAATAAAAAAGGAGTGGATAGCGTGATAATTGTACGTGTGATCTACTGGATCCGCAAATGCACCAGACAAGTTCTGTTCACTGTTCGGTGTGCCATCAGTCTAACGGCTAGCTATCAAAACTAACCGTTGGAGATGATCGTTGATGCACCCGTGACGCACCAGACTGTCTGGTACACCCCCATAATCATTTTGATTTTGACTTTGACTTACGCCACTCATAAGATTGGTATGAAAGTCCGAAGAAAATAAAAAAGGAGTGGATAGCGTGATAATTGTACGTGTGAATGTGTGATCTACTGGATCCGCAAATGCACTTTCGGCTGTGGACCGGAGCCCTACATCATCTTTCTAGCGTGCAGCTAGCTTAGCTTGGTCGTCCAAGCAAATTATTTTTGTTACTCTTGCAGATCATGCGAACCACAGCTCGTGACGCTGACTTTACGAGCCCGGTCAAGATAGGCCAGCCGCCAGCATTAGTTGTTGGGAAATACGGTGGCACAATTGTGGAGGTTGGCAACTGTCACGTGACAGGTTTTCTTTGTTAAAAGTACTCCCACTGTCCGGTAAAAAAATACCACTAGAATGAACGTATATATGTTGTGATGGCATACAATTAATTATATTTGATGAGTGATTCACTTATTCTAGCAATCTTTTTAGACCAAGAACTATATTCTTGCTATCTTTTATGTACTTATACTTACCCACAGTGGGAGGATAAGAATGAAGAAACACCATCGACACTAGATGCGGAGGTGTCATCGATGAGGAGCGCGGAAGAGGTCGGTGAGCGTCTTACGCGCACAACGAAGTTGGCCCTCATGGACCTCACCCGGCGCCCACAACGTGGAAGCGTCAATATTGACGAGGCACTCCTAGGTCCTAGCGATGCACCTGGTCAATGTCGTTGCGCGTGGCGTTGTAAATGTCGAGCGCCTTCACAGTGCGCTCATGGAACTCGGCGACCATCTTATCGGTCGCTGTCGACGATGTTCAGGACGGCAGCATGCCTGCGCGACGAAGACGTGTAAACTCCACGTGGCACAGCACGAAGGCCTCAAGCAGGCGACAGATCCAATTTTAGAATCTAATGGTTAGTCAAATAGTTTCTAAATTTTATATTTAATTTTACTAGAATTTTACAGCCCCCTCTCTATAAGCTAATGGTTGGATTTGTATTGGATTTTATGTCGTATCTCTTTTTAAAATTCATGGGGAATCAATAGCACCTTCGTAGCATCATATTCGCTTGGTTTTAATCTGTATCGGTTTCTACTATTTCTATAGTGTTTTTATTTCTATAGATTACAACGGCAGCAGTTCAAACAATCAGCTTTAATCTGAAACGAACAGCACAATAACTATAATTTTGGTTACTTAGAATTGAAGACCGAGTTTTAGTTACGGTTTTGATTAGTCTAGTCAGTTCCCACTAGAGATGGCCAAACGGGCCGTTCAGCCCGAGCCCGGTGAAGCCTGGTCCGTTTTGGGCTCGACCCACCAGACACGGTTAGAAAACCGGGCTGGGCCGTCTAAGCCTGTGGGCTCGATTTCCTATCTGAGTTTGGCCCGCAGCGGGCCTAAACGGGCCGGACCGATCCGTTTAGCACGAAAAAGCGGGCTAAGCGGGCCGGTAAGCATGTTTTAGTGTAAAAAAGTGGGCTCAACGGGCTTAGAGGTAAACGGGCTGTGTCGGACTATTCCACCGTGTCTAGTTTTCTATTCGAGCCCGACCCGCTCATTCGTGTCTGGCTGGCCCGGATCCACATAGAACCGGACCGTACCGAGCTCGAACCGGACCCAAACAACAGGCTTCGTGCCGGGCTCGCGGATCTCGTGTTTATTTGGCATCTACAGTTCCCACACCCTACAGACCGGGGTTATCTCGCCGAGGCTCAAGGCCTCAAGCACGCAAGACAAGGGAAGCTAGCAATCAGACAAGGTCGATTGCGGCTTGCGCATGGCGTGACCACTGGCCAACCGCCGCCCAGCTGGAGGCTGGCGGATCGGACGAGGCCGGTATTCTCGTTGCGCGCCGGCGTCGCCATCAGCAACGCCTACCCATGCAAACATCACCGGCCGGCCGTTTACCCGGAGGGTCGAAATCGAATCCGATGGGAGCACGAAGCTTGCCAGCTGTGACCAGGCTTCCGCGTCCGTGGACCGTGGTTCCGCGCACGGCAAGCGGCCAACCAGGCTAGCTACATCTCGGCGGTTGGAGCCTCTTCTGCGAGCGCACGCGCCGGACGGATGAGGCGCTCTAGCTACCTTCCAATAATCGTCCATGGGCCGGACACGACAGTGACGACGACCGACGTGACGCGGGTCGACTCTGGGCGGCGCACACGGAACCGCCCGGCGGCGCTAGGCAACAAAAATTACAGCTTTACCCAGCTCTGGCTACGCGCTGTGGTTCAAGCTCTCCGTGACACGTAGCAGTACGTACGTACACGCTGATGTTTACGCGCGTGAATCCATCGACGCGTGGCGGCCCGATGACCGGGGAAGCGATCACGAGACCTCCGATTTTATCGAAGAAGGTTCTAGACACGGGCCAGTTCTAGCTGGCATTGGGACGCCGACGAGCGACGCGCGCGGCACCACGGCCTTCCGATTCTACAGCCGAAGGTTCTAGATGGGCGGGGCACCGATCGACGAGATGAGTCTGCTACTGCTCTGCCTCCTTCTGTTCGTGCCCGTCTTTTTTTTTTGCAGTTTAGCTTTTTCTTTAATTTTATTTTCATAAATACGATCTATCCAGTTTTATTTCAAAAAATAGACTCTTAGCTCGACGCTATTACTATTTGGGACTGAGCTACAACGTATCGGCTCCAATTATTTTGGCGCCTAAATCGCCTTACATGGCTCCCCTGTGGCGGTGTCGTGGTGAGGGGTCGACACCGTGAATCTTGACGCCGAGGTCGGCGCCATAGATGTAACACCCCAGGTGTTACTTGGGGTTTTCACTCAAGACTACACTATTGAACCCATCATCACATGTGGTTTAGTTTGAGCAAAAGACACCAAACTTGGGGATCAAGATCCTAAGTAGGTGTAACCCATCTTAGAAGTCATGTCTTGGCCTTATCATGCACTAAAGAGAAGAGAATGACTCAAACCCTAATTCAAATCCCTTGTAGGCAAATGGAGCCCTAGAGGGGATTATGGCAAAAAGTCTATGTAAATCACATTGTCATGACTTGGACTAATTATAAAAGTTGTAATACACTTAATACCCTACAAAACATAGTAAGAAACATAGTAAGAGTGTGACCCCAAAAAGGATTCAGAAGAACCCCAAAAAGGTCACCAAAGAGTTAAGCATAAAAGAAAAATCATGATTTGCTCAAGTTCAAAACTGACCCTCTTTCAAAGATCAAACATGTTCACCTTGATCCCAACCTCAAAACCTTATGGCCCAATTGACAAAATGGCGCCCAAAGACCCCTAGAACACCCTGGAAAAGTTTGAACGCAACCCTAAGCCATTTGACACGACTTGGCATGGCTTTTGTCTCGGTGTGGACAGCTCTGACAGAGCCGACTTCTCACCCTCGTATCTCTCTACTCCGTCCATATCCTTGCTTGGAACTCACATCAAAAAGGTAGGATTTGGTGCAGGGAAGAGACCGTACACGGAGGTTTTGCCAAGATTTGCACGCTAAGGCGATCAAATCGGTCGTTGAACCCTGGCAGAAGTAAACACCCACGTGTTCGACGTGGGCTGACACTCGGGGGCGCGCTCAGAGCCCGCCCGCCCGCGAACCCCCGCGCGCCCGCGGCCGCCCCGTGACCACGCCTGCGCCGCGGCTATAAAGCCCACCCCAGTGCCGGCTACCTTCCCCGTTGCCTCCTCTGTACCACGCCTAACTCCCCCGAGCTCGCCCATAGCTCCGGCGACCTCCCCGCGACCCGCCAGAGCCGCCCGAGGGCAACCACCATGGCCAACCGCTTTCCCGCCCTCCTCCGCTCGATCCAAGCCTTCGCATAGATCCCCTAGGAGACCGTGATGCTTGCCTAAGCTTGAACCGAGGACCCGCGCCACCGGAATAGCGCAATCGTGCTCGCCGGAGTTCGGAACCCCGCCGGAGCACGTGGACCGGGTAAACCTCTGCACCATTTCTCAATTCGTTGCACGTATGGCCTCTACATCACCCCGTGGAGCTCCTTGTGCGCTTTAATTGAACCCTACCGACGTGGTTTGGCCGGAGCAGGAGCCGCCGACGACCTCCGTCGCCTGCGCGCATGGCCAGGACAGCTCCGACCACCCCAGACACCGACCCGCACAACCGACGTGACCGCCGGGACCTCCCCGACGTCACTGACCACCCCGCCGGAGCTCTACTGCTGCTGGTAAGCCTCGCCGCCGTAATCTTTGCCGCGGGTACTGTTTAATCCAGCCAGGGAGCGCGGGGTAGATTTTGGCTAAGCCCAGGGGGTTTTGTGCAATGTCAGTGACTCATGCAAATAGTAGACCGAGGAGGAGCATGAGGAGTGATGGGAAAGGCTTCCCCATCCCTCCATTTATCGTTAGTTTTATTCCGCTGCATTCCGAACAATGATCACTACTTTTGCTAAAACTCCGATGATGATGTAATAAATTTGATACTCCCTAATGTATGGTTTTATGCTTTATTATATTTGCTCTGTGCCTCACCATCGAGTGAGTACGTGGTACTTGATCCTGTTAGTGGCCTCGTCGGACTAGATCCGAAGGACTGACGTGTTATTCCTATTTAAGTGTGGTCTAGCCTCTAAGGCGGGACTTAGGCACTTAAGTTGGAATAATTCGGGCGGTTCCGCCACAGCTGGTATCAGAGCTTGTACCACCACGGAGGAATCAAAAAACTGTAAATACCATCCCTTTTCAAAAATAAAACTTGATAGAAACAAATGTTGGATAGATCGCTAGGACGATCAGGATAGACCTAGGACGTGAAGCCTTAGGATGATAGAGGGGTAGCTAGGTGGCTAATTGAGTAAGCCCTACAGGCTACTATGCGGAATGGGAGCTTTTCCCTATTCCCTCTAAGTTGGAATGAGGTCGTTAGGACGAGCATGCATGCATCCTTACTAAAAGCTATTAATAATTAGGTAAAAATTTTAATACATGATAATGGCAAATTGAGTACACTCAGTGACATTGTCATAGCCATAGAGAGGCCGAGCTTTGATCCCATTTTTATTTTATAATTCTTTTTATTTTTCACTTACGCTTAACCATACACAGATGACTTCTCACGGATCCTCGGACGGAGGGAACACACAGTCCCACACGGACGGACTTGCACGAGAGGGTTTTCCCCGTATCTTGTGGGAGGTACTTCAGGGAGCCGACTACACGACGCCTCCCCAGTATGCGGTGCAGCTATTCGAGAAGCACCGAGTGCCCCACTGTAGGGTGAGGATGACCCTAGAGCCTCATCCCTTACAGCTAGGCTGCGTTCGTTGGACTCCGAGTCTTTCGGATACCGGGTTGAAGACACCATTGAGGCCATTGCCCTCCACGGATTGACGACCTTCTGTGGTTTTCACCCCTTGGAGCTGTCTACTCATCCCATTGGCTTGTTCCCCGCTGACAATGAGGACGACACAATGTGGAAAGATCGAGTGGAGCATGCCAAGGACATATGGGCTCTCTACCCAGGGCAGACTGCTCACTTGACAGTGCGATGCATGAATGCCTTGTATCGTCTGCAAGTAATGCGAGGAGAGGCGATGTCTCATCTGATGGCATTGTTGGAGGCTACCAAGATTACCTTGGATAACAGAGAGGAACTTGTGGTAGACCTATCCACTGAGATGGTGGAAAAGGACCTACAGGTGGAACAGTTGTCCAATGAGATCCAGGAGCTCGAGGAGCTAGTGGGGACCAGAGAGAACACCATTGAGGTTCTCGAGGATCAGCTCATCAACACTCAGCAGCAACTTGCAGAGGCTAACCAACATTTGGATATGCACCACCAGGAGATCCAGGACATGGAGGCCAACGAGGATGTCGACATCGAGGGAGGAGAGGAGCCGAAGCTCGCATCTAGTCTAGACACTGCTGGCTTAGGGAGACCACCTTCCCCCGAGTTGAGCATTGCCTCGTTTGCTCACTAGGTGGCGGAGATAGAATTAGAAGTGGGTAGATAGAACTCCTCGGAGCTAGCTTAGCTTTTGCACCCTTGGGGTACTAAGTTAGACAGAGTTGAGTCTTTTGGGTCACTGATGTAATCGTAACAAACTCTTTTGGAAGTTTGGATGATGAATGATGTCAGCTTTACATTAAGAAGAAAAGTGTTATGCCACGTAGTATCTTTTATAAATTATGCAAGAAAATATTGGTTTTACCCTTTCAGATCTTTCACCACATATAAACCCTGACATCAGAAGTATAATGTTGAGAGCATCCTTAAATTTTTTAGATGGCAGGAAGAGCGCGTCGTGGATAGAATGAGCGCATTCCTCCACCCCCGCCACCGCCTCCTACCATGCAAGAGTTGATGGCTCAGCAGAACGAGATTCTGCGACAGCTGGCTCAGCGACAGCCACCACCTCAGCACTATGGTGGTGGTGATCACCATCAGCGTCCCCCAGCAGCGGCCACTTATCAGGAGTTCCTCAGCACTCAGTCGTCGTTGTTCACTCGGGCAGAGGACCCACTTGATGCTGATGTATGGATCAGGGTAGTGGAATCCAAATTCCCATTACTTGCCGACAATTGTTTAGATGCGGCCAAAGTTCGTTTTGCCACTCAGCAGCTTCGCGGACCCGCGCGAACATGGTGGGATCACTTTCTCGCTATGCAGTCAGATGGCCACGTGGTGGAATGGAGAGAATTCAAGGCAGCTTTCAGAGGGCATCATATACCAGCAGGCATTATGGATCGCAAGCTTAATGAGTTTCTGGCACTCACTCAGGGGAATCGGACAGTATTACAGTATGCTCATGCCTTCAATGACCTATGCCAGTATGCCAAATACCACGCAGACACTGATGAGAAGAAGAGGGACAGATTTAGGAGGGGGCTCAGCACTAAGCTCCGCGACCGTCTCAACACCGTCAGGGCTAACAGTTACAATGAGTTAGTCAACCTGGCTATTTCTCAGGAGGACTGCATCATAGCTCGTCAGGCAGAAAAGAAGAGGAAGACCCCTGTGGTAGGATCCTCAGCTCAGCCACAGCGCTTCCGGATTGTATCTGACACTCAGAACAGAGGACCTTAGCAGCAGCAAGGGCGATGGGTGATTCGACCACAGCAGCAGTAGCAGGCACCCAACCGCTCTCAGATCCTAGTTCAGAGGAACATCAATCAGTCGCAGCAGCAATAATACCGTCAGGCCAATGACAACAGATGTTTCACTTGTGGTAACACTGGACACTATGCCAAGAATTGTCCCAAGAACCAGCAGAGGTAGGGGCAGAATTCCAACCAGAACCAAGGAAAGAGGCAGAAGGTGCAAGTGAGGCAAGGCAGGCTGAACTTCACCACCATGGCTGATATTCCAGAGGGAGCATCCGTCATGACTGGTATCTTTTCCGTTTTGAATAATCCTGCAATCATTCTTTTTGATTCTGGTGCATCACACAGTTTTATCAGTGCAAAATTTAGTGTCAAATGCCAGTTACCTTTCCATCACACCCATGGAGGTATTACGATTTCAACACCATGAGGCAGGGTTGCCACCTATCAAATCAACAGGTAGGTGTCTATAAAATTTGGTAGTCTTGTGATTAGAACCACCCTTCTCATCTTGGGTTTGGATAGTGTGGACAACATATTGGGAACTGAATGGTTATCTAGGCATCAGGTAGTACTTGATATTGCAGCGAGGGCCATTGAGATTCACTCCCCTACTTATGGCGAGACTACATTATATTTGCCAAACCAGGGTTGTACCCGTTCCTGTGCCTTCGCTATGTTAGAGTCACAGGTTGAGAAAATCCCCGTAGTCTGTGACTACCCAGATGTTTTTCCAGATGAATTACTAGGGATGCCACCCGACAGAGATATAGAGTTCACGATTGAATTACAACCCGGAACTGCACCTATATCTAAGAGACCCTATAGGATGCCTCCAGCGGAGTTGGCCGAATTGAAAAAGCAGTTGCAAGAATTGTTAGACAATGGATTTATTCGCCCAAGTACTTCACCATGGGGATGTCCCGCCTTATTTGTGAAGAAGAAAGATGAGAGTTTGAGGTTGTGTGTTGATTACCGCCCTCTCAATGCGGTAACCATCAAGAATAAGTATCCATTGCCCCGCATTGATGTATTGTTTGATCAGTTGGTGGGAGCCAAAGTATTCTCCAAGATAGATCTTCGCTCTGGCTATCATCAGATAAAAATCAGGGCCAATGATATCCCGAAGACGGCTTTCTCTACCAGATATGGGATTTATGAGTACTTGGTGATGTCCTTTGCGCTGACCAATGCCCTGGTTTATTTCATGTATTTGATGTACTCAGTATTTATGCTAGAGCTGGACAAGTTTATGGTGGTCTTCATTGATGATATTCTGGTTTATTCCAAGAATGAAGCCAAGCACACTAAGCATTTGCATACCGTACTTCAGAGACTGCGTGATCATCAGTTGTATGCTAAGTTGTCCAAATGTGAGTTCTGGTTGAAGGAGATAAAATTTCTGGGTCATACCATTTCTCAGGATGGGGTATCAGTTGATCCTGAGAAAGTGCAAGAAGTGATGAATTGGAAACCTCCTACCACTGTACGGCAGATTCAGAGTTTTCTGGGATTGGCAGGGTATTACCGACGATTTATTCCGGATTTCTCCAGGATTGCCAAGCCAATGACTGAATTGTTGAAAAAGGGAGTAAAGTACGAATGGAGTCAGAAATGTGAGGATGCCTTTCATACACTAAGGCAGCATTTGACAACAGCACCCGTGCTAGCTCAGCCTGATAACACCAAACCCTTTGAGGTTTATTGCGATGCTTCCGGTACTGGATTGGGATGTGTCTTGTTGCAAGACAACAGAGTCATTGCTTATGCCTCCCGAGCACTCAGACCCCATGAGCAGAACTACCCCACACATGATCTGGAGTTAGCAGCTGTAGTTCATGCTCTTAAGATTTGGAGACATTACTTGATGGGAGCTCACTGTAATATTTACACTGATCATAAGAGTCTCAAATATATCTTCATCCAGGCTGATCTTAATATGAGACAGAGAAGATGGTTAGAACTAATCAAGGACTATGATTTGGAGGTGCATTACCATCCTGGCAAAGCCAATGTTGTGGCAGATGCCTTAAGCAGGAAAGCCCAGTGCAATTGTATGAATATGGATGCAAGGATCACCACCCTATGTGATGAGTTGTGCAAGCTGAACATAGAAGTCGTTTCTTCCGGTACTTTAAGTTATATTTCAGTGGAGCCCACCTTACATGAGCAAATAGTCATGGCACAGATTGATGACAAGGGTGTTCAAGTCATTAAGGAAATGATCGAACAAAAGGTGGACAAATACAAATGCTTCCGTCAGGACAACAAAGGAATTCTATGGTTTGGAGACCGATTGGTCGTTCCCAAGAACCCCGAGCTTAGAAAGAAAATATAGGATGAAGCTCACCTTTCTAAATTCTCCATGCATCCCGGCAGCAACAAGATGTATCATGATCTCAGATCTTGTACTGGTGGACCAGAATGAAGAGGGAAATTGCTATGTATGTATCTGAATGCGACACTTGCCAGAGAGTCAAGGCCAGCCATCTGAAGGTAGCAGGCACCTTACAGCCCCTTCCCATACCATCTTGGAAATGGGAGGATATTTGCATGGATTTCATTGTGGGATTGCCCAATACCCCCCGGCACCACGATTCTATTTGGGTCATTGTGGATAGGTTGACCAAGACGGCTCATTTCTTGCCAGTACATACCACCCACCGGACAAAAAAAGTATGCAGAAATTTATATTGACCAGATAATTCATCTGCATGGGATACCAAGGACTATTGTGTCTGACAGAGGAGCACCCTTTGTAGCACGTTTCTGGGAGCAATTGCAAGAATCACTTGGGACCCATGTAATAAGAAGCTCAGCATACCACCCTCAAACAGATGGTCAGACAGAAAGGGTGAATCAGATTTTGGAAGACATGTTGAGGGCATGTGTGCTACACCATGGAAAAAATTGGGACAAGTGCCTTTCCTTGGCAGAATTTTCATATAACAACAGCTACCAGTCCAGTCTAAAGATGGCACCTTTCGAGGCCTTGTATGGGAGAAGGTGTAGGACACCGCTAAATTGGTCTCAAGCGGGAGAGAGGGAAATATTTAGACCAGACTTAGTACTTGAAGCAGAGGAAAAGGTCAGAGTTATTAAGAAAAACCTAGAAGCTGCTCAGGCCAGACAAAAGAGCTATCATGACAAGAGGAGGAAGCCTCTACAGTTCGAAGTGGGAGATCATGTTTACCTTAAGGTGTCACCCACCAAAAGTGTTCAGAGGTTTGGAATCAAGGGCAAGTTAGCTCCTCGCTACATTGGGCCCTATGAGATCAAAGCGAATTATGGGCTCGTAGCATATCAATTGGAGTTGCCACCCCACATGTCAGCAGTTCATGATGTGTTCCACGTATCTCAGCTACGGAAGTGTGTCTGCTTACCCACCGAAGTACTACCTGAACCGGAAATTGAGATAGAACCAGACTTGTCTTATCAAGAGCACCCCGTCAAGGTATTATATCAAAAGGAGAGATCAACGCGGGCGAAGTCGATCAGAATGTATAAGGTTCAGTGGAGTCACCATTCAGTAGAAGAAGCTACGTGGGAGACTCAGGATTTTCTACGATCTCGCTTCCCCGACTTTCTGTCCAAAGGAGTCGGTACGTAATCCAAAAAAAACCCCACCCCCACCTGCTCTTTGAATCTAAATACAAGAAAAACTTAGATGTTAAAGAGACAGTAAGCCTTGAAAATAACTTAAAAGGACTTCCTTCTGAAGTTGCAAAGAGGATGACATTCGAAGAGCAGTTAATTAGAGAAACTTGGCTTAAAGAATCTACACCACACAGACCCATCTTCTAGGTACCCTCTAAAGGATCCCCACCCACAATCTCGGGGCGAGATTCCTTTAAGGGGGAGGGCTGTAACACCCCAGGTGTTACTTGGGGTTTCCACTCAAGACTACACTATTGAACCCATCATCACATGTGGTTTAGTTTGAGAAAAAGACACCAAACTTGGGGATCAAGATCCTAAGTAGGTGTAACCCATCTTAGAAGTCATGCCTTGGCCTTATCATGCACTAAAGAGAAGAGAATGACTCAAACCCTAATTCAAATCCCTTGTAGGCAAATGGAGCCCTAGAGGGGATTATGGCAAAAAGTCTATGTAAATCACATTGTCATGACTTGGACTAATTATAAAAGTTGTAATACACTTAATACCCTACAAAACATAGTAAGAGTGTGACCCCAAAAAAGATTCAGAAGAACCCCAAAAAGGTCACCAAAGAGTTAAGCATAAAAGAAAAATCAGGATTTGCTCAAGTTCAAAACCGACCCTCTTTCAAAGATCAAACATGTCCACCTTGATCCCAACCTCAAAACCTTATGACCCAATTGACAAAATGGCGCCCAAAGACCCCTAGAACACCCTGGAAAAGTTTGAACGCAACCCTAAGCCATTTGAAACGACTTGGCATGGCTTTTGTCTCGGTGTGGACAGCTCTAACAGAGCCGACTTCTCACCCCCGTATCTCTCTACTCCAACCGTATCCTTGCTTGGAACTCACATCAAAAAGGTAGGATTTGGTGCAGGGAAGAGACCGTACACGGGGGTTTTGCCAAGATTTGCACGCTAAGGCGATCAAATCGGCCGTTGAACCCTGGCAGAAGTAAACCTCCACGTGTTCGACGTGGGCTGACACTCGGGGGGCGCTCAGAGCACGCCCAGACGCGAACCCCCGCGCGCCCGCGACCGCCCCGTGACCATGCCCGCGTCGTGGCTATAAAGCCCACCCCAGTGCCCGGCTACCTTCCCCGTTGCCTCCTCTGTACCACGCCTAACTCCCCCGAGCTCGCCCATAGCTCCGGCGACCTCCCCGCCAGAGCCGCCCGAGGGCAACCACCGTGGCCAACCGCTTTCCCGCCCTCCTCTGCTTGATCCAAGCCTTCGGATAGATCCCCTAGGAGGCCGTGATGCTTGCCCGAGCTTGAACCGAGGACCCGCGCCACCGAAATAGCGCAATCGTGCTCGCCGGAGTTCGGAACCCCGCCGGAGCACGTGGACCGAGTAAACCTCTGCACCATTTCTCAATTCGTTGCACGCATGGCCTCTACATCACTCCGTGGAGCTCCTCGTGCGCTTTAATTGAACCCTACCACCGTGGTTTGGCCGGAGCAGGAGCCACCGACGACCTCCGCCGCCTGCGCGCGTGGCCAGGACAGCTCCGACCACCCCAGACACTGACCCGCACACCGACATGACCACCGGGACCTCCCCGACGTCACTGACCACCCCGCTGGAGCTCTACTGCCGCCGGTAAGCCTCGCCGCCGTAATCTTTGCCGCGGGTACTGTTTAAGCCAGCCAGGGAGCGCAGGGTAGATTTCGGCTAAGCCCAGGGGGTTTTGTGCAATGTCAGTGACTCATGCAAATAGTGGACCGAGGAGGAGCATGAGGAGTGATGGGACAGGCTTCCCCATCCCTCCATTTATCGTTAGTTTTATTCCGCTGCATTCCGAACAATGATCACTACTTTTGCTAAAACTCCGATGATGATGTAATAAATTTGATACTCCCTAATGTATGGTTTTATGCTTTATTGTATTTGCTCTGTGCCTCACCATCGAGTGAGTACGTGGTACTTGATCCTGTTAGTGGCCTCGTCGGACTAGATCCGAGGGACTGACGTGTTATTCCTATTTAAGTGTGGTCTAGCTTCTAAGGCGAGACTTAGGCACTTAAATTGGAATAATTCGGGCGGTTCCGCCACAATAGATCTTGGCACTGACCTATTTTATACGGGCCCACTTGGCTCTCTCCGCCTTCCTCTCTACCCCGCCTCCTCCCTCCACCACGCTGACGTCGTGTTATGAACTTATATGAACTGAACGGGTTTGTGTGACTATGGACTATTATGGACTTATATCAACTTGTATGGACTTGTATGAACTGTTATGAACTTGTATCAACTTGTATGTAGTTCTATGTACTGTTATGGGCTGTTTGCTTGATATAATTTGATTATGTGGAATATTTCTATTAAGAGTATATAAAAACAGGGGAAACTCTACCAAAAATTTTAATTTTTTTTGGAATTTACTTTCAACAATGTATGTTCAAAACAGGGGAAACTTTACCGAATTTTTCAGAAACATGTAGCCTTTGTTTAGGTGTCATGATCCTCGGACTTGTCAACTTTGCAATGATCACCACAAAAACACATAGGCACTAGAACACCAGTTGGCAAAGACAACGGGTCGAAGGCAGTTCTTGTCAATGGACCATTCCTAAATTTTGATAAGTTTTATAAGATTCACAAATATTAGTTATTACATTTAATACAACTCTCACCTTTATTTAGCAGATTTACCGCGCCTAGACATCCTACAAATCGATAATATGACGATAAAAATGATTCCCAAACCGTAACTCTAACCCTATTAATCATACATAACAAAAGACCAAAAAAATGGAGGGGATTACCTTGATACACAGGAACAACGGATCTAAGTCGCTGATGTAGGTTGATGTTTGTCGTTTGGTAGAAGAGAAATGAGTAGAAAGAACTGACAACTGAAGTGGGATATTTAGGTCGGCGCCGAGATCCATGGCGCCGAGGTGCTGCCACGTTAGGTCCACGTAGGCGTTGACTCTTACATGTACACGCCAAACTAATTGACGCCGACACGTTCTAGCTCAGCACCAATAGTGATTATGCTAAACTAGAGGCTATTTTTTTGAAATAAAACTAGAAAGGACGTATTTGTGAAAATATAACCCAAAAAAGTCTAAAATGCAAAAAAAGATGGTCCTCTGTCCTCACCACACACCGGTCACCACCGCTTCCTTCGCTGTTTTATGAATTTACTTATATACCGTGGTTATCTGATTCGTATTTGGCAATTTAGAAATTAAAATAAAATAAAATGTAGAAACTAAAAATTAGTCTCTAAAAATAAAACCCCCCTTAAACGTGAAACCTTTAATTGAACTCTGAATAGAGGCACAGACATTATCGGACACTAATGTAAACTCGACTATATAATGCACCAGTTTGGCTTTCCCGTTTATTGCAAAAGTAAATTAAAATTGTGTATACATAAGAGTTTAAGTTTGGTTGTTGGCTCCATATTTATACTCACCTAACTAATAAAACACGTCTTATTAAAACAAAGTTTACTTATATGATATATAGATAGCAATGCACGGGCAATTGGCTAATATAAACTCGATATTTTGGATTCACATTTGTATTCAATTATCCACTAGATTTTAAAGAAAATAAGTACCTTTTTTTTTGCTTATAGTTAGTTCTTGTAGAACAAAATCATTATACATAGAGAGACTTCAAAAATATATGATGACTACACAGCACCTTTAGATAGGACAACTCATATAAATAACATATATATTAATGAAATAAAACCTATAAATAAATATTTATTGCTAAACTGTTTAAAATATATAAAAATAATAATTTTCATCAACACATGAACCATTTTATGATTTAGAGGGTCAGAGAAATATGGGAGAAATGAGTGTTTATTCCGTGAAGCAACAGTCGCACGCGAGCAAAAACTTAGAACGGTAAGATAAAACTAGTTCACCGCCATATGGTCGTAACGCATGCCACTCAGAAACATCATCTTAGTCATATGATTACATGACAGTGCCAAAAACCACCAATGAGACAACATCCATCCAACTTGCTCTTATAACAGAACTGCCATATCATATCCATCCACAGCTACGTTTTGCGCTGCGCTTCCGTCGTATCCATAATGTCATGTCACCATTACATGGATAATGCTGGCTACTGTAGGGAGGAAGAAATCACAATGGAACCAGCACTGTATATGTCCGCAGTGACTTGTCTCCGTCCTCTATCTACTGCAGGCAATTACGTAGTGGTGGTGTTGTGGTAATACCGCGGATTACGGTCTACTGTATGTACTATTACATCACGATCAGCAGGACGGAGTGCACTGCACATTTGAATCTGATCTGACCTGATCACGAGTTTCATTTGCACTCCGCACGTATTATTATGACTGATTTAATAACTCAACACCCACTTTGACTAGAAAAAAGGAGTGGATAGCGTGATGGGGTAGTGCACTCTTGGGTTGAGGATCTCAATGTATATCCTGCTGCTCCTTCCTACGGTGTTTTCGGTATGCGAAGACGACGGCGCAGACTTTGCAAACAACTGGTGGGCTGGGCTCGCCAAGCATGACCAACCAATTCGGCAGCTTGCAGCTGCTCGGCCTGCAATGGGCACCTGACACAGCAAAGCCCAGAATCCGGCCCACTATTACTAAATACTGCCAGATACATTGGATGAGAATTATTCTTGTTTTTTTTTCTTCTCTCCCTAGAGACCGGATCATGATCGTGTCCGTTTTCTCCATCGTCACTTGTTGTCCCGCGGCTGCTGCAATAATTGGGGCGCACGACACGGCAACACATAGCATTCCACCCCCCCCCCCCCCCCCAACAAAATAAGGGCGATATGTTCTTGAGCTTTTCTTCTAACAGGCTGATGACACTTTGTGTGTGTGTGTTGTGGTGGTGGGGGGGTGGGGGTCCTGTCTCCTATCCATTTCCAGTCTACAGTAGTTTTTGGGTAATACAAGGTTTAAAACTTTAGAAATGTATATGGTTATTATTCTCCTCTCAGCCTCAGAGAAGGAAACGATGTAAACGTGTGATACTCAACAATGCTGATGTTTTAGCAACATTCGGATGGGCTCGTTTTCTCAAGGAAACAAAGCATTCAATTATTCATCAGCCACGGTCTTCAAATGAAGTAGTACATGCTCCAAGTTGTAAAGTAAAATGTGTAATAACAGCTAGACATATTAAAACCAGCGGTTGATTCGTAGTAGTAAGCAACCGTTTAGCTAGGCCAATTAATTAATTACAGGAAAAAAAGGTTGCAAACACGGTCAGTAGTTTTAATTATCATAAAGATTTTTTTATCGTTTCACAAGTTCTGCAAAAAAAAAAAAGATGTAAAAAAAAACAGCTAGCTAGGTACTTGCAAGGAAGGAACGACCGGACAGACAGGGATCGTTTTTCAACGGGGTACATTTTGCTGGTACGTGTTGGAAAAACTGCTGGATAGCTAGGTCGACATCCTCCTCGCCTTGGCTGCGACATGCACCTCCCCTCGTCCATAGCAATATAGCTGTTGACGCTTTTTTGGAGCGCCAATCACTCAACAAGAACCGTGGCGGTGCACTCTGCACAGGGGCGGACGGTCCGCGCGCAGGGCCGGACGGTCCGCGGCCTGGTGCGGGGCGCGGTGGTGCTCTCTGCGCAAGGGCGGACTGTCCGCGGCCTGGGGCCGGACGGTCCGCGACCTGATGCGCGGCTGGGGCTTCTGCCTGACGGCCGGACGGTCCGCGCCCTGGGGCCGGACGGTCCGCGCGTACGCAGGAACGGCGGGAGATCGCCGACGGCGCCTGGATCTCGCTCCCGGGAGGGACCCCGTCGGGGAGTAGAGATCCTAGGTTGTGTCTAGGCTCGGGCCGGCCGACCTAGACTCCTCTAATCGACGTAGAGCCGAAGAGAGACGAAGAATTTGGGGATCGAGAGGCTAAACCTAAACTAGACTAGAACTACTCCTAAGATAAATGCGGAATAAAAGTTGTATTGATTCGATTGTTGATGATTACAAATCGGCCGTAGACCTCTCTATTTATAGAGGAGGGGGGCTGGACCCTTTACACAACTGATTCCGAGCTAATCCCGCGAATATAGCTAACAACCGTAGCACAAAACTCGGAACCCTAATCTGTTCTGCGCACGCGCGGACCGTCCGGCCCACAGGCGCGGACCGTCCGGACCGCGGACCGTCCGGCCCACAGGCGCGGACCGTCCGGACCGCGGACCGTCCGGCCTCAGGGCCGGACTGTCCGCCGGCTCAAAACCGGTTCGAACATATGCCCCCCTGCCTTTTGGTGGAGCTGAGCGAACTAAAAGCAACTAACTCGATGTGATCACATCGGTTTTCTTAGGCATCTTGCCACATACTGGGATGGTACTGTTTGAGGAAACGCCCATTCAAAGCCTTAGGTAAATCCTTGCCTTGTAATGTTTGCAGTAAATAAGCGTTACCAGACATCACCTGTTTCACTTTATAAGGACCCTCCCAGCTTGGCGACCATTTCCCGAACTTCCGGTCTTTATTCCTTAGAGGTAGAATGGTCTTCCACACCAAGTCTCCTACTTGGAATGATTTTGCTTTGACCTTCTTGTTGTAGGCCCTGGCTACCATGATCTTGTCCTTTTCTATTGTTCCCAAAGCTATCATCCTCTTGTCGGTCACCTCATCAATATTATCCATCATTGAATTATAATAATCAGTAGCAGTTAGATCATTTTGTCTGGCAAACCTGACAGCATTCAAACTTATTTCCACAGGTAACACTGCTTCCTGCCCATAGACAAGCTCAAAAGGAGATACTTTAGTAGCACTATGCTTAGATATTCTATGAGCCCATAAAGCTTCAGACAAAATCTTATGCCAATGTCTAGGATTATCAGATACCTTTTTCTTTATCAAATTAATCAACGTCCTATTACTAGACTCGGCCTGTCCATTGGCCTGAGCATAATATGGAGACGAATTAAGCAGCTTAATTCTGTATAATTCAGCAAATTCACGTACCTCCTTTGACATAAAAGAAGTACCTTGATCTGTAGTCAAGGTCTGGGGAATGCCGAATCTATGAATAATATGCTCAGTTATGAACTCAATTACCTCCTTGTGCGTCATGTTCTTTAGAGCAACGGCTTCAGTCCATTTGGTGAAATAGTCAGTGGCAACTAACACAAACCGATGCCCCTTTGATGACGAAGGATGAATTTCTCCAATAAAGTCTAATCCCCATCCTCTGAATGGCCAAGGCTTGATGATAGGATGTAATTCGGCTGCAGGGACCAACTGTAGGTCGCCGAATTTTTGACACACTTGGCACCCCTTGTAGTACTTGAAACAATCAGCTGTCATACTAGGCCAATAAAAACCAGACCTTCGCAACAACCACTTCATCTTTGGAGCTGATTGATGGGTACCACAAATTCCTTCATGTACTTCGGCCATGGCTAATATAGCATCATCTGGGCCCAAGCACTTAAGCAGGATATCATTAACCGTTCGGCGGTAAAGTTCATCACTCATCAACACATACTTGAAAGCTGTTCGCCGAATGTTCTTATCTGTCCTGATATTGGGATTTTGCAAATAATTAAGTATAGGTGTCCTCCAATCACTTGCATCGGCTTCATTGTCAGCCGAATTAATGAAAAGAACACTTCTGGTAACCCCGGACGGTCCGGCGTCATCACGCGGACGGTCCGCGACCTGGGAATTTGGCTTTGCACTGGTTATCAGATTTTCAGTTTTGTGAAACTTCCCTCTCTTTATCCGATAACCTGATGCATCTTGTGCCAAACCATTAGCTCTATGATTCTCAACTCTAGAGATATGCCGAATACTGAATTCGTCAAAAGAATGAATTATGCTCCAACATTTCTCAAGATAACTATTTAGAGTACCATCAAGACATTGATATTCTTCTAACACTTGTTGGACAACCAGCTGAGAATCACCAAATACCTTCACATGTTTTACTCCCATACCATTTAAAAGTTCTAAGCCGAATAAGAGAGCCTCATATTCAGCTTGATTATTAGTGCAATAAGTTTCCAATCGGCTAGAGAAGTCAAAGGAGACATTTCTTGGTGAAACAAGCACAATGCCAATTCCTTGCCCTTCATTGCAAACCGATCCATCAAAATATAAAGTCCAAGGAGTAATAATGAGGTATGACATGTCTAGTTCATGAATATCATTAACCCGATGTTCTACAATAAAATCCGCTACGACTTGGCCTTTCATAGATTTCAATGGTTCATAGGCCAAGTCATATTCTATGAGTGCATAAGCCCACTTACCAATTCTACCACTCATAATTGGGTTATGCAACATGTATTTGATTACATCGGCTTGACCAGAAACAGTGCAATGACTAGACAGTAAATAACATCTACATTTGGTGCATGCATAAAACAAGCATAAGCATAATTTTTCAATAAAAGTGTACCTTGTTTCAGCATCCACCAACCTTCGACTTAGGTATGTCACCACATGCTCCTTCCCCTCAGCGTCTTGTGTCAGAACAGCCCCAATAACCTTGTCTTCAGCTGCAATGTATAATCTGAATGGTGCTCCTACTTGCGGTGCTTTTATCACGGGAGCCGAAGACAAGTATTTTTTAATGAGATCAAATGCTTCCTGCTGCTCTGCCCCCCAAGTGAATTCAGCATCATTCTTAAGCCGAAGGATAGGGGTGAAGGCATCAATCTTCCCGGCTAGGTTAGAAATAAACCTTCGTAAATAATTTACCTTGCCGAGAAACCTCTGCACTTCGACCTTACAAGTCGGAGGCCCCACATTCCGAATAGACTTGATTCGGTCAGGGTCTATTTCTATACCATGTTCATGGATGACAAATCCTAAAAACTTACCAGCCGACACTCCAAAAGCACATTTACGTGGGTTCATTTTTAAACCATACCGACGCATTTTATCAAAGGCTTTGCGCAAATCGGCTATATGAGAACTAAACTTAGCCGATTTGACTACAATATCATCAATGTAGACTTCCACAGTGTTTCCTAACAACTCATGGAAAATCAGATTCATAGCCCTCTGATAAGTAGCACCAGCATTTTTAAGACCGAATGTCATGACAACCCATTCAAATAAACCAATAAAGCCTGGACATATAAAGGCCGTTTTAGACGCATCTTCTTCGGCCATGAAAATCTGATTATATCCGGCATTACCATCAAGAAAGCTAATAATTCTATTTCCTGATGCATTATTGATTAATGTGTCGGCTATGGGCATGGGATATTCATCTTTAGGAGTTGCTTTATTTAAATTACGAAAATCAATGCATACCCTAAGTTTACCTGACTCCTTCTTCTCCACCGGCACAATATTGGAGACCCACTCTGCGTATCTGCAAGGTCTAATAAAATTAGCTTCTAGCAGCCGGTGGATTTCGTCCTTGATTCGTGGGAGAAGATCTGGACGAAACGTTCTAGCTTTCTGCTTGAAAGGTCTGAAACCAGACTTAATGGGCAGCCGATGTTCGACAATCTCTCGGCTTAGTCCAGGCATTTCAGTGTAATTCCAAGCAAAACAATCTGAATATTCCTTCAATAGACCGATCATCTCATTTCTAGAATCGGTCTCCAGGGTCTTGTTTACAAAAGTCGGCCTTGGAGTTTTGCCATCTCCTATGTCAATCTCTTCCAAAGGATCGGCCGATGTAAACCCCTGTCCTAGTTTATCAAGATCTCTGAATTCTTCTATCATGTCCCCCACAGAGGAATCAGATGATCTTTGTGCGATGGCGGACTTTCCGGTTTTGGGGACCGGATCATCCGTAATACTATCTTTTCGTTGTGGTAGATGTTCGGTCTTAGAGTCCGAACTGTTCTGTGATAGATCAGACCATCCGGCTTTGAGGGCCGAATTGTCCGTGATCAAAGACTCATGAACTTTGTGTGTATTCATCGTTTAAACTTTATTTAGGATTCAGCCGATTCTCCATCGGCTCTAGCATTACAGGAATGAAACCTTTCTTATCTATACTTATGAACTGATAATCAGAAAAATCTACCCCTGTGAGACATGTAGCAGTCTCATAAGTCCAGAGTACAGGGGCATCGGCCACAGCGATGCAGGCCGATACATCAGCATGTACTTGTTCTACTTCATCGCCTACCCATTGTATTAGCATTTGATGTAATGTAGAAGGTACACATTGATTGGCATGAATCCAATCTCTGCCTAGAATTAAACTGTAATTCCCTTCTACATCAGCGACGAAGAATGCAGCAGCAAGGGTCTTAGTCCCGATGGTTAATTCAACGGACGTGACTCCCCTGGCTTTAATCGAACTATCCCCAACACCGCTGAGGGTCATGTTGGTTTTGACAAGTTCGTCATCTTGTTTACCTAATTTTCTGTATAATGAATAAGGCATTAGATTTACAGCCGCCCCTCCATCCACCAACATCTTAGCAATCGGTATTCCATCAATGTGACCGCGCACGAAGAGCGGCTTTAAATGATTTACCGATTCCTTTGGTTTAGTAAAGGCGGCTTCTTTAGGGCCAAAATCAATCTGGGCAGCAACGGGTTCATCGTCGCTAATGATAGTGCAATCGGAAGAAAATGTAATAATATTTACATCCATACCTGGGCGTTCTGGAGAAGCCTCGTAGTCGACCAGGTCTTCTCCTAGCAGGTCGTCCTCTTCCATGGATGTTGTCGTGTTGTTGGAGGCTTCCTGATGAACGGCGGACGGTCCGCGCGCAGGGGCCGGACGGTCCGCGCCTGGTGCAGGTTGTCCAGAGCCTTCCTGGTGAACGGCGGACGGTCCGCACGCGGGGGCCGGACGGTCCGCGCCTGGTGCAAGTTGACTTTCTATTTTTGTGGCCGTTTGTTTTTCCTCAACGGCCTTCGGTCTCCATTTCTTTTGCGGTGGTGGGTATAGCGGATGTGTGTCATTAAATGTCTTTTCCGCCTCCTTCTCCTGGATCTCCTTTGCTCTTAGGCGCTGTAATTTTCTCTTTTGAGATCGTGTCAATCCCGCTGGGCACCATCGAGGCATGGAGTATTTTGGATCGGCTATTTTGATGGTAGCCGTATCCTTTTCGGTTGTGTTGGCCGTGGTAGCCGTATCCTTTTCGGTTGTGTTGGCCGATTCGCCGAAAATCATCGGCCCTTCATTGTCTCCCTGTATGACAACATCTGCGGTGCCTATTTTGATGGTGTCCCTTTTTGTTGTTTTTTGAGTTGCTGCAGGCATATGCCCCCCTGCCGGATTGGTCGGCCTAGGAGGCCGAGTAGTCCGGCAACCTTGTGGGGCCTGTGCCTGGTGACCGGATTCAGCAGTGCTCAATCGGTCTTGTACTGGCGGTGCCAATCTATCAAAAACGGATGTTTGGGGTGCCCCCCAGGCGGGGTACTGTGGCATCCCAAATGGATATGGTGGCATGCCCCACATTTGATTTGGGACATATGGTGGAGGTAAGTATGTGTATGGATATGGCATAGATGGATAAGGAGGTGGAGGGGTCCATGTCGGCATGTTAGGTCTCAATTGTACAATAGGACCTTTCATTTCTTCCGATTGGTGAGGTGGTCCAATCGGCCTGACCTGACGTTGCTCATGAACGGGTGAGCGGGGTCGCTTCGGTGGCCGGTCACTGGGGCCAGCCTTCTTTTTCACATATTTAGTCAACAATTGATCAAAAGTCGGGCCAGGCTTGATCAGCCGACCAGCTGCTTTAAATGTATTTGTTTTCCACGTACCTATCTCTGGTCGTCGTGGTTTGAAAGTACGTGGTCGCTGCGAGTCCTGAGCATAGCCGGACCGTCCGCCAGAGCTCTCCGGACCGTCCGGTGGGGTCCCGGACCGTCCGCGCCTACGTGCCGGACCGTCCGGGATACGCAGCACGGGTTCCTGTATCTGTCTCCCTGTCTGCGCCTGCCCCCCAGTACTGGAGGCTGTGATGGTCACCTTTAGAGTCTCCCCTCCATCGGGAGTCTTTTCTGCTACCACTTTCCTGCAAGAAACTTTATGACCCTCATCGGCCTTTTTTGTATTGCCGATGACTATTTCTTTGCCTTTGCCTTCATCAGCTGTGTTTGGCCGAGTCAGGACTTTCTTGCCCTCAAAGTCGATCATGTTCATTGGAAAGGGCTCCGTGTCCACCTGCATTTCCTGAAATTTCAATCGTCCTTCGTTAATGGCCGATTGAATCTGTCGACGGAATACATTACAATCATTAGTGGCATGAGAAAATGAGTTATGCCACTTGCAATATGCACGACGTTTTAGCTCGTCGGCGGATGGAACAGTGTGATTTATTTTAATATTGCCATTTTTGAGTAGTTCGTCAAATATTTTATCACATTTACCAACATTAAATGTAAACTTAACCTCCTCTTGCCGTTTCTTTTGAACCGGCTGCAAGGAGGAACAAACCGAAGATTTGGCCTGTTTTGGCCAAACCATTTCAGCAGCATACACTTCTGCTGATTCGTCATCTGAGCTACTTTGGTCGTATTCTACTATATGTACGTTGTGACGCATTGTTTTAGCAGTTTCTTTACTCCGGCTTTCGCAAGCCGAAGCTCTCTGGTGTAATTGTGCTAGTGTAAAGAATTGGATGCCTTCTAATCTTTCTTTTAAATAATATCGCAGACCATTAAAAGCTAATCCTACTAGCTGCTTCTCTGCTAAATGAATTTGAAAGCATCGGTTTCTTGTATCTCGGAATCTCCGGATGTAATCATTAACCGATTCATCTTTTGTCTGTCGCAACGACGCTAAATCTACCAAATCCAATTCATAGTCACCGGAGAAAAAATGATCATGAAATTTTTGTTCTAAATCCCCCCATGATGAAATGGAATTAGGAGGTAAAGTGGCGTACCATGCAAACACAGTTCCTGTTAAAGATAATGAAAACAAACGTATGCGAAATGCCTCTATGTCGGCTAACTCTCCTAATTGTGCTAAAAATTGGCCTATGTGTTCACGTGTGTTTTTCCCTTGATCACCCGAAAACTTTGCGAATTCGGGTATCCTGGTTCCCTGTGGGTATGGGTGGTGATCAAATCGGCTGTCATAAGGTTTCCGATATGATTGCCCCCCAGGGACCATGCTTACTCCGAGCTTATCTCGGAACGCCCCGGCTATTTCTTCCCTTACTATATCAATGGCAGCCGGTGCGAGACCACCGGCTCTCTGGTCAAACATAGATGGGGTTGGCTGGATATTAGCATGCTGTCTTTCCCCCCATTGGTTTGAGTTACGTGGTGCATTTTCATTTGCCCTATATGGGTCATAGGTTTGATCGTTTCTTTCCGGCCTCCTGGGTGGTGCCGGAAAGCTTTCCTGGGCTCTGGATCTTGAATTAATGGGTTGATGCATTGTATAGTGTGATGGGAAGTGTTGCTGGGACGGGCGAGGATTCATGTAATAATCCTCCTCAAAAGACTCCTGCACGGACTGTCCGGATACGTACCCGAACCGTCCGGCTGGGTAGTTTGGGTTCTGTGTCGTGTGTGGTGGCTCGGGCGCATACCTAGGTAACTCATTAAAAATAGGCCCGACTGTTGCTGGCCCGGACGGTCCGCGCTCACGTGCGGATGGTCCGGGCATGTGCAGATCGGCTGGTTTGCTGCCGATTTGCGGTTGCTTAGGGTATGTGTCCATCGGCATCCCATAAAGGGGTTGTGACTGGTCGTGACAACCTTTAGCCGATGTGTTACACGCGTTATTTCCTAACTCAACCTCGTGCGAAGGAAAATTTGCGGTACTAGATTTATCAAATGCACGTACTAGTCTCTTAAGATCGCTTTGCATACCCCCTATGATGTTCTGCATTTGTTCACGCTGATCTTCTACATAATTTCTAAGAGATTGCAGATCGTTGGTATTACTTACATTGGGGATATCTGGCGTGGGTTGGAGCGAAGCCGGATCCGTCGCCCGATGTCGGACGACCTTGTTGTTCCTGTCCACTTTGAAGTTGGCCAAGAACTTTGCTTTCGCCTCCTGGATCATCCGCTCCTTGTGCTCCTCGAACTGGAGCTGCTCGTCAGCCGGCAAGGTTTCCCAAGTCGGCTCTATGATGTTGCTTGGAGAAATATCAGAGCTATCCCTTGAACCGGCCATTGAGGGCCGATCTGATGAGCTTAGATGTGTTGTCCCCAGCGGAGTCGCCAAAAAGTATGTTGACGCTTTTTTGGAGCGCCAATCACTCAACAAGAACCGTGGCGGTGCACTCTGCACAGGGGCGGACGGTCCGCGCGCAGGGCCGGACGGTCCGCGGCCTGGTGCGGGGCGCGGTGGTGCTCTCTGCGCAAGGGCGGACTGTCCGCGGCCTGGGGCCGGACGGTCCGCGACCTGATGCGCGGCTGGGGCTTCTGCCTGACGGCCGGACGGTCCGCGCCCTGGGGCCGGACGGTCCGCGCGTACGCAGGAACGGCGGGAGATCGCCGACGGCGCCTGGATCTCGCTCCCGGGAGGGACCCCGTCGGGGAGTAGAGATCCTAGGTTGTGTCTAGGCTCGGGCCGGCCGACCTAGACTCCTCTAATCGACGTAGAGCCGAAGAGAGACGAAGAATTTGGGGATCGAGAGGCTAAACCTAAACTAGACTAGAACTACTCCTAAGATAAATGCGGAATAAAAGTTGTATTGATTCGATTGTTGATGATTACAAATCGGCCGTAGACCTCTCTATTTATAGAGGAGGGGGGCTGGACCCTTTACACAACTGATTCCGAGCTAATCCCGCGAATATAGCTAACAACCGTAGCACAAAACTCGGAACCCTAATCTGTTCTGCGCACGCGCGGACCGTCCGGCCCACAGGCGCGGACCGTCCGGACCGCGGACCGTCCGGCCTCAGGGCCGGACTGTCCGCCGGCTCAAAACCGGTTCGAACAATAGCATACCATGCTAAAACCCAACCGGCGGTATAAAATTAAAATCCAACAACGACACATCTTTAGCCTTGCCAATTGTCTCATCATCCTCAGGACTTCCATTCCATGCCCCCCCCACCCTGCCTAACGTTACGTACCCATATATCAGCACCTCCCTTCCGCCCTCCTCCTCGCCATTTGCCCACCGCCACACGCCCGCCACAGCTAGGCTAGCTAGCTAGCTAGTCCCTCGCCGCCTCAGGGCCGGGTTAGCGATCTGTACATGGCCGCCGCCGGCTGTTTCGAAGCAGGAGAAGCCAGCAGCGGCAGCCGGGCGACGCCGCGGCGTCGGGGGCGGCGGCGGCCATTATTACTAGCCAAGAAGCCGCCGTGGCGGCTGGTGCTAGCCTTTTTGATCCTGATGCTGGTGGTGCCGAGCTGCTGCCAGGCGACGGCGCGAGCGCGAGGAATGCAGCCGTTCCGGGGCAGGCCGCTGCTGGAGCCAGGCAGCGCCAACCGTTTCCTGGGGTTCTTCCCCAGGGGCCCCGTGCCGCCGTCCGGCCCCTCGCGGCAGCACAACTCCATCGGAGCGCAGGACCAGAGCCATCCCTGACGATGACGTACGTGTACCGGTGCGTGGAAGCGGCCGGCCGCCCGCCGTCGACAAAGTGTTTGGAGAGAGAGAGAGAGAGGCTGGTCGAGAAAAGATATATTATTGTAGAGAAAGATCTCGAAGATAGATACGTAGTCCGCATCGCATGCATCATCTGATCATCGTACGTGGATTAAATTGAATCCTTGCTTCCTTGTCGGTCGTAGGTAGGCTCTCGTAGCGGTTGATTAGTTTGTAGAACGCAGACGCAGCAGCACTAGCATGTATACTTGGAGGAGAAGAGGCACGTTTCTTCTCTGTAGGATATGATGTACATGAGGCTATTGTTTTGTTTTTCTTTTTGGAGAAGAAAAGGTGGGTGGAGGCGTTGTTTATCGGTGCTTCACTGCTTCTTGTTCCTTTCTGTTATCTTCCCTGGCGCTGCTTTCCTGAGCAGGGCAAAGCTGGACCGACGCTTCTGTTTCGCTGCAGCTGCTGCCATCACACGCACTGCTTGCTTTATGTCTTTTTTTTTATTTGTTTTGCTTTGCGGATAAAGCTAGCTAGGTATGCAGCCAGCAGAGTACGAGTGTACAACAACCAGAGCCTACGTACTATACTCGTACGACACGAGTCGCAATCAACGCTGCTGCTTTGTGCTTTCTGATGAGCGTCATCGTGGGTGATACGGGTCGAGCAGAGCTGTCCGTCGTTGATGGCGAGGTGAGCAGAGAGCAGTTGCGTGCGTGCGGTGCTGTGATTGATTGATAGCTCCTGCATGCGTGGGCGGGAATTGGAAGCAGGAGCGAGCGCGCACCGGTGGTCCGGAGTCCGGACGTCCGTCGCGGTTGTTGGTGCATGCTGGCCCAATTTGACGATTTGCTGGCAGCCGGCTGCAACCATATTAATCTACCTTTTTGACCGCCACGTCTCCTTCCCAGCCTACCTTTATTTATTTTTATTCCGTTCATCTTGCATGTATGTGTAACCAAATGTTTATGCAATTTTAAAAAAAGAAAGAGAGTTTCGCTTTTCTTTTTGCTGGTCCATGCATATTCGCCGCTTGGCTATTCAAGTGCAAGGAAAGAGGCATGGATCAGGGCCGGGCCAGAGAAATTTGAGGCCCTGTGCCAAATCTAAAGCAGTGTAATGTATTTTTATTAAAAATCAGTAATAACAATCTACAAGTTACAGTAATATATATTGCAATATAATATCTAAAGAAACATTTCTATTTTATTTGAATAACATCATTCTTTTGACGAGTTTTAAAGAAAATCTTGTACAATATGCTTATATTTGATTTTCTCCAAAGCTTCACTCTCGAGTGTTAGGTCATATTTGGTTTCTTTAGTCTAGGGACTAATGTTTAGTTAATGGACTAAAGTCTAGTCCCCAACATGTTTGGTTTAGGGGCTAAAAATAGTAAGAATATACTAAATGACTCATAAGAAGACTAAAATGACATTTAACATTCTCCTGCTACTAGTACAATTGAACTAAATGAGTGGTAAATGTGGAATTAATATGGTTTAGTCCATTTTAGCACATATGTGAAGGACTAAAGACTAAATCATTTTAGTCCATATTTTAGTTCTAGTGTTTGGCAAAAAAGGGACTAAATGGGACTAAAAACTAGAGACTAATCTTTAGTCCCTCTAACCAAACACCCCCTTATTGTGGCTAAATAATACGTCTTTATCATAGTAGAACACAAATATGAATTTAGTAGCTTTAATTTAGAGAACTTCGTTCACGCGGACAGATATGTTAAGATTCTACGAAGATTTATTCTTTAGTGCAGCGCTCGATAGTTTCGCTTCAGCGCAGCGGTATGGTAGAGAGAAAAATATGTGCTACATATTAACATGTATAGAAGATCATAAAACTAAAATATATACATCTGCTAAGTTTTGGGGCCCTTAATTTTTGGAGGCCCTGTGCGAGCGCGCGGCTCGCACATGCCTCTGCCCGGCCCTGGCATGGATCAGCAGAGAAAATCGTGACGAAAGACGTTGGTTGATTGCACCTAGAGATGGCCAAATGGGCGGCACGGTCCGGGCACGGTTAGGGCACGGCCCGTTTGGCCCATTTAATAGCCGTACCGTGCCGGCACGGCATTAGTGCCTAAGGCCAGGCCCAAGCACGACACTAAGCCTGCTTAGCCGTGCCGTGCCGGCCCGTTTAGCCCGTTTAGCCCATATAGCCCGTTTAGCACTACACCACAGAATTTTAGTCAAATATTCACAAACACAGTTAAAACATACTAAAATAGCTAATATTGAACTGTTTAGTGCAATGGCTGACTCATTAAAAACCTATTTAGGTAAAAACTCACCTTTATAAGAAAACCCTAGATAAGAAAAAAGAGTACAACACACAGCTAACTAGTCGTGTTTGGATTTAATCATGCATAATCGTGCCTAACCGTGCCTAGAGGCTAATCGTGCCGTGCCCGTGCCGGCCCAGCGTGCCTGATGCTCGGCCCAGGCACGACACTACCTATCGGGCCGTGCCGTGCTCCGGACCGGCTGGCCATCTTGCACCGGCGGCACGGCACCATCGGAACGTAAAATGGCGCGTCGTTGGATCGGATTGGTCCGAGCTGCAGCAGCTGCCTAATCAAGACGGCCGTCCATTTTCTCTGTTGTCATCTCAGCAGCGCACCACCGTTTTGAGCCAAAGGGGGGGGGGCGGGCAGTAATGAGTGGTGGCGATTAGCAAGCGAACGGCGTAAGCTGTCGACTGCTGGTGTTGTTGTAGTTGTAGACATGCACGTACTGTACCATGCCTGCTTCCGTCATTCTTTTGACACTCTGCACGAATGTACAGTACATTACAGTATGATACGGGACGTGCTATGTAAAGGGAGAGAAAAGAGAGAGAGAGAGAGAGGCGAAATCTCATCCTACTACCGGTGATCGGACAGCTCGTCGTCTTTGCAGGTACAGCGACGCACGCTTACGGCAGTGGGAGTGGGAGCTGTGTAGACGAGACGACGTGCAGAGGATTTGGGACGCAGGCAGAGGCGGTGAGGTAGCGACGAGCATTGCCTTGCTTGCTTGCTTGTATTGTACTCTCTCTCCTCTTCCCTGCTACAAATACATCTCTAGAATTTCAAATTTATTCTGAAATAAAGGTATCCTGTTAACGATTTCTTTCTCAAAACATTAAAAGTGTGTTTTATTTCGGGACGGAGGCTGCAGCCAGCAGGGGGATCTGATGTGATGTGACAGGGGTCGACGAGTCAAGGGGCGTGGAACACGGCAGCGCGGACGACGAGGGATGTCCCCGTCGCCACTCCGCACGCCAGAGGACTTCACTTGGCAGCCGCACCTGCCAGTAACGGTGCAGGCCGACGCGACAGGCGACACGCCCCCGCTGACTTTTGCTCACGCCAACGCCAACGCCTGCCAACAATTCCGCGGCCTTCTTCCAACCAGAGTAGTTAGCACAGCATACTTGGGGGGTGTTTGGTTACCCCAAACTAAACTTTAGCCCCTATCACATCGAATGTTTGAACCTCCGTTCCGGGTATTAAATGTAGTCGGATTATAAAACTAATTTGTCAGCCGAAGATTAAAAGACGAGACGAATCTAGTCCAGTTGGTTGGGTCTATATTTCATACTCCTATTTAAAAGTCAAACGCTTGATGTGACCCGGGCTAAACTTTAGCAGGGGCAACCAAACACCCCCTTGCACTCCAATGGTTCCGATCGAGATCTTTCCCAGGTGTACTATACTTGTCTCATCTCCCTCACACACACTCGAGTCGCGTTTCCCCTCTCCATAAGCAACAGTGACCAGTTGCTTCTGTTGACTAAGGGGGTGTTTGGTTGCTCCTGCTAAAGTTTAGCTCGGGTCACATCAAGCGTTTGACTTTTAAATAGGAGTATGAAATATAGACCCAACCAACTGGACTAGATTCGTCTCGTCTTTTAATCCTCGGCTGACAAATTAGTTTTATAATCCGACTACATTTAATACCTGGAACGGAGGTTCAAACATTCGATGAGACAGGGGCTAAATTTTAGCGGGGTGTAACCAAACACCCCCTAAATTTGGTGGTGGTGGGTTAGCAACTCTGGGACGGCGTCATCAGTAAGTAATTCGGCATCATCGATCACTGTTACGTGCGTGCACCTGTCCGATCGGTGATCCTAGCTAGCACCGACGATTTACTATTCATTTTTTTTATAGGACGGACACATGTGTTTAGCAAACTGCAAAAGCAACGGTGGCATGTACACATCGTTGCTGTCATTTCAATCGTCTCACTAGTCATTTTTTTCCTTTAAAAAAAATATTTGTATAGACACACTTACTTAACTGACTTTTGAGGCCGCACCTAACAGTACTATTTTCGCATGATCTTGGTCCTGAAATATAATAAATTCTGAGCTTGTCTTTATCATATGAAATATATACCTTTTTAACGTGACATTTGTTAATACTTCTAGACCAAAATCTGAGAAAAAAAATAACAAATATTTAGAGAGAGAGAGAGAGAGAGCACGCATATCCAACAAAAAGAAAGTATAGTACATACACGATCTAATCGTCTCTTTTGCTAAAAAAGTATTTGTGTAAACTATAAAGAAACATACTACAAAGTAACGCTTAACTAACTTTTGATGGCGTACCTAACAGTACTGTTCTCACGTGGTCTCTGTGTATAATGGATTTCTGAGTTTGTGATTTTAATTTAACCATTTACAAAGGCACGCTTAACTAACTTTTGATGGCGTACCTAACCGTTTTCACGTGGTCTCTACATAGCACCCAACATAAGGCTTCTCTAGTTATTTAGCTAATGGCGTCTCATACCACCCTCATGGTAGCACAATTTTCCTGGGTGGTCACTCCATGTTTCAATTAAATCATATGATCTTATTTCATCATCGAATTAACAAAAATAATGTAAACTTACCATTTGAAACATAAATATCATAAACATGAGTGGTTGCATAAAGTTAAAGTTGTAGCAATAGCTACTAAAGTAAAGTACAATACCCAGGTTTGATCAAGGAATAAGGTTGGAAAGGTTAGGTATATTTGAATAGGTAACCCATCAAATTATACATATCATGAATGTAAACTTTATTAAATGTGTTGTATGGGACCAGACAGAAAATGCAGAGGGGAAAGTCCACTTGCCTTGTTTATTGAAAACTTGAGATTCTTCCACGGAACAAATCTTGTTTCTCAACTACTGGATCAATCTCTAAACATCACATAACAAACAAGAAACATACAAAGGCCACTCAATAACATACAACATTCACCATAGACAAAGCTAAAGAAAGCATAACAAAAATAGCATTTGCTTTTAAAAAAACATCACAAGCAATGGTTATAACAAAAGACGCTCTTTTGCGAAAGGTTTGATTCATATTTTATAAAATAAGACTTAAGCTTAAAAATATCTTAATTATAAATTTATAACCATTAGATGAACCAATTTAATCTTTTTATAAAAGTTATATAGAATAACTAAGGCTATGGGCTAAAGGATTAAAATACAATTATTAAACACTTAGTTATGAAGCATTGTAAAACATGTTATAAACATTGTTAAACATTCACTTATGACAAACTAAGATATAAGTCTAAATAGGTTTTATGTGTAAAGATAATTATTATTAAACACCTATTTATGAAAAGCTAGGTTATATGCCCTAAGTGGATTTTCAAGCAAAAGATAATGAACAAATAACCACCTTTTAATTTCATTAGAAAACACATGGTCTATACTTTATAACTAACATTTTAATTATAAAAAGAACATGAACACTAATTTCTTTATTTTATCATTTAGGAAAAACTAAGTGATATGAACACTAATTTCTTTATTTTATCATTTAGGAAAAACTAAGTGATATATAAAATGTGGACTAAATCCTATGAAATGATTAATCATGACATACATCTACTCATGCACAAATTGGCTATAAGTTTGATTAATAAATTATGAGAAAAGATAATTAATCTCTTATTTATATTTAGTTTTAATTTAGGCACTAATGGTCTAATTCATTAATAAGGAAAATATATTCGACATTATATAAACTATCAATTTAATTTAGTTATGGGGGTATAAGCACATAATTAAGTCATTTTAACATTTATTAGAAAACTCTGTTTTTTTCTTAGTGGGAGTAAAGAATGTTTGTTCATAAAAACATATAACATTTTGATTATAAATCTGAATCACACTTTGTGAGCAACATATAATTATTTACCTAATGTTTTTATTTACGAAAAGATGGTCTACAATTCTTTTTAATTTCATATTTGGAAATCTATGTATAAAATGATTATAATAGCATATATCAATTAATTTACTAAATCATGTGAACCGTTTAAAAATACTATTTAAAATTGTTTAACACATAATTATGAAACTAACAAAACCATTTTTTATTTGAATTATAATTATTCAGTTAAAGAAAATACAAACGTCGCATGGATCTAAGCGATATTAACTATAGAAATCGAAGGGTAGCTAACAAAAAATAGACCTCGTCTTTTACCTTCAGCTGATGCAAACAAAAAAATAACACAAAAGACAGTCAGTATGGGTGCAACATTGCAGCTGATGCAAACAAAAAATAAATAACAACCTCATTGTAATCTACCATATGTCCACAAAAATAGCCAACACCAAGCTCGAAAGGAACTAATCTAAACTTAACTTCAATACCACATTTGCAGAGTACTGGGTCAGACTTCAATTCTTTCGTCCACACATTTTTATTTTCCTTTGTCTCTGGCTCTGGCCAATGGGACATAGGACCATACAACCACTCTAAGAAATACACTTACGCCACCCGTATGGCTGGCTGCAGGAGAATAATTTAGTAAATTTGTGCAAAAAATAACACAAGTTTGGACATTTGTTATGCACTCATATAATCATTGTTCGGACACACGAAGTACTTCACAGTATCCTCGTCGATGACAACACGATCTCCACAATCGCATCGATGCGACGATTCTAGTCGACTTTCTGTTGCTAACTCCTTCTCCACATCCATCATTGGTGGAGGATTCGGGGGAGGAGGAACCCAACGCTTAAAACGCTCATGACTACTCCTTCCACACAACCAATTAGCGAAAAGAAGATATCGAGTGTCAAATTTATTAGGACCGTCGATCCACTGGAAAAAAACACCTTAGGTGCTCCTACAAAAATGGAACGAAACATTAGTACACGTCTAGTAAACAATAATAACTCACAAGTCATAAACTACATAAGTTAAAATCGTCACAAAGCTAGAAGCAGCGAGCAACCGGTCTGGATGTTTGGATTGATATACCCAAACCGGTCTGCTACAGTCACAGTTAGACACAGGAAGACCAGGAGAAACATGAGCATCCTTACTAGATAAATCCAGATATAACTCCCGAGGACAATCTCTCTTCTGCCACAACACATTCGGATACATGTCTTTTATCTAATAAACGATTATATATTAACACAACTATATGCAAATAGCAGAAACGATTTTATAAACGACACAGATCTTTGTATAATCGTATTTCACAAACTATCTAATAAACTGTAGTCATCATATGAACTATATATCCTAGGAGCAATAATCAAATCTAATAATCGAAAAATTACAACCAAATATATAAAACAAATGAATCAGTGAGACACCATACCTTGGTATACAAAGTTTTCCAACTTGAATCTGGTCGTTTTTGAAGAAGATTGGAATAGAAAGAAAGTTGAAAAAAGAGGTGGGCGCAGCTCTCGACCAGCAGAACGGCCGATCTATAGGTCTTCCTAGCTCGGTGTCAAGATGTGTGGCGCCGAGCTAGGAAGCCACGTTGGCGCCACAGCGGTCCTAGCCGCCGCTGGCTGCCGACGCCACGTCAGAGCTCGGCGCTATAGCCTATGACGCCGAGCTTCGATTCAAAATCCTGAAAGTAGTCATCCAAGGGTCTGAATGTAGGCTTTGCTCGAAAAAAGGTCAAAAAAAAATCGGGCAATAGTTAAGGTAGGCTGTTGGTATGTCATGACTGTTCTGTTGGTCCGAGTCTTGTAATGAACTCTCTTTCCTAACATATCGTCAACAAGTCGCATGGCTGGCTTGTGTTCAACAACAAGTGACAAACACCAACCTCCGTGTTGTCAGCCTTACAACATGTTCCACGTCGGCGCAGAACAATTGCAGCTACCATACCAGCAGCGATCGTTTCCTGACAGGCAGCTCGGCCATTTTTCAATAAGCTCCCGTTCGGTACTGGATAGACTGATTTTAGAGATGAGAGTTTGAACCAAGGCAGCTGATAAAACGACGATGTTTTCCTTGTAAAGCTCCCATTCGGCTCCCTCTATCACACTATAATACAAAACAGTGTTTTGTACATCTATATACACGAACTGCCATTATGTCGCTCAGTCGCTCGTAGACTTCCAAATCAGCTGCGTGAGTGTGTTGCAAATCAGCAGAGGACGTGGCCGAACGCCGAACGGAAAAGGATGCCGACGGACTGCCATGCCAATGTATTTCATGTGCCATGCATCATCATCGTTTTTGCTTAAAGCGAAAGCTCTCACGTCCGATCACACGCCTCGCCTAGCTCGTCCCACAGCACAGACCACCAGCGTGCGGGCAACATGATTCCCGTGCTATCTCGCAGCAGGAGCAGCGCGGCAGACGGACCAAAATCATTTGCGCCCGGCCAGGTAGCTTCCTTTCCGTCTCAGAGCTCGTGTACTGACACCAGACTGGCTACCTGCAGCATGTACGTGCAGTGAATTCGACGCGGAAGACTGCTGAGCAAGAAGAGGTTAAAAACAAAAGATTTCGTTCCCCCTGTCAGTAGAACATGATAATATATGTGCCTTTGAAATTAGCAAATTAAGACCAACCAGAATCAATAATCAGTCATTGTCTGACATCGCCAGATTGATTACACACACAACCCACCAGGCATGACACAAGAGTGTTAGATATTATCAGCCTTATAGCTAGATAGGGTCTTTAGATACGCCTAGCTCAACGATTTCAATACCTAGCATGCCTGGGGAGGTAGACGACGCCCCTGCAGCAATGGTCGAGTAGGGTGCCTGCCTGCTCATTCATGTGTTTGTTGGAGTAGACTTGTGGATCTCATTGTTTGGCTGGCCTCCAATGTCGTTGGTGTGAGGATGCAGGCACAGGCTTCAAGCTGGTCAACAGCTGCTCACTTTGTCTTCAAGCTGAGCCCGCAGTAACCCTAGATCAGTTGCAATTTGCAAACTTAATGTGGGATTTCATTTTCATTTTCTTTTTCTTTTCATTTCTACAATCTGCCAAGATTCAAACTCAAGACCTCTAACTCTCATACCAAACGCACTAACCAGTTTAACACAAAAGCTTAAGGTAGCCTGCTTATACAAAACTTCAACATATCCGAGGAAAAAAAAACAAGCACTCCAATCAAATCCAAAGAGAAGGCCAAGCAAACCAGCGAATTAAAACCCACTACACACTAGTAGGATGTCTCCTTCTGGATTTGCACCAGCCAATATATTAAAAAAAAATACAGTTCGGTGACTTTTGTTCAGTTCAGTGCACAAAGAGAAAAAAAAGGGAAACGTCCCAAATGATTGGACGTATTCAGCCCGACGCACGGCCTGGTTGGGCCTGCATGAGGCGATCCAGCGAAGGAAGCAACCGGTGCTGTGGCCTTTTTGGGCCGCACTGCAATACGGGCCTCTTCGTCCAATTGAAAACCGTCCCACGAAGAAGGGTCGGGTTGGGCATCATTGGCCCCCGTTGCCGATCTTTTTTCAGCTACCCTTACGTTTAGGAATAAGTTTAGTTTACCTTCTCGACTATCCTAAAAGACAGTTTTTTTCGGTTTTTTAAGGTGGGTTTTTTTTCTTTGTCAGCTCTAAAACCAGAAATAACTTCTCCAGCTTGTCACACAACCGTACACTTACCCATGCCAGTTTCACACTGTGGTTTTTCTTCTTTTTATATTTATTTTAGCTAAATCTTTTAAAAAAATCATAGCAATCATAGAAAAAAATATAATATAAAATCTAGTTGCGTTAGACTCTACATGAGTAGATCTACATACTAAACATATCATATGATATGTTTTAGGACAAAGTTTTTTCTGTAACTTTAGATCTATAGTTTTTTTAATAAATTTATAGCTCTAGTTTCTCTGATCCAATTATATTGAAAATTTTTGTGGTATGCTAGTCATTGCACCATGATTTGTAGTAAAAATTTCATATGAATGAGTTATATATTTCTCAGTCATGGTGAGCATGAACATTTTGTTGTATACCAGACATTCAATGTTTAATATACCATAAAAAATTCAACATAATTGGACCATAGAACTATAGAAGTTCCCTGTATGAATTAATTACATAGAACTATAGATATAAAGATACAACAAAAAAATTTGTAATAGAGCATACCAAATTCACTATGTAGATCTATCTACTCATTTAGAGTCCAACAAAAGTCTGATGCTCGATCATTGGATCATATATGACTGAGTTATAGATTTAATTTCATTTAGAAACCATTTAATAAACATAAACCAAGATAAATCTATAACTCAACTATATATATGATCCAATGAGCATGAACCTTTTACGACAGCTCAAGCAGTCAAGCATGTACTTATTAGTCTATCATAAAAAAATTACTATAATTAGATCAGAGAAATTGTGTCTATAAATTAATCACAGAAAAGTAAAGATCTAAAGTTACATTAAAAATAAACTTTGTATGAAAGTATATTGTACTATATACCTTCACTGTATAGATCTACTCGTGTAGAATCTAACACAATTAGGTTTTCTATTTTATATATTATTTTGTGCTAGTTTTTTTTTAAAAAGATTCAGCAGGATAAGCCAACTACGACGAGATGTGAACATCTTATTCCTAGACAGTCTTCTTTAAGGATCAGGGCTTCATTAGGAATCATATAGAATTTTAATAGAAATCAGTTTATTTTAAAATGAAAACGCAGGAAATAGGAAAAAACCCCCCGCAATCCAAATGAGCCCTCAGAGTTAGCAGAAAGCTTTGAGGCAGGGGATCAGAGTTAACGGAAAGCTTTGAGGCACCCTTAACAAAATGCTATTAACTCGGCACTATGTAAAAATAAAAAAAAATAAATAAGCAGACACTTGCTTCTAGTGACGCGAAGTTGAGCCGCGTGCCCGCGTCTATGATACCAGTTCACAGACTCTCTTTTAACACACGTCTCTAGCATTCTGTCAACCTGGCCCAAGGTTCAGCGGGGAATGGGACACGTCTGTGATGACCCTTATCGCAGACGCATTTCAAGGCGATACGTATGTAATGATTGTCAAGTGTTTCAGCACCTAAAAATTGGCACTCTGGAATATGGATGGCAACTAGAAATTTTTCGTCAGGTTTTACCTCTCTATCTCCGTCCTAAAACAAAAAAATCTCTATAGAAATCTCCACGAACGGTTGCAGGGACATTTTTCCCATCTCCATTCTCCACGGGAATAAATCTCTATCAGAGATTCCTGTCCCCGCGTAAATTATAATCAAGACATATTTTCTTTGTTATTAATAGAAAACATTGTCATTTATACACATTATCATATGTAAAAAAATTAATATATGTACATCAAAATGAACACATTTGTATAACGAGTGATCTCTTGACAATGTCATCATTTATTATTATCATTAACTATTATAAAAAATACCATCATATGTAAGTTTAACAGGTCCCCACAGGGAACACTTCTCATCCCCGTCCCGTTTACCCGCCGGGGGGGGGGGATTTTCCCCATTAACATCCCTGTAGGAGAATAAACTTCCCAATTTCTAATGGAAGAATTCCCCGCGGAGAATCGGGATCAGAGCCCCATTGCCATCTCTACTCTGGACATGGATGTTTCGGCCACCGTACAGTCCGGCGATGAAGTCTGGACTATCCGAAAATAGATCAGAACAAACGAAATCCTATTTTGTTGCGGGATCTCCTTGATTCTTATGATATCTTGTTGGGTTTCGTTTACAAGCTAGTTTAGACCTCTCCTATAAATATGAATGAGTATGGTCGGTTAGAAGCAACTAAAATCAATCTACAAACACGTAGTTACCTTATCTCCTTTATGCATTAGGTTTATAAATTCATAATAAATTCGTCTTAACTCTGAAAAATATGAAACTAATTTTATTATTTTTCTAAAATCAAGATCTATCTAATGGTATATAGTTTAGACTTGTTTTAAACTTTTATCGATCTTATTTATAGTTTCTTTTCAATTATTACTTTTGATACATATATTTTTTGAGAAACTAGATGAGCAGAAAAATGAAAGCGGATAACCCCATCTTATCTTAGATAGCATGTAAGTGCAATCAACCTTTTGAGGGTTTTGGTGATTAAATAACAAAACAAATAAAGACTCTAATAAGTTTGCTCCAAGTATATACTCAGTTATTCCTAAAAGATGAAGGAGTATAGGTGATAATGTCAAATGAAAGAGGAGCATATGATTAAGGCAAATCATGTGACACTTCATATCTCCTGTCATGTTTCTAGTGATTCCAGGTGAAGATGCATTAAGATTTTTTTATCTTTTGAGTTGTAAGAATCACCGTACAATTAAGTAAGATCCACAAAAAGGTAATGGTGTTTGCATAAGCTCATATCCTCTCTTTCAAAAGCTAATAGTAAAAACCAAAATTTTGGAGTAAGTTGTGTGCCGTTCAACCTCACCGGGGTTCTCTGTTAAAATTTGCTCTCTGGTGCAGGGCGGTTGAACTGACCCTAGGGGTGGTTCAATCGACTTTGACTAGAGAGCGTCACTAGTTCTATGCGGTTAAACTGAAAGTTCAACTAGGAATCTCTCTGGTCAAAACCGGTTGAACCGCCCTAGGGGTCTGGTCAGACGATCATTCTGTAGTACCGACTGCGCAGGCAGTTGAACCGGTCCTACAAATTGGTTCAACCGGTGTCAGGCAGTTGAGGTGGGAAGTTGAACCGGCTAGTTGAACCTGGTTCTTCTTTGGTAAAAACCGATTCAACTAGCTTTGTATGTGGTTCAAACACATTTTGCGTAGAAAGTCTAGATGTCAGTAGCTTTTGAGAGCCACCTATATATACTCCTTGGGCTCTCTCTCCTCATTTACCATAGTAACTTCATGCCATTATTGCTGACCAAACTTCAAACAAGAGCACTTACTACTCCTCTCTCACCCCAACTCTCCCCTCTTCAATTGATTGAAGTAGCACATGGTCTGAGGTTTGAGTTCGACAATTTCATGACTTTGTTTTCACACTCCCTCCATCTTTCTCTCTTGAGCTTTTTGTAAACATCAGCTTGTGCGGATTTATTTCTCTTGGAACATTGTGTTCCTTGACAGTTCGAGGTTGCTTGGGAGTCTCTAAATTTGTGGATGACTCCAAGAAGTTTGTATTACCCGCTCGTTGAGTAAAGTTGAGAAAATGATTGCCTTGACCTTTGTGTTCAGCTAAGGGAGGATTAGGGTTGGAAAAGTCCCAACGCTTTGTAGGCTCCTCATTGGGAAGTAGGGCACCTTGGTGGTGTGACCGAACCTCGGGATAAATCAAGTGTTCTTGTGTTGTTGCTTTGTTTGTGCTCATAGTTCATCTTGTTGAAAGCAAGGATTCAACTGTTTCATTGCGTGTGTGTGGATTGTGTGGAGTTGCTCCATTCATATACACTATATCTATCCCTCAATTATCTTAGTAATTTGTTTGATCTAAGTCACTCTCATCGATTTTGTTGCTAGATTCGAATTTAGGGTTAACTTGCAATTGAACCGGTTCAAAGTGGTTCAACCGCCCTTGGTAGCGGTTGAACCAGCCTACACCGGATGAACTAGTTTTATCGCTTTAATTCAAAGTTTTAGTTGAAAATTTCAAATGTAGCCCATTCACCCCCTCTAGGATACTTTCAAATAGTATAAGAGCATAATCCATGTTTTTAGCGCTTAACCGTGTGAGGAAACGATCATGTAAAAGGCTCCAACAAACTCTAATGAGGTATTCATTGAAGATGTTGGTGATACCTCACCCTCAACCTCCAGCGAAGAAGTTGATCCGCAAGTCCTTGATCTTTCCATGAAGATCGCCAAGAAGATGTTCCTAAATATGAAGGAAGATGAGGCGAAAAAGAAGGCCGAAGAAGAAACAAGAAGAAAGACTGAAGAAGAAGAAAAAGGGAAGAAGTTGGAATACATCGACGACTTGGCTGAACTCTTGGTGTCTAAGGTAATGAAGAGAGTTACTTTAGACACCGAAGATTCATCATCCAAGAACAAGGGTAACGATTTCCATAAAGTTCAATTCAATTACTCTCATAACTTTATGCCCAACTTCTCTTCGGCGCCCCTTAGAAAACTTCCAACTCTTAGTGAGTTTAACTATGATGAGTGGGTCAACAAGATGATGTCTCATCTAATCACTATGCATCCTATTTTTGGGGAGATTGTGAATGTAGGTGTTTGCAAGCCCATCGAAGGCAAAGAGAAGACCCCAGAGATGATGCAAGACATGCATCCGAATGCTCAAGCCATGAGCATTATCAAAGGAGGTTTGAGTGCAGAAGAGTACTATAAAGTTTAATGAAGGGAGGATGCTCGGGTCATTTGGAGCATCCTAAAAATGTCACATGAAGGAGATCCTAAGGCAAATAGGCATAGGATCGAGGCTTTGAAAAGTGAGTTGGCTAGATATGATTGGATCAAGGGAGAGTCGCTTCAATCTTTGTTCGATAGGCTAATGATATTAGTCAACAAATTTAGAGTGCTTGGATGCGATGATTGGATTGATTCAAAGTATACTAGGCTATTTGTGAGAGTTGAAAGTCGCCTAGAGGGGGGTGAATAGGCGTAATCTGAAATTTACAACTTAAAACACACACTACAAGCCGAGGTTAGCGTTAGAACTTAATCAAGTCCGGGAGAGAGGGGGAAAACAAATCAAATGGAAATCAAGCGAATGAACACGGTGATTTGTTTTACCGAGGTTCGGTTCTAAATAACCTAGTCCCCATTGAGGTGGTCACAAAGACCAGGTCTCTTTCAACCCTTTCCCTCTCTCAAACAGTCACTTAGATCGAGTGAGCTTTCTCCTTAATCAAACGGGTCACTTAGACCTCGCAAGGACCACCACACACTTAGGTGTCTCTTGCTTTGATTACAAGTCACTTGGGAACAAAAATGAGGAAGGAAGAAAGCGATCCAAGCAACAAGAGCGCAAATGAACACGAACACACTCTCTCTCAAGTCACTAGGTGGTTGGAATGAATTTGGGAGTTCGAGAGGCTTGAACTTTTGAATTGTGTCTAGGAGTGAATGCACTAGATCTTGTATTGAATGAGAACTTCAGAAAACTTGGATGCTTGGAGTTGTGGTGGTTGGGGGGTATTTATAGCCCTCAACCACCAAGTAGCCATTGGGGGAAGGCTGCTGACGATGGGCGCACCGGACAGTCCGGTGCGCCACCGGACAGGCACTGCAGGCTGTCCGGTGCGCCGCCACGTCACCCAACCGTTAGGGTTCTAGAGCAGTCGACCGTTAGCGCCGTTGTCTTCTTGTGGCATCGGACAGTTCGGTGCCACACCGAACAGTGTTCGGTGCGCCTCTGACTCTGCAGTTCTGACTCTACGTGCACTGTTCCTCTGTCAGCGGCTTTTGCAGTCGACCGTTGCACGAATTAGTCGTTGCTCCGCTGGCACACCAGACAGTCCGGTGGCACACCGGACAGTCCGGTGAATTATAGCGGAGCGCACATGCTGAAACCCGAGAGTGGCTGGTTTAACCCTGTACGAGCCTAGTGCACCGGACACAGTCCGGTGGCACACCGGACAGTTCGGTGCGCCAGACCATAGCACACTTGGTTTCTTTTGCTCCTTTGAATTGGACCCCTAACTTGAATATTTATTGGTTTGTGTTGAACCTTTTTGCACCTATAGAACATGTATTCTAGAGCAAACTAGTTAGTCCATATATTTGTGTTGGGCATTCAACCACCAAAATTAACAGTGGGAAAAGGTTAACCCTATTTCCCTTTCAATCTCCCCCTTTTTGGTGATTGATGCCAACACAAACCAAAGCAAATATATAAAGTGCAGAAATGGACTAGTTTGCATAAGGTAAGTGCATAGGTTACTTGGAATTAAACCAATTGATAATCTCACTAGATGTGAATGGATTGCTTTCTTTTATTTAATATTTTGGACCACATTTGCACCACTTGTTTTGTTTTTGCAAATATTTTTGGAAAATATTTTCAAAGTCTTTTGCAAATAGTCAAAGGTATATGAATAAGATTGCAAGAAGCATTTTCATGATTTGAAATTTCTCCCCCTATTTCAAATGCTTTTCCTTTGACTAAACAAAATCCCCCTGAATGAAATTTTCCTCTTAGTTTTGAAGAAGGTTTTAATAGATACCAACTTTTGAAAATCTCTTTTTAAATATACTTAATTGAAGAAAATTGTCATAGCAAGATACCAATTGAATTTTAAAACAATACCAATTGATATTTTGCTTTCTCAAGATAAGGATAACAATTGATATATTGCCATGACTTAGATACCAATGAAAAATATCAATTAAAACTTTTATTTTTAAAATTTTGAAATTGGTGGTGAGGTCCTTTTGCTTTGGGCTTAATATTTTCTCCCCCTTTGGCATTAATCGCCAAAAACGGAGACATTGAGAGCCCTTTGTTACTTTCTCCCCCATTGGTACAAGTAAATATGAGTGAAAGATTATACCAATTGAGAGTGTGCGAAGTAGCGACGAAGGATAAATGATACCGTTAGAATGGAGTGGAAGCCTTGTCTTCGTCCAATACTCCATTTCTCTTTCAATCTACGACTTAGTATAGAAATATACTTGGAAACACATTAGTCGTAGCTGTGGTACATAAATAATAAGAAATATGCATTTGTACCATAATGAAAGAGATATGATCAAAGATATATAAATGAGCTATGTGTGCAATATTTCATTCAAAATTCCGAAAATCAAGTATATTTAGCTCATTCCTAAGTTTGCTAAAGGTTTTCTCATCTAGTGGCTTGGTAAAGATATCGGCTAATTGATTCTTGGTGTTGACATAAGCTATTTTGATATCCCCCCTTTGTTGGTGATCTCTCAAAAAGTGATACCGAATGTCTATGTGCTTAGTGCGGTTGTGTTCAACGGGATTATCCGCCATGTGGATTGCACTCTCATTGTCACATAGGAGAGGGACTTTGCTCAATTTGAAGCCTAGTCCCTACGGGTTTGCCTCATCCAAAGTAATTGCGCACAACAATGGCCTACAACAATGTACTCGGCTTTGGCAGTGGAAAGAGCTACTGAGTTTTGTTTCTTTGAAGCCTAAGAGCCAAGACACCAGGGATCTTCCCAGAAACTGACAAGTCCCTAATGTGCTCTTCCTATCAATTTTACACCCTGCCCAATCGACATCGGAATAACCTATTAAGTCAAAAGTGGATCCTTTGGGGTACCAAATCCCAAACTTAGGAGTTTAACTAAATACCTCATGATTCTCTTCACGGCCCTAAGGTGAACTTCCTTAGGATCGGTCTGGAACCTTGCACACATGCATATAGAGAGCATAATATCTGGTCGAGATGCACATAAATAGAGTAAAGATCCTATCATCGACCCGTATACCTTTTGATCTACGGATTTACCTCCCGTGTCGAGGTCGAGATGCCCATTGGTTCCCATGGGTGTCTTGATGGGTTTGCTATCCTTCATCCCAAACTTCTTAAGAATGTCTTGAATGTACTTTGTTTGGTTGATGAGGGTGCCCTCTTGGAGTTGCTTGATTTGAAATCCAAGGAAATACTTCAACTCCCCCATCATAGACATCTCGAATTTTTGTATCATGATCCTACTAAACTCTTCACAAGTTGATTTGTTAGTAGACCCAAATATGATATCATCAACATAAATTTGGCATACAAACAAATATTTTGCAACCATTTTAGTAAAGAGTGTAGGATCAGCTTTACCGACTTTGAAGCCATTAGTGATAAGGAAGTCTCGCAGGCATTCATACCACGCTCTTGAGGCTTGCTTGAGCCCATAAAGCGCCTTTGAGAGTCTATAAACATAGTTAGGATACTCACTGTCTTCAAAGCCAGGAGGTTGCTCAACATAGACTCTTCCTTGATTGGTCCATATATTGAGGAAGGCACTTTTCACGACCATTTGATAAAGCTTAAAGCCATGGTAAGTAGCATAGGCAAGTAATATACGAATTGACTCAAGCCTAGCTACGGGTGCATAAGTTTCATCAAAGTCCAAACCTTCGACTTGTGAATAACCCTTGGCCACAAGTCGGGCTTTGTTCCTTGTCACCACACCATGCTCATCCTGCTTGTTGCGGAATACCCATTTGGTACCTACAACATTTTGGTTAGGACGTGGAACTAAATGCCATACCTCATTCCTAGTGAAGTTGTTGAGTTCCTCTTGCATTGCCAGCACCCAATCCGGATCTCTTATTGCATCCTCTATCCTGTATGGCTTAATGGAGGAAACAAAAGAGTAATGTTCACAAAAATGAGCAACCCGAGATCTAGCGGTTACCCCCTTATGAATGTCACCAAGGATGGAGTTGACAGAGTGATCTCGTTAAATTGCTTGGTGGACTCGTGGGTGTGGCGGTCTTTGACCCTGTATTTCTTGATCACCTTCCTTGTCTTCATTAACTTCATCTCCCCCTTGATCATTGTCCTCCTCTTGAGGTGACTCATCCTCCTGATCTTCATCATCTTGAGCCTGTTCCTCATCTTGAGTTGGTGGAGATGCTTGCATGGAAGATAACAGTTGATCTTGTGCTTGTGTGGGCTCTTCGGATTCCTTAGGACACACGTCCCCAATGGACATGTTCCTTAGCGCGACGCACGGAGCCTCTTCATCATCTAGTTCATCAAGATCAACTTGCTCCACTTGGGAGCCATTAGTCTCATCAAACACAATGTCACAAGAAACCTCACTAATCTAGTGGATTTGTTGAAGACTCTATATGCCCTTGTGTTTGAGTCATATCCTAGTAAAAAGCCTTCTACAGCCTTAGGAGCAAATTTAGATTTTCTACCTCTTTTAATAAGAATAAAACATTTGCTTCCAAAGACTCTAAAATATGAAACATTGGGCTTTTTACTAGTGAGGAGTTCATATGATGTCTTCTTGAGGATTCGGTGAAGGTAGAGCCAGTTGATGGAGTAGCAGGCGGTCTTAATCGCCTCACCCCAAAACCGGTCTGGTGTCTTGTACTCATCAAGCATGGTTCTAGCCATATCCAGTAGAGTTCTATTCTTCCTCTCCACTACACCATTTTGTTGAGGTGTGTAGGGAGAAGAGAACTCATGCTTGATGCTCTCATCTTCAAGAAAGCCTTCAATTTGAGAATTCTTGAACTCCGTCCCATTATCGCTTCTTATCTTTTTGATCCTTAATCCGAACTTGTTTTGAGCTTGTCTTAAGAATCCCTTTAAGGTCTCTTGGGTTTGTGATTTTTCCTGCAAAAAGAATACCCAAGTGAAGCGAGAATAATCATCCACAATAACAAGGCAGTACTTACTCCCGCCGATGCTTATGTAAGCTATCAGGCTGAATAAATCCATGTGGAGTAACTCGAGCGGTCTATCAGTTGTCATGATGTTCTTGTGTGGATGATGGGCGCCAACTTGCTTTCCTGCTTGACATGCGCTACAAACCCTGTCTTTCTCAAAATGAACATTTGTTAGTCCCAAAATGTGTTCTCCCTTTAGAAGCTTGTGAAGATTCTTCATTCCAACATTGGCTAGTCGGCAATGCCAGAGCCAACCCATATTAGTCTTAGCAATTAAACAAGTGTTGAGTTCAACTGTGTTCTCATTAAAATCAACTAAATATAGCTGACCCTCTAACACTCCCTTAAATGCTATTGAATCGTCACTTTTTCTAAAGACAGTAACACCGACATCTGTAAAAAGACAGTTGTAGCCCATTTTGCATAATTGAGAAACAGAAAGCAAATTGTAATTTAAAGAATCTACAAGAAAAACATTGGAAATAGAATGGTCAGGGGATATAGCAATTTTACCCAAACCTTTGATCAAACCTTGATTTCCATCCCCGAATGTGATGGCTCTTTGGGGATCTTCGTTTTTCTCGTAGGAGGAGAACATCCTCTTCTCCCCTGTCATGTGGTTTGTGCATCCGCTATAAATTATCCAACTTGAAACCCTAGATGCATAAACCTGCAAAACAATTTAGGCCTTGTTCTTAGGTACCCAAAGAGTCTTGGATCCTTTGATGTTAGAAACAAGCACCTTGGGTACCCAAACACAAGTTTTGGAGCTCTTGTGTTTGCCCCCAACATATTTGGTAACTACTTTGTCTGATTTGTTAGTAAGCACATATGATGCATCAAAAGTCTTAAATGAAATGTTATGCTCATTTGATGCAGCAGGAATCTTTTTAGGCATTTTAATGTGAGTGGTATGCCTAGAGCTAGAAGCCTTATTTTTATATATGAATGCATGGTGAGAAACATTATGAGGTTTCCTAGCTTGAATCTTCCTAATTTTATGCTCAGGATAATTAGCAGGATATAAAATGTAACTCTCATTATCCTGAACCATGGGAGCTTTGCCCTTTACAAAATTAGACAATCTTTTAGGGGCATTAAGCTTGACATTGCTTTCCTGTTGGAAACCAATGTCATCCTTGATGCCAGGGCATCTCCCATTATAGAGTATGATTTTAGCAAACTTAAACTTTTCATTTTCTAGTTCATGCTCATTAATTTTAGCAGTTAATTTAGCTATGTGATTATTTTGTTGTTTAATCATGGCAATGTGATCATCAATAGCTTCAATATTAATATCTCTACATCTAGTGCAAATGGAAACATGCTCGACAGTAGATGTAGAGGTTTTGCAAACATTTAATTCTTCTATCTTAGCACTTAATCTAGCATTCTCATCTCTAAGACAGGAAATAGAATTATTGCAAACATTTAATTCTTTAACCTTAGAAATTAAGCTAGCATTTTCATTCCTGCGACTAGAAATAGAATCATGACAAATGCTAAGCTCCTTAGTTAAGTTTTCACATTTTTCTACTTCCTGAGCATAAGAATTTTTCAATTTAACATGTTTTTTGTTTTCTTTAATAAGGAATTCCTCTTGGCTATCCAAAAGTTCATCCTTCTCATGAATAGCTCCAATTAGTTCATTTAATTTTTCCTTTTGTTTCATGTTGAGGTTGGCAAAAAGAGTAAGTAAATCATCTTCGTCTTCACTAGAGCTACCCTCATCACTAGATGTTGTATATTTGAGGGTGACTCTAGAGTGTACCTTCTTTTTCTTGCCGTCCTTGGCCATGAAACATTTGTGGCCGAAATTGGGGAAGAGGAGGCCTTTATTGATGGCGATGTTGGCGGCGTCCTTGTCGGAGGAGGAGTCGGTGGAGCTCTCGTCGGAGTCCCATTCCTGACACACGTGGGCATTGCCGCCCTTCTTCTTATAGTACCTCTTCTTTTCTTTCTTCTTCCCCTTCTTGTCGTCGTCCCTATCACTTTCACTAGACATTGGACATTTAGCAATGAAATGACCGGGCTTACCACATTTGTAGCACACCCGTTTAGAGCGGGGTTTGTAGTCTTTCCCCCTCCTTTGCTTGAGGATTTGGCAGAAGCTCTTGATGATGAGCGCCATCTCCTCATTGTCGAGCTTGGAGGCGTCGAATGGAAGCCTACTTGGTGTTGACTCCCTCTTCTCGTCTTCCGTCGCCTTGAATGCGACGGGTTGCACCTCGGGTGTGGAGGTGGCGCCTTGCTCCAAGTTGACAATATGTTTGGAGTCTTAGATCATAAGTTCAAAGCTCACAAACTTGCCAATAACTTCCTTGAGAGACATTAGTTTATATCTAGGATCTCCACGTATTAATTGAACTTGAGTAGGATTACGAAAAACGAGGGATCTTAGAATAACCTTGACCGTTTCATGGTCATCCCATTTGGTGCTCCCGAGGTTGCGCACTTGATTGACCATCGTCTTGAGTCGGTTGTACATGGCTTGCGGCTCTTCTCCTTTGTTGAGGATGAATCGACCGAGCTCCCCCTCGATCGTCTCCCGCTTGGTGATCTTGGTCTCCTCATCCCCTTCATGCGCGGTCTTGAGCATGTCCCAAATTTCTTTGGCGCTTTTAACCCTTGCACCTTGTTATACTCCTCTCGACACAAGGAGGCGAGGAGTATAGATGTGGTTTGGGAGTTAAAGTGCCGTATTTGGGTGGCCTCGTCTGACTTGTAGTCCTTATCCCCCATCTGTGGTACCTACGCTCCAAATTCAACTATATCCCAAATGCTTTTGTGGAGTGAGGTTAGGTGATGCCTCATTTTATCACTCCACATACAATAATCTTCACCATCAAAATATGGTGGTTTGCCTAAGGGAACGGAAAGTAAAGGAGCGCGCTTTGAAATATGGGGATAACGAAGTGGCATCTTACTATACTTCTTGCGCTCATGGTAGTAGACCACCTTCTTCATCTTCTTCTTGTCACCCTTCCGATGCGTCTTGTTGGAGGAAGAGGATTCCTCCTTATGCTTGTGGCCGGACTCCCTTGAAAGGGTTCTCCCCGAGCTTGCGGGCTTGTCGCCGGTCACGATCTCCCTCTTGGCGTGTTATCCCGACATCACTTCAAGTTGTTAGACTCTAATGAAGCACCAGACTTTGATACCAATTGAAAGTCACCTAGAGGGGGGTGAATAGGTGTAATCTGAAATTTACAACTTAAAACACACACTACAAGTCGTGGTTAGCGTTATAACTTAAATCAAGTCTAGGAGAGAGGGGGAAAACAAATCAAATGGAAATCAAGCGAATGAACACAGTGATTTGTTTTACCGAGGTTCGGTTCTAAAGAACCTAGTCCCCATTGAGGTGGTTGTCGGTGTTTTGGGTCCGACCGCACACTCGGGGTTGCCTCTCAAGGTGTTTTAGGAGTAGGACGGTGTCGCCGACTGTAACTAAATGGTTCGTGCCAGATGCACGAGGAACGATGGACAGTGTTTACAGGTTCGGGCCGCTTTGAGATGCGTAATACCCTACGTCCTGGCGAGTGTGCTTTATGTAACGGGTTACAAGGTAGCTCTCTAAAGCTAGAACGCAGAGAGTTGAGGTGGATGGCTGAGTAGTGGGATCGGTCGTCTTGAAGGGGTTCCCCCTAGGCCTTATATATTCGACCGTGAGGCAATACATGTGGATACAATAACAATGTGCACCTAAAAGATAGTGAACTGTTTGAGTCTATCTTCCTATAATTCTGCCGACTTATCCTCG